>VXAA01002793.1:9275-41474 GCA_013399115.1 Anseranas semipalmata | reverse complement strand
TTTTTTTTTTTTTTCTTAATAAGCCACATAGCTTTCTCGTATTCTTGTCATCAGTGTCTGTTCCTGCTCTGGCTTTTTGTAGCCTGGCCTCTTGCTCAAACTGTAGGTCTATGACACACTCCTTAAAGTCCTTTGTTGTGTTTTTTAGCATCTCTGTGTTACTTAGTAAGTTGTTTTCCTTTGTCCTCATTTTCATGGGCTCACAAATTGCTGCCAGAGATACTGAGAAGGATTTTGGTGCACAGATGGTGTTCCCAGGAGGTGCTGGGTCTTTGTGGCCACCAGAAAAAAAAAACAAAAAACAAAAAGCAAAAAATACCAACCAAACAACAACAAAAAAACCAACAAACAACAGAGTACGTGGAGTGTGGAGCTTACTAGGGAAAACGTGGGATGGAGGGTGGATTTCACAGTCTCAATCTCACCACAAGGAGCCAGTGTACTAGAAAGGCAGAATTTAAGGCCTTGCAAGGGTAGATTGTGGTTTCTGCTTCCTCAGCTTGTGCTTGAGGAATGCCCTGCCTTACAGGCTATGTGTGGAAGCATCTAGTGAAGTTGTTTATTAGAGGTGGATGGAAGCTGTTTTTATCATATTGCAAACCGGTACTAAGCAAGAGTCTCTTGGGAGAGAGACTAGAGCTCTGGGAGCACTAGAGATGTGTCTGTAGTCTTGTGGCCTCCAAAGGAATATGAAGTTGTCTTTGAAAGACAGAGATTCTCCACACTTGCTTGTGTTTGTCCTCATCTTAGTGTGATAAGAAAGAATGTAAATTTGTAAGTTGTATATTGTTGATTTTATTTCTTAATCTTCTCACTTGTCACAGTACTGAAGAGCTATTTGGATTTTCACTGCAAATGAGGCAATCAGTAGAATAAACCGATTATGGAAATTTAGCTTTCTTTATATTGGAACTTAATGATTCTATGAAAGTGTCATTATGTACTGCATAAAGGAAAGAATACAGAAGAAACTACAGAGGATATGCCATTAAACAGAGTATGATTATATGAGTGCAAGCTTGGCCACCTGAACAATTCCGTTCTTCCAAAACATACCGTAAATTAAGTAGTATGTAACATTTCATAGGTCTCACCCCAAAGACCAGCACCCCAAGTGCAGCAGGCTATTGAAGATGGCAGGACATCATCCTCTGAGTTTTTTTCTGGGTATGAATGACATCTATCAAAGTTCTGTGAACAGCCCTGACACTGATCAGCTTGTGAGGTTGGATAGGATTCTGATAGGATTCTGTTTTTGTAAGGGGCTTTCGGAAACACTTATTTAAAAGCCTTCCACCACTGCTGCCACAATTTGGCTGACAGAAAAAAAAAACAAAACTGAGTATATTCAATTAGTCAAAGCTGACTCCAGCACTATTAGTAGTGGATGAATGTTTTAAATTTGATTGCCTTGTCATATATGGAATTTTTAGTTATTTCATCCTTTCCTGTTTTAACCCCAACTTTTTTGATAGACTTTTTAATATTTTCTGTAGGATGCCTACTTTTGCTTTGAATTTAAAAGCCCTTTTGTATGTAACTCTTGCCAAATCAGATATGGGTTTACTGGAAAAAAATACAGGAAAACATTTACTGGTAGGAGGAGGAAGGAAGTCTTATGGTTTTCCTTATTCCCATACAGTTGGTATGGCATGTATCTCAAGTCATGTAATCAGACAGCAGTTGCATAGTTATTTTGCCCTTGTTCTTTGCAGCTGCATCAGTCTGTTTTAGCAAGCAGAGACGAATGATCACAATGTCATTAGCTTTAGAACTTAATGAAAGATTTTTATCTTTCATAGTTTCAGAAACAATTAAAGCAGAATAAACAATTGCTTCCTCAAAAGAAAGTAATTCTGTCCTCCCACTCAGTCTTGCTCAATATTATTTCTCCTTTGTGTCAATATAAGAGGGAACCACAATGGAGACACAATGAAGAACAGTTAGAGATTGGGGGGGGGAGGGCGGCGACTGTGGGTGCCAGTTTAAAGTATAATATGGCCTAAAAGAAAATGTTTCTTCTCTGTTTCTAGAGTCAGTTACCAATATCTGGCAGTTGTAAAAAACTTTAATTGGAAGTCTTTTATATAAAAGCTGTGGGTATCTATCTAAATATTTTCCTTGCTTGCAGTCTGCAGAGGCAAGCAAGTGTGCGATGAGTGTAGGAGGGACCTTCTAGAGAGCATGTACTACTGGCTTACTGCCTTTAATCGTTGCTGACAGAGGAGTAAAAGCTGATTGAGCTAGGATAGAACTAATCTAGGTGAAGGCTATTAATGAGCTGCTGAACACCAGATGGCAACACTCAAGGGAAGCTGCAGCTTCTCCTTTAAAACTGGGAAAAAGGAATGAAGGTAGCTAGTGATGCAGCACTAAAGGTGGTTGAAGGAGAGAAAAGAACAGGAGCCTAACTGGATACGGAGACTTTGGAAAGCATTTTGTCTTTGAGTGTTATCATGAGAGTTATTTATGTAAGAAAGACTGCTTGGTGGAATGACTTCATCAAAGAGGGAATCCAAGGCTTATCACAGAGGGATATGAAGATATTATAGAAGAGAAGTGGAAAAAACAGATTAAGAAAAGACTTGCATAGATCAGTCAACACAACATGGAGACTGACCAAGAAAGGTGCTAAACAAGGGATATGAGTATACTGTAACATGGTCATAAGGAAAGGATGAAAGAAGTGACCAGCTACTGCTGCAGAGGTAGATGTTAGGAAAAGATTTTCTTAGAACTACATAGAAGATGTGATGTCAGAAAAGAATAAAAGCATCTCATCAGAAGAGATGAATAAGTAATGGAGATAGCCCAAGGGCAGAGGTCTAGTAAAAGAATAAGGATAATGTGATGAGAAGAGGAAAAGCATCAGAATGTTCCATTGACAGAAGAAATAACCAGTGAAACAGAATCTGCAGTTTATAGTACAAAGAATGCTAGAGCATGTCATCAGTTAAAGTATTTTTCCACAGGAAGGAATCACAGAAAGTAAAACCTGTGCTCAGAGATAAGTCGCTGATTTTTATGTCTGAAGAGTCTGTAAATGCTTACTGGATGGCTAGAAATCACCAAGAAATCTATGGATAACAGACAATTGAATGTTTCTGGCTGAGACGTCACAGTGAAAACTATTGCTTACTAACAGAAACATCACAGTAGGAACTGGCTGACAGTAACACTACTCGATACTGATTTCTGATCATACAGAACATAGCACATTTAAAAGAAGAAGACAGAACTTAAAAAGATTTATCTTATAAAAGAGGGAAAAAGAGGATGAACAATAAACAAAGATTTATTTGTCAGTAAAAATGTACAAGTAAAAATTAGAAGTTGTTGGCCTGGACTGTGACTTTGGGGCCTGGCTGTTCTTTAATACATTTCATGTGTGGAAATAAGGAATCATTCTAAGAGGAGACATGGATTTAAACAAAAACCTCCCCCTACCTCCAGGTGTTGGCAGAAAGTAGCTGGATTTTGATTTTGGAAAACACTGGGGGTGGGGGAGTGTGTGGACTTATGCCATAAAACAGTGCTAGTACCAAGCATATATGTGTAATTTGCAGTCCTTAGCATCAGTGTGCTTCCAGAAAATAAAAAATCCTGGAGGTAAAAGAGAGTTAGCCTGGAGACTGAAGATGATCTTGAGGAAAACACAACAATATGCATAAATTGCTCTTTATGTCAGGAAAAGTAACACCTCCACTTTGGGCTGGAGCAGATCAGGACAAGTATGCCAAGAGGTGGAGCACATGCACAAAGATGGGGAATTTTGGATCATCTTCACTGTAATTCTCTTGATCCCCAGACAAAGGGGACAAAGGAATGACAAGATAATGAAAATCAACATCTGGCTTTTGATCTTCAGTGAACATAGGTCTGTGCTATGGAAAAGATGATCTGGGAATATTCAGTCACTGGGAGATATTTGTGGGAGGTGAGATTTATTGCTTATGCCAGGTGGCCTCTGCTTGAATCAGTGACACAACTACCCTGTTAGTAGCTCTTATGGAGTAGCTAGGGAATATGAGGAAAACTGTTAGTTAAATTTGAGAAGTGAAAAGCTGCCCGGTAGTTGAGAACTTGGTAGCAACAAGACAACAGCCTAGCTCTTAAGAGAGAAACTACGGGGCTGGGAGTTAACTGGGGTTTCTTTAGGATTGGTCTTACAATGTTATTTTATTTAGGGTTTCAGTGATAACTTTGGAAGGAAAAATATGAATATGATAATGAAATCTGCTGAAGACAAAGCTGCAATGCTTTGTCAGTGCGGGTTAGGATTAGAATGTCATGCTGAAAGAATAGGATATCTTTGAAAGCTTCAGTAATAAAAGTAGGGGTGAAATTTAAGTGTACAATATATGAGGTTATGTTCCGAGTTATGAGTAACAGGCATTTCTGTGATACACTCAGGAATCGTCAGTTGGGAATAGCAAGGAAAGAGAAAGACCTCGGAGCTTTAGTCAATTGCAAGATGATTATAAATTACAAATATGTGGCTGCCAATAGGGCAAAGAGATTCTTGGGTCTGTCAGAATGAAGATGTTTCCAGTAGAGAGGAATATGCATTATTACTTTGTACAAGGAATGGCAGCCTGCAGTTAACTATGTACAGCCGTATTCAAGAATGGTAAATTGTGCCAAGGAAAACTGCAAAGATAAACAGGGAAATAGAAAGGCTATCTTATGAAAAGAGGCTAAAAATAACTAATTTGTTTTTCTTAAAAAACAAACAAACAAACAAACAAAAGCAACAAAGACTGAGACAGAGAGGCTGTGAAAACTTTCTGTAAATATATCAGGATAGAGGAGGAGGTAAAAAGAGCTATTGAAGCCTGAGGTTACTTCTGGCATGAAAACAAATGATTATAGAATGTCCAGGAATGAATTTAAGACAAAGTAAGTGTTTTGAATGTTAAGAAACTTAGGTAGGAAAACAGCATTCCATGCAGAAATTATAGGGAAGAAGAGAAATAACCTAACTGGCTCTAAAATCGATCTTAAAGTTGTGAATGAGATTATACGTTATGTGTTTACCTGCATTAGGAAAGTAATGCCTCAGGAGATCCATTCTAGTATTACATTCCCACATGACATCTGTTCATAGGGCTGTGCAGATATAATTATCCTGGTTGTGTGCTTAAAATAATAAATAACATGTGGAGTATATTAAAAACTATACTTGTGCAAACAACAGGAAATAAAGTTTTGTGGTGGATTTTTGATGACTTCGATTGTGGCTAAATTTCTATGGCATGAATACAGGCAGGAGAAAAGTTCATGGAAAAAGCTCAGAAACTGTTTTCAAATATTTGAAAAGAAAATGCATAACAGGCAAAAAAAAACCCAAAAGTTATTCAAGAAAAGAAACCTGAAGGCCACAAAAGGTCAGATGCATAGTCACTGATAGTAAGCCGAGAACGGTATTTAGATCTGTAATTAATTGTTTGCCTCAGCAGTATTTGTAAGAGAAACTGCAGTGCAGACTGGTTCATAAACCTGAGTATTGTCCCAGTGGGGGTATGAAAAGGCAGACATATGAGAAGTATGCCAGTGAAGGCACTTGATTAATCCAAGAAATGATTAAAGCAAGAGTCACAAAGAGAAAAGTGTGTTAGGACAATCTTTTGTGATATTTGCTTGAAATTATTTAATGGTTCCTGTTGTGTTCCTCATTCCTACTGGTTTCCAGGTTTTGCCAGAAGCTATACAAATATAAGAAATATTTGGAAATGAAAAAAATTAAATTTGTAAGGTCTAGTGCAGTGGTCTTCAAAGTGGGGTGCTGTCGTGTTAAGGGTATGTGGCTGAGGGAGGCCCTCCTGTTGAGTCACGAGGTTCAGAAAGGACCCCTTTGCTTTCTAAACTCCTTCTCAGAGAGAAGGTGCGGCCGGATCCAGTCCTAGTCCCAGACTTGGTCAACGGTTTATGTCTAGAGGATTATGTGTATAGCCACTTATTAGAGTCAACGTTTGCCTGTTTCAGAGCCCTGCCAAGGACTTTCACTGAGACCGTTTCACAAAGCTGAAAAGATAGGTAATTTATTAAGGCAACAGATGTAACAGATTTGGGATTGCCGTTGATAAATTCACTTACTGTAATAATTGAGCTCAAGTTAATAGTTTAGTGCTTTAGTGATCAATATTTTCCTGGGTAACATCTGACAGAGTCGGAGGTGAAAGTCTTACCAAGAGGTGTCCCTGCTTGGGAAGGAGAGAAGTCCAGGCCCATCGACCCATCTGATAATTGGAGTTCTCGTCCTCTACACCCCCCAAAAAAGAGGTTTCTGAATACCAGATTTATACTTTTGGTGAGGTGGGACTGAGTCATTTATCATGTGACTGGCTCTCAGCAAGGCTTGTTGCATTGTTTGGTCAAGAGGAAAAGAAGAAGGGGGAGGTGAGACCAACGTTTGGTACAGAGACAGGTTGCTTTCCCGGCTTTACTTGAAACAACATCAGGCTGTGAGGCTCTCACCCCAGACATCGCTTATTTATTGTAGTTCCTGGGCCCATTGTTCAATTGCAAACCTCCAACAACTGTCCTGTACTTTGGCCAGATGAGCAAGATACGCATGTTAATCAACTCACATTCCTGTATGTTAATTAAATCACATTCCTGCTCAAGCCCAGTCTCAGCAATCCTCTGCTGATTTACGGTCACTCAGTATTTCAACACCAACAAGCCTGGCAATATTCTACAGATGCACACATCGATCCATTGATGTGTAGGAAGAAAATATTAGAACTTCTACTTATATTTCCTTTTTATCTGAAAAAAAAAAGAAAATTAAGCTTTACTAATATTTAATATTTATTAATGCTGGCACCCTCATTCTGTCTGTATCTCAGAGGGTCCCATGTCACATATAGTAGGCGGTGTGTCCTGGTGGAGGAGTGGGTGCTCCACGGTGCAGAGATGTTGACAGTGGTGCCATCACTCGTTCATTGACTTTCAGTGTGTTGTGATGTATTGCAGTTTGTGTATGCCCAGTTAAGTGGATTTAGGGATTATATTATCTATTTTTAACTAAATTAATGCTCACAAAATGGTCGAGTAGCTTAAAAAGATTCCTGCGAAGAAACCATCGATTGAAGATAATACTGAGAGCACAAATGAACAAGAAAATGGCAGAGCAAACACTTCTCCTACTTCTAGTCTGCAAGAAGTTCATCAGCCACATTATGAGGTAAAAACAACGCTGATCTAATCAGATCTAATCAATGACGTTTAAAGTCATGTGGTACTCAATAGAGTAATGTACAAAATTTCACTGAACTTAATGAGAAATCATTAAAAGCCTCTTTTGAGGTTTCTTATTTAATAGCGAAAGACAAAAAGCCACATACCATTGGGGAAACACTTGTTCTTCCTCCTGCAGTAAAAATGGCTGAAATGGTACAGGGAAAACAGCATGGAGACAAATTCTAAAATGCTTTCCTTTGTCAGCGATATTATTGGAAGATATATAGAAAACTTGCTGAAGATTTGAAGAAACAAGTATTAGAACAAATTACGTAGGTGGTTTGTTATACAGTTGTCTGAAAGTACATGTCTTTTGACATGCTTTGGTTTATGGTATTTGCCAGATTCTGTTTCAACAATGAAATACACAAAGAGCTACTTTCTTTTGGCCCAATAAAAGAAAGATGTGCCAAAGGAGATATATTCTCAGCAGTAAATAACTTTCATAAAAAAAAGTGTTCTTGTTTGTAAAAGAAAAAAAAAAAACAGCCTACATTGTATTGGGTTTACATGGCAATGTTTTGGTAGTGGGGGTGGGTGCGGGGGTGGCCTCTGTGAGCAGAGCCCAGCAGCTGCCCCATGTCAGATCAGAGCCAGCTCCAGCCGGCTCCAAAAGGGACCTGCGGCTGGCCAGAGCCAGCTGTTTATAAATTTTCCAAACAAAGAGCTGCAGTGGGTTTTGAACCCATTTGTTAAAAATAAAGATGCAACACCTTTCTGAGTTTGCACGAACAAGTGATTGACATCAGGGAAGATGGATATTTACTAGCCAAATTTCAATAAAAACCTTGGTGTAACTGGTGGGTGGGATCAAAAAAGGAGTATCATTGTTTAGTAAGTGCTACCAATGATGCACTTCTTCATTTGGACCTACATATCTTTGTGAGGTATCTTTTCCAGCTATGGTAGTCATTAAAAATGAGTATTGAAGTAAACTGCACCTAGAACCAGACCTTCAAATCACTGTATCACAAAGTGTTAAACCAAAAATTTCCACAATAATGAGGCATATTCAATAGCATTGCTCTCACTAAAAACATTTTTAATAGTAAAGCAGATGTTGTACCATTAATAAATCTAATAAAAGTATTTTAAAATATTTTTAATTCATCTTTATCAAATCCCTTTTCAATTTCTATTTTTGTTTGTTTTATTAGTACAGTGGTACACATATATAATTTATAAACAAATAAACATACATATGTTGGGGGTGCTTGTGCAGAAATTTTTTACTGATAGGAGTGGCACACAATAAAATAGTTTGGAAACCACTGATCTAGTGATTACAGCCATAGCCTGGGATTTGAAAGACCTAGAATAGTATTGTGCAGTGTATGTCTTTACTATCTAGGACACTACTATCAACCTAGCGTGAAGGTGAGCCATCTGTAAATCTGCTAGAAAAAAGAATATTGCTGACTCTCTTGAAGTCTAGTAAAGGGAAGTCTGCAAGGAAAGAGGTGGTTCTGGCAGCTTGGTGCGTTGAACAGCTTGGTTGAAATGATTTTCAGTGTGCCACTGTGTTAGACCTAATGGAGCAGGTCTTACATGTATGCTGTATATCCCCTTATGGAGGCATTTACCTACCTAGATCTATGCCTCCTCCATCCCTGCAGAAGTAAGAAAAGGTTGCATTTGTCCTTTCCTTTAGGCACTCCTGCAAATTATGAAATATTTATATAACAGATAAGACTCCTTCTTTCTCCTACCTTCTTTCAGTAATTAATCAAGTTATTCACAACAACCCTAAAAAGCCAGCAACCTGTTTCTCATCTTTGAAATCTCTCACCATCACCCTTCTCCTGAAGCTAAGAAAAAAGACTAGCTCACAGAAAATGAATGAACCTTGCAGCATCTCCAAAATTCCAATAAAATGGAACTCTAAGAAACATGTTAGATGTGATTCCCAGACTTCACGGATCTATCTGGTCTGCTGCTGTCCTCTGAAAAAAATGGAGAGAGGGATATTCCTTCAGATAAGTTGATACGGTGTTACTTATTTAGGCAGAGCTGTCCTGCAGTGTTCCAAAAAAAACCAAAACCAAACAAAAAAACCCAAACCCACAATCCCTCCTCCCCTAAAATCTGACATGGCTTTTTGTGTGTTTTCCTTTGGGAAACATTGCAATGAAACATCAATATGGCATATTTTGAAATGTGTAACTGATGAGGGCTTGGGAGCATGAATCTATGCAAAAAGAGCCATCAAATGAATCTTCATGAATTCTTGAATAGGTGAGTGAACTAGAAGGGGAAAATGCAGAACTGGTACAATTTATCAAAAAATCAAGGACAGCTTGTCTTGATATGCCACCCTAAAGACTGATGTGTAAAGTCATTGGAAAGAAAACTGCTGCAGGAAAAATTGGCTTATGTATTGAAAGCAGATGGTTTAGGTAAATTACAACAGTGCAGGGTTAGCAGAGGTAATAAATAAGGTGACATGAGGGTCAGTAAAAGCCTCATGTTTGCACATGTTTGTGAATACTTAACATAGAATAGGCAAGCTGGAGAAAAAATACTGACTTCTCGAATTTAGAATAATTGGTGTAGACTATGTGAAAAAGTAGGTAATTCAGTGCAGAACAGTGTAAGATAATGAGACTGATATGCATAATGAAGTGTGGAGTTAAAGACATGAACTGAAAAACTGTGGAAAGTTGGAGATAATTTTTTTTTGGTTTTGCTAATGAGCTTGAACAAGATGTGCTTGCTGTTTGCAAGGACGAAAGGCTAAAAGGATGTTGGAAAACATGTAAAAGCTGGAATATGAAGCTCCAGGAAAAAAAAAGTGGCTCTATAAGACTTCTGAATAACAGCTGAAGCTTCAGCTGTGTAAAAATCTATCAAATCATACTTGCCTTCTTTTCAAATGAATCTCATTGGAAACTATGATCTTTTGCAAACTTATTAAACACTGTAAATATCATTTTTCCAAAATGTTAAAAAATGGAAAATATTTGTTGAATTAAACATTGCAAGATTACTGATATTGCATTTCTTGGGAAGAAGGATGTTTACAAAAAATAGGAGAGTATTGGAAATTGGTAACATGTATTTTTGGGGGATGAAGGAGACCAGAGAATCATTAGGGAATGATTATGGACAAATATTGCTGGGCAAGATGGTAAGATGCTAGGTGCCTATGACCTCATTACTTGCTGCTAAGATTACACTACATGAACACTGTTAAAAAAAAAAATCTGCTAAAACACAGATGAGCTACATAGAATTATGTCTTTAAAAGTATTTGTTTCAAATTTGTATAAAATTCTGACACTTTTCCAATATGTGCATTAACTTTTTGACAGTACTTTATGCAAATAAACCTGGAATCTTATGGCTGCTTAATAAATAAATGACAGCTGTGGTTATGTTTGTATTGGTAGAAATTACAGGTATATGTTTTCCTTTTCATATAATCGATGAGAAAGTTTGGCATGGGATGCGTATTTCCCCCATGGTTGATTCAGCATACTGCTGTCCCACACAGCAAGTTATTACTTGTTATGGCTGGAAGTTTTTGATATATGCTACACTTCATTCACTACAAAGGCAAAGGAAAGTAATAGGGTAGCCTGCTTGTCTGGTGAGTTCTCTAATCACACTCTGGTGTTCTCAGAAGCCAGTTCTTCTGTATGAAGATGACTGGCATACTAAACTCTCTAAATACAGTTGGTATTTCACACAATGACTTGTTTGTAGAGGGTATAGATTTAATTCCTAAGCAGCAGGACTGTGTCACCCCGAGAGCAGATTAAGCTGCTATAGAGTCCCTTCCCTGCTCACTTGGAATATGTTGATGTTATCAGTCAACACAATGAACGTCTCATAACAAAAATGCAAATTAACTGGGTTAAATTAGCGTTATTGTACTCTTAGTTCCTGGCGTGAAATGAATGCATTTATCTTTGCAGAAACTATGCACTGTACACAGCTACCATTTCTTATGTACTGTTTAATCTCTTGCTTTTTATACCAGACACATAGTACAGACGTTTCTTTATTTTTACTGTACATGTATATATGATAATGTAGACTTTGTCATTTTCTTGACATCAGTAAAATGGTAATATCCAATGTCATGCCTGAAGCAGTGCTATTTATTTTCATGTGCCATTTGAAGCATATTTTATTTACATATATATATATATATATATACACATTTGTGTGCATGTATGTAATCTCAGCATGGACTGGAGAATGAAAATCAAAACATTCAGCATCTGTATTTCCAAGTTGCATAACTACAGTCATGGATATGACAATGGGCATAGATGAGAAGAAAAGGCTAGCTTCCCACACAGAGGGAGTAAGGAGAAGACCATCTCATTAAAGAGGGACTTCAGTTTTACCCCAGTTAGATTTTCCACTATTTATGTCATTTAAATTGAGCCTGGAAGCTATCAGCTCCTCAAAATCAGCTTCCAATCTTTAGTGAACCACCAAAACCAACTTCCTTTCTTTACTGCTCCATGGGGTTAGTTTGTTTGTTCTGCCTCAACAGTGGTAGGTCAGGGTTGGGAACCCTTTGTAACTCTGAGTGAAGCTACTAGACGAAACGTTCCCCTGCTCTTTTGTTTGGAGTGTATATGTGTATACCTCCCCATATATATATGTATCTGTACATACACACACACAGAACTTAATAGGAAACATATTAGTAGAAGGTGATACTTGCTGTCCTGTCTCAGAATGTTTGTTTCATTCCAGCTTAGTTTGTGCCCTGTCCTTCACAGTATTGTGGTTGATCGTCAGGGGGGATGCCTCTCCCTATTCTGCCTACAATAAAATTGTGCCTTACTAACCAGTGTTGTACACAAGTGACAGTTCATACTAACCCCAGGATTTTTTTGTTTCTTACATATGAAATTGGTTGACATTGTGTAAGCTTTATTAATGGTTATAAAGTAATTCTTAATTCTAGCTATACTGTCTGACTTAAAGACTTTTTGATAGGAAATTCCAAAGGCTCTTGCCTTGCTGTGTGAAGGAGAATTTTCTTCCATTTGTTCTAAAAATAAAAGGCAATAATTTCACAAAGTGACCTTTTGTTCCAGTGTTATGAGACAGCGACTGATCATTTTTCAGTGTGCCTGTCATAATTTTTAATTATTACAATTAAATTAAAGTTGAAAATAAATTGTGCTTCTATACTGTTATCAGAGGCATTCAGTGCTTGAATCATTTCATTTTTTTCTGTAAGCTCTGCAACTGATGGGGAGTGTGCAAGTCCCATGTGCACAAGCAGATGGGGAAATTTTAGTCTTTAGTCATCAATGCTCTTTGAAGGTTCCCTTATAATTCTCTTTTCTTGCCAAATAATTTTAGGGCTGACAATACCAAGTCAAATACCCATCCTTCTGTACTTCAGACACCCTTTTTGTTGACCTCATTCTGATTCTTTGTCTTAAAAATAGAACTGAATGCTGTTCTAGATGAAGAGAACTTTTCTTTGTGATGTAATATCACAAATTTTGCTGTCATCTTTTATTGTCACTTCTTTAGTCTACCTCAAATTCCAATAAAAATACTAAATCACAATGAGAAAATATATTCTGAGATGTGTTCTCAATTTTTCCTTATTTTCAAAGAAAATGGTTTAATTAAAAGTGTTAAAAGTATGTTTTAGCTTATTTTTGTGACATTCAAACTGGTCCATCTAACTCATATGTTTATCCCAACTGAACTTTTTTTTTTTTTTTTTGTATACTAAGCAAGGAGGAGGAGCTTCTTCATGCTTTTCATGCCCTCCAGGTACCTTACTGCCGCATCTTTTTGTCTCTTTTCTTAGAAGCCCTCACTAAAACTACTCAATAGGTGTTTTGACCCAATTTATATATGGATGCCACCATAAGTTATTAAATAATACAGGATATTCCTTTCTTCTTGTCATGCTTGGCTTTGGAGATGAGAATCATGAATATAAGTCTTCTCTATCTGCTCTTTATTATCGTACTTGTTTTTTAAATGCAAGGCATTTTTTTTGGCACACGGAATATTGCCTTACATTACAGTAAGTGCATATCTCAACTGCAAGATTGTTTCCAGTCGTTTCTGTTTGAATAAAATGTGTGTGTAGAAACTGCAGAATTGGATGTTTAAACTCATGGCTGTGTGGGAGCCCTAGTCCTGGACTTGAAAATGATCTACCCATGGCCCAAACTCATTGATGGGGGCCAGGTCACAAAATCAGTGTCACAATGATTCCTTGAGGTAAAGCTATGTTAAGGAACATACGTAGTATGTAGCTCAGAAATGGAGGCCTTAAATTCCAAGAAATCTTGGTGATGTATGATGCTAGGAGCCAGAATATGACGAACAACCATGAAAGCCAACTTGCCAGCTAATTAAGATGCAAGTAAATATTGTGTGCCTTTAGAATTAATAGGATGTTCCCAAACCTCATGAAATTTGTACTGCTAGGGCATGGAAACAGTGGGGACTTGAGAAATGTACATTATTTTTTATTTGATAGCTTCTGGGTTAGTAGATTTTAACTTTTCATCTCCTAACTCTATGCTTAGTTGTATTCTACTTTGAAAAATGTTACTGAAGACATACTATACTTCTGCAGTGTTATCAGAAGAGTTCAGTGCTGGAAATGAGGTTTTATTTGCCTTTTACAAGCCTTCCAGCTGATGGGCAGAATTTAAGTCCCCGTGGTGCACAAACAGATGGGAAAATGTTGGTCTTTAGTTTTCAGTCATCGGTGCTAATTCTTTTATCTTCTGAATGCATTAGTGCAACAGACTATGCCTGTCAAGCGATCTGTAATATGTGCCATGACAGTCTTTTTTTTTAACTCTACTGAAAATCCTTTCTGTGAACTGACATTGCCTACATTTTATTAGCTTAAGGAAAAATGTCTTATTCATAAATTAAATGATAATCAAAATGGTTGTGGAACTTTGATGATTTTGAAGTACTATTTTTATTATTTAAGTACTTCAACAACAAATATGTTTTCAAATATAGTTGATTATTTCTGTAAACATCAGTGATCTTATATGTGTACATCTACATGATGCTTTTTATAAACAGTCACTACGTTGGCACATTTCTTTATTCATTCTTAACTGGTCTTCCACAGAGGTTATGTCTGGGATTTTTGGAACACTGTAATGTTCTTTATGCATGTTGGCATGCATCCATAAATCCTAATTTCTAGATTAAGCAAACAAACAAACAAAAGGTCTGTTTTGACCAGGAGTTAAATTTGCATATTCATATTTTGGTGCTCCTTTCTGCAGTGTGGAACCCAGGAGTGCTGCGAATTAAAGAACATGTCTTCACACAGCAGCTGAAATTCTTTTGCAAGGATGTTACACATGGATGTTTGTTACACAAACGTGATTGAATTCCCGATTGTATGAAGGTTCCTTGACTGGTCTAGCATGTAGCAATGAGGGAAAACAAAACAGTAGTAATGGTATAGCATAGCATTTTATTAATATAAATGCTTATGTTTTAGAAATTATTTAAGTGTTTTGGCATAAAATTGTCAACACTGACTTCTCCTCTGCTTTCCTTTAGTGTGTCTTAGTGGAGATTGGCAATCTCTCTTATTCAGTTTATTTTATGTGCCAGGAGAGACACTGAATTCAGCTTTGGTTATATAGGCTGTGTTGTCACAGACATAAGGGATTGAGTGTTGTGTTTGTGTATGTATGATGTGGCATCGGGCACGCCAAAACTGAATCCAAACCTTTACTCGTATTGCAAGTTAACCTTATCCAGATGGTAGACAATTCCTGCCTCTTGTGAAAGACCAATTTTGGTAATGTGACAGGCATGGGGTTACAGACAGGAGCAATTTGTACAGAGGTTAAAGCCTTGAAACAGAGTCACCCTGCTTCACATGATCTGCAGGCAACCATTGACTGAAGGTTATGGAAAAAGTTCTGGGCCCTGTATACTGGACCAGCACAGCTTACAGAGCTTTGCTCTCTGCAGATCTATTCGAAAGGAACTGAGAGGTTTTTCCATTTGTGTTAAGGGAGAATTTGTCCGTCGTTATGAATATGCTTTAACATGCTGTACTACTATGGAGGAAATCAGATGAGCAGGAGGATTCGTTCCCTTCATTTTTTTTCTGTAGCTACACAAGCACATGTAAGGCATGCAGAGAACATTTGTTAGTGTATCAAATTACAAGCATGATAGATGCAGTTAGATCTTTCCAGTAGTTATTTTGATTTGTGATCCACAGGTTTTACCTCCGAATTGCTGTTTGGAGTTTAAGCTCTTGTTCAGATTATTTTGACAAGAGACACTCTGGAAAGAAAAGAAGAAAATATCTTCAATTTGGAAATTCCTACGCACTACTTGCATTTCTTCAATACTCTTAAAAGTTCAGGTTTCAATAAATCAGATTTTACTGAGGAAAACCTATTATTCTGGAAAACTTATGCTTAGGTCTGGTATCCATTACAGTAAGGGTGTGGTGGTGTTTAGATGTGGAAATTAACTACCTGCAAGTACCGTAACTGCCTTAGAGAAGCTATAGTTTATTATTTGTAAAACATAATACTTAGAAGGTCCAGTCATCAGTCTTAGCTTACTGAAATTCCCACTTAAACACACATCAGGTATGTCCCCTCAGACTGCAGTGGTAGAAACTGCCCTAAAAGGATGAAGAATAGGCTTGTGAAATGTTGCTTTTGTATGGCTGAAATTTTAATTCCTTTGTTTTTCACCAAGATATGTAAAAGAAAAGAGCCTGCTAGGATTAGCTGCACAGTAGAAACCACTATTTGGGTAATGATTTTCTATCAGTCCCACTCCTGTCTTCCATAAAGAGATAAAGGGACTATGTCTTTTTTTTTTTTTTTTTTTTCCAGGCTACTTAGGGGATCATTAAAGCCAAAGTAGAAGCTAGAGCAGCTTTGAGGTGATTGTACTGTGTGCCATGGACTGTACCAGAACTTAAAGATCTTTATAGATGGCTTATAAAGATTTGTGATCCTTCCATTCTCTGTCAGGTCCAGGGAGATGAGGAAAAAAAGTAAAAAAATAGAAATAGGTAAACTGTATGATAAACTCCTACACTTGAATCTGCTCAGGGGAAGATGATAACTGGCTTTTCATGGGCTTCTTTTTACTTTTTGTTCTGGAATAAGAATGCTTGTTTTACTCTGGAATTGATAGAAATAGATTAGCTATATCCCTGACATCTTAACAATCTACAGTGTCAAGGCAAAGGGACTTTTTAAATGAAAGTGTTAAGATGGCAATCATCATTCTGAGAAACGATATCTGGATTCTCTACTATATAGTTTCTATACTGTTCTATATATAGTTTCTGTACTGTTCTGTACCCCCCCCAAAAAAAAGAAAACAGAAGTGGTAACTCAGCTTGTGTCTGTCAATTTTCTTCTTAGTAAGTAAGTAAGTAAACCTGGATTACAGCAGGAAACAAGTCGGGGAACTGTCAACAGAGGATCTCTAATTGTAATCAGTGAAACCTCGTTTGTTTTTTTTTTTCCCAGCTCTTCTAGTACCTAAATTGTTATTTCTGTGAAATAACTTCCTGCCTACAGAAAGTCTGTTCCTGAAATGAGTTGGAAAGAAAACATGCTTTTGAACTGAGAGCAGCTGCTCAATCTCATTTAATCTTTTATTTTATTTCGTTGTCTGTGGTTTGCTAATGTGAAGTCTTTGAATTTTTTTTGATCCCTGCCTTGAGAACTGTTCCTGTTCTGCTTAGTATCATGAATTTGTGGAAAGCAAGATCCATTGCTACTGAACTATAACACAAAGTTTGTTTCTGTCTCTGTCTCATTCATACTTTTTTTTCTTTCTATTTTATATCTACACATATTCCTCTAGCTGTTGGGGAAGCTATTTCTTGATTGCCTTCATAGAGCCTCATAGTGGTAATCCTAAGTTAAAGAGGCAGTGGCTGGGTCATGATTGAAAATATTGCATAATGTTTTAGAAAAGAATAGAACGGAATAGAAAAGAACAGAACAGTTGGAAGGGACCTTCAAGGATCATCTAGTCCAACCACCTGACCAATTCAGGGCTAACCAAAAGGTAAAGCATATTGAGGGCATTGTCCAAATGCCTCTTGAACACTGACAGGCATGGGGCATCAAACACCTCTCTAGGAAGCCTGTTCCAGTCTTTGACCACCCTCACAGTAAAGAATTTTTTCTTAATTTATAGCATACCTGGGACTTTCTATTATACAACTAAACATAAGCTATTTAGTGTTTTCTAATACTTAAAAAACCTGCATTGAACACAATGTTGAAAGAATAATTTAAAGTCTGCAACAGAATACAGGACTTTCAGCTTGACTTTCAGTAGATCCCAGTCAGACTTCCTGGATACTACCTGGTTTCAACCAGCTAACCCCTGTCAGCACGAGGATGCATTGGCTCCACTAGCATCACAGCTGGGGAGATAAGCAAGAGGAAGTACCTTAAAGTTCTGCTGCTGGTTGGAGTAATGCTCAAATACTTCCGAAGTCCTTCAGAAACCTCAGTAAGTTAGGTATCATCTAAGAATGCCTACATCAGATTACGTTATGATTCAAACAGTTGTGATGGTATTATGTTTCTGGACATAAAACCTAGTGGCTAGAACTGTGAGCCAGGATGTAAGAGATGGTTGGAGATGGCTGGAGAAGATCTAAACCCACAGTCCTTTTTCCCACAAAAGAGACTTTATGTCCTTACAGTGTCAGAAGAATGTGGTTTTTGCCTCTCCTAATGATGTTAGTCTGCTGATAAACAAAATAATGTGGAATTCAGAGTGACAGAAGGAAAGAAATCCTTTAAAATCTGTTAAGAAGGACACGTTCCTTAGAATGAAGTTTCCTGTGTCCCTGTTCTATTTCAAGTAATGGTAGGTTTGGTAGAGAAATGGTAGAGACATTTCTCATTAGGGAGTCATGATAAGATGTATAAGAAACACTGGGAATAAGAAAAAGTAGCAAAGATTATTAGCCAGCTGCTAAGTAGAACTGATAAACCTGTATCTGTTGCACTGAAGAAAAAAGTTCTAAGATTGACACTAAATCAAACATTTAATTAAAGGTTTGCCTTTATGCATGTTAGGTTGATTTGTAGATTTCAGTTATTCTTAAAAAAAAAGAGAGATTGATGGAGAAAATAAAAAATAAATTGTACACTTATGAGTTAACAGTATCACTAATTAGGATTCCCAAATGTAGAATGTGGACTGAACTCAAGTCTTATTTTGCTAGTAAGATTTTGGACATTGATCCACTGGGATATAGCTACAGCAAAATATTCTTAAGAGTTTGTGACTGTATTTATACCTTTGCCCTTGAGCCAAGTGGCAAAGTGTAGCTTGAACAAGGACAGTACCCTGAAGAGGACTCTAGCTATGCTTACAGTCAATTCACAAGTGATTATATGATGAAGGTGCTATTTTTTGTAAATTCTTGCAAATCAAAAAGTCTGATAATGCTTGGACTTCAAAAGCTGTTTGATTCTTTCCATACCTTCCAGAACACTGTTTGGCAAGGAATAGTTCAACTCCTCCTACATCCTTGTGTGCAAAGTGTTGTTCTTCCCTGTACTATTCTAAATTAGCTAGACGTTCACAAAGATGTGATCTTGGGATAGGCTAGGCTGGGAATGTGTGTTGTATGATGTACTCTACAGTTTTAGCCAGTGAATTTGAAGTTCATCTCCCTTCCACTGAATGGGAAGTCATCTCAAACTACTTTATGTTGGCAAAAACAGGGGTGCGTGTATAGACCGGTACTGTGAAGCTGTTCACGTCTAACCTACCTCACTCTGAGCTCAGTACCTAGTCTTTAGGGTCACCAGTTTTTCTGGTGACATGCGGAATTAAGCTATTCTATCAAGTCTGATGGAAATGAAAACATATGATAGGTTCTACAAAAAAAGTAAAGCAGAAATTAAAACAGCATTAAAAAATGTCCAGTAAATTAGTCCTGTGATAAATTGAAGTCTTTTTAATCATCGTTTCTGGAACCAGAAGGGAAATCTTATCTCCTTTCACTAGCCAAAGGTATTTTCTCTCTCGCAGCAGGCTTCGATTTCTGGTCATATGGAGTCACTGTGCAAATCTAGCTCTGTCTACTCAGTTAATATTGATCACCAGCATTCACTCTCACATGGTCTTTCTGCATATGGATGTTGTTCCACATAGCTGTAAATGCACTTCAATTGCATTTTGCATTCTGTATATTGAATTAGGTTTCTTTGGGAACATTTTTTTATAACCAGTTCCTTCTAAAGTCTTGCTAAAATGAAGCAATTTATCATTGCAGACAAATATTTTTCTCAAAACTATTTTTATAACTTATGGGATATATTAGATGAAGTTTTTCAAGACATTCATCTTCTTTATAAGAAATGACTGGAGTGTGAGAATGTGTTGAAAATGGGTAAGCCAGTAAGTTCTTGCATAGGCTGAGCACTACATGCAGAATTCAAGTGGGTGGATAAAATATTTGAACTGAAATGGAATAAATAAGGAACTGCGTTTGGAAACTCTAATATCAATAGCCTGGGGACACTATTCCTCATAGTTCCTTCAAGTGCTATGAACAGAAACCTAAGAACAAAGTAGGATTATATGCAGATAGTCTGTGTCTCTAATTATATCTGTTTCTTATTGTCTGAGTTACAAGGCCATATGTATAACATTAACACTCAAACACTTTAGCACAATTTTGACCATCTGAGTTTGGACTAAATGTACAATATTTGTGGCATCTGTTATCTGCAACATGTTCCATATCTTTGTCATGCTCTGTCTGTACTTTTGCTTGAGATTGCTGCTTTTCTGCTGCTTAGTTTGCCTCTCTTTCATTTATTCTGCTCTGCCCACTATCAGTTACCTCCGTGAGCTTCTGTCATGTTTTCTGCCACCTATGGTATTTCCATCTTGTCTTTACGCATACAAGAAGCTAAATGGGAAGTTTGCATTTTAATTAGAAAATAAGATTTCAAATTCTCTTCTAGGACTTTCCATAACTAGCTGAGAGATGCCTGGGAATAAAAAGAATACCAAGGAATTGAAAAGTCTGTCACATTTAACACTGAGGAATTTCCAGTGCATTGCAGGCAAATATGTAATCAGTGAACAGGAGGACATGCCCCATACTATATACACTTTGAAATATCGGTGTGTACAATTTGCATCATACTGACAACCTGTCAGACTTTTTTTTTTTTTTTAATGGGATATTGTGCCATACACTTAGAAGGAAACATACAGTGAAATTTCCCACCTTTGGATAGCAGCACAATGTATGTATGAATTTTAACTGCAGTTGTTTAAAACTCAAAATTTCCAGTTCATGGGAAATTTGGTATTGCAACAAAGACAGAACAATTCTGGTCTGTCTGTCTTAGCGGCTGTGTAAACTCCTGCTATACCGCTGGAGCAAACGAGCTCCTGACTTGCCATCAGCTGCTTTGCATGGCTCTGAATGTCTCCCCTTTCCCTGAACTTAGGTTATCATGCTTCCACAGGTTTCAGTAGCATGTGTGCAGTGTACAGTGCATGTGCATGTTCCTGTATGGCAAAATAAAAAGATACCAATTTATTAGGGTTTCCCACGTTTCTTTAATTAACACTAAGAGTATGTTGTAGTTTACTTTATTTAGGGCAACTGAGTATCAATTATTGGCAGAAAAGTGTCTGATGAGCTGGTAAAATCATCAGGGAAATCCTATACTTCTCATATGCTACTGTGGCTTTATCACCAAACAAATTAAATTGCTATTTTGACTAACTGTAACAGGTTATTTATACATTGGCAACTCTTCATGTGTACCTGGATTAATGAATTTGTTTTTCATTTGTTTGCTTTGAGGGTTCTAATGATAAATAGTTACAATGAGGAGTCTGTCTTCCATGGCCCCTTGTGAAAGAGAGGAACATGAGGGAAAGATAAAACCTTGTAAGAAGGGAAAGAATTTTTATCTATTTACCTTTTCTCAGCTTTGTTTCCATATAGATGGAAAAAATGATTGGCTAGCTTGGGGATTTTTTTTTTTGTACTTTCCCTTTTCAGATGGTTTTCACAAAGATGGATTATTTCAGTTCAGGTCTTCTTTCAAAGCATAGCTAAGCACAGAAATAGAATTAAGAACTATTCTTGGGAATGCACCAAAGAAATTGAGCTTAACAAAAATTCCCAGTACCTGCCTCTGTGCGTACTGAAATCCTTGAATACATACTCCTGAACCAGATGGTTCCTCTCACGAGACAAAAAGATTATCTTCTTTCATAAGCCATACCCAGAACTGCTTTTCTTTGCAAAGCACGCTGGAGTTCTGCAGTGGGCAGGCTGCCGGCAGGGCTGTGGATGGCCTGTGTGGGAGGAGGCCATGGCTGCCCCGTGCTGGGCACAACCAGTTCCAGCCGGCTCCACCATGGGCAAAAGCAACCCACAGTGTGCTGAAATTGAATACACTGGGGGGAGTTTATATCACCTCTGTGAAAATATATTTAAGAAAGGCTGGTAACGGCTAGAAGAAATGCAGGGGACATGGAAGATGTTGCGAGGGCAGGAGAGACACCCAAGCAGTAGCAAGGGAGGAGCAGGCACTGAGGCGGGGGGGCAGGAGAGAAAGGCGAAAGAAGTGGAGGGCCCTAGGTTAAATTAAGTAAAATTCCATGACTGAAAACTTGTTTTCTGGCCAGTGACAGACTTTATAAATAGTGGTATTCATGGCTATTCTCAAAACATTTGATAGAGTCCTTAAAATTAGATTTGCTGAGGTCCGGTGAGTCAAACAGACTTCTCCCATGAAGTGACTAGGTTGGTGGGTGAGCAGTGGATGTTGTTTACCTCTACTTTAGTAAGGTTTTTGACACTGCCCCCCATGGCATCCTCATAGACAAAGTAATAGCTGGGGTTAGGGAAGCAGACATTGAGGTGGATTGAAACCTGGCTGCAGGGTTGGGCAAGCCCAGAGGGTTGTGATCAGCAGCTCAAAGTCCAGCTGGAGGCAGATGACTAGTGGTGCACCCCAGGGGCTGGTACCAGCTCCAGTCCTGTTCAACATCTTCATTAATCACTGGGACAATGGGCCAGAGTGCACCCTCAGAGAGTTAGCTGATGATACAAAACTGGGAGCAGTGGCTGATACATCATATTAAACATGCTTATTATTAAAAGCTACAAAGGATTTCTTAAAAGGTGTTACTTTTAAAACTGTACCACTATCCAGAATTACTTCTTCAATTGAGTTCTGAGAGTCTCTCCTATCTCCACTGTCTGAGCTTTTACCAGCCTTGACCTTCTGTTTGGGTGCAGCTCATTGTGCACATTTCTTAAGAAATAAATTAATGTAGAACTACCCAATGAAAATTACTTGGAGCTGAGTAATTCAACGTTATATTCTTCTTTCAAAGACATTACATCTTAGAGAAGGAATGAAAAATGTGCTGCTGGTCAATTTCCTAATTTTCCTGAATTTAGTGTCAAAGGTCTTTTGTTTTCTTAGCTCAAGAAGGTAGAAGATGTATGTCCTCCTGAACTAGTTCTGTCATTGCTTAGAGATTATTTACATGCAAGGAAGTATAGGTACCTTCAAGAGTTTGTGCTTTTTTACTGCATGCAAGTCAACTGGATACAGAAATGTGTTACTTCATTGACTCTACTATTACCAGCAAACTCTTAATGAATCAGTGAATAGAGGGCAAAACAAAAAATATTCTTCTCAGTAGTGGAACAAGTGTAGTAAATAGTTATTAAGCCATTCTGCAAAGAGGTTATGATCTTCAAATCCATCTTTCATCTGCTTTTTGATCATCTCTTTAATTTTGTCTAGCAGGACAGGCAAGTAGAAATTGATTTTTATAGCACTATAACGAATGTAACTTTTTATACATTGCAAGTCTCCTTCCATGTAAGTCTCCTTCCATTCCTTTTCACTAAGCATGGATTCAACTCCTCTCATCTGATCTCATTTAGCCATCTAACAGATAAGCATCTAATAAAAATTTGCTCTCTAGGTTCCCCTTCCAGTCAGTGCAGCAAGACAGGTGCTTAAAGAAAGTCATATACTTGGTAGCAGGATAGGTTATTCTGCTGGATAGTGTATCACCTTGTAGGATATCTCAGATATTTGAGATAGCTGCAGTGAGTCATTCTTTGATGCCTGTCTGTCCCCTCTTCACTACAAAGGGAACCCAACAGATTAGCTCAGACTAGCAGTCCAGCTTCAATACCTTAATTTTGATGACATGAAAGCCACATGAATTTGCTAGTTTTTGATGCCATATTTCACTCTGAGCCAGGAGCTGACCCCATTAAGTTTTTCTTTGATAAGGTACTTAGAGTGTAAGCTCCTGAAAGAAATGGTCATACCTTCTGTTAGTAATTCCTTATTATAGTTGACCTCTGCCACTGTGGTTTTAAGAAAGGCTGTCCTTAGTACTCCTTATTTTTATTAGCTAAACTTTTATCATACAAGCTGGTAAGAAAAGTAATTAGATTTACCAGAGGTCGCTCTTATTTCATAATTCCTTTCAGTTAAAAGTCATAGAGAGAACACTTGAAATGAATTAAAGTTATGACCTCTTAAAGAAGATACATGACATTTTACTGTAGTGTAAACTTTTATGTCCACCAGCCATTTATAATATTTTCAAGGATATGAAGAGAGCTCTCATTAAAAAAAAATGCCCTTCATAGTGCAAATTGTAACACTAGCAATATTTAATATAGAAAATACAAGTTTTCTTACCATTTTGGTGGTTTCTCTTCAATCTTCTCATGTGTCTTTTCCCACTGCCCTCCTCCCCCTCATAATGGCTCCCTTTAGTTGTCTGTCTTTGTATTGAATTTTGAATGAAACTTATAGAAATGTCAGCCTGGATCCTTTAGGGACTACAATTGAAATCATCAAGCTCACTTTCATTGTCTCCAGTTGGTGACAAATGGCAATTTTATTTAGCAAGGAATGGTTCTCTTTGAGGCTGGATTGATGGATGAGGCCATAAGAGGTTGGGCTGGCTGACAAGGTTACCCCTACCAGCTGTCTGCCCATCCCTACTGCATGGGTGTCTGTGCTGCTTGTCAGTGAGCTTTTGAACCACTGCTGTTTACTGTGTAGTGTTTTAAGGCAGACTGTAATTGGTGACAGCTTAGTTTACTTTGAAATGCTGTGCTGCATACTGTGGTGGTTCCAAAACTCACTGACGATCAGCTCAGACATCTGTGCAGTAAAGGCTGGCTGGACAGCTAGGGTGGCAACAGTGTCAGCTGTCCCAGGCAAAGCCAGCCCTTTCTGATGTTCAGAAGTTCTTTATTTTGTCTTTGCTTTTTTTTTTGTTTTTTTTTTTTTTTTTTTTTTTTTTTTTTCTTTTTTGATGTTCCAGGTTAAGAACCACAGCTTTGAAATGTTTTTGAATGGGAATGTTAGCTGGTCCCAATATATAAGAACCCCAGTAGTGTTTTCAGATTTCGTTGCAAACTCATAAAATGTTTTTCATTCTTGTATGTAGGCTGGAGCGAACGTGCTACTGCAAGATGTTAATGGAAACATTGCACTTGATTATGCCATAGAAGGGACCGAATCCAGCAGCATCCTTCTGATGTACTTGGAAGAAAACGGTGAGTCAGCTCTTCAGGTTCTGGAACGTGTTTATTGAACATGACATCAAGTTGAAAAGTACAGATATTGATTTGACATAAGTCAGCACTGAAGCCACTGGAACTATATTAGTTTGGAGATGGAGGGGAGGAAGATGATCTGGAGTCACAAAAGTTTTCATTGTGTTCAGATTGGAACAACTAACACGGGTTAGTGGCAGTGGCCATTGTCAGATCTCCTTTTACCCATCCATATGGAGATGCTAGAATGTAAATTAGAAGCGGAAAAACTGCTGTAATGCAGAAGCTTTTAAAACAACTAATTGAGTGATGCGAGGAGTAGGTTTCACATTTTGTTTCATTTCCCAAGTGAGTTATGTATACCCTCAGAGTATATTTTTTCCAGTGACAGGCTGTTAAATATAAATCTCTGCAAATCTTCTGAATGGAAATGTATATGAAACTTCATCACTTATTTCAAAATATTAGTGTTTGTTTGGTTTTGTATTGAGAAAATGTTGTAGATAGATTTGTATTAGAAAATATACTTAATATGTTATAGATGACAGGATCTATATTGTACATCTTAAGTTTGCTTAATTGGCTTCAATGTCTTAACAGCTCATGGACTGTTTTTTGTTTTTTGTTTTTGTTTTGTTTTTGTTTTTCAATGGCAAGATAGGTATCAGCTACTAACAACTTTATTGCCTTGAAAAATGCAGATATTTGGAGTCTAAATACTCCAAATACTTTAGCTGATGTGGTGTTTAGCGTGTAGCATAGAAGAAGATACAGTCTGCTTACTCACAATTAGTAACACAGAAAATGTTTCCTCTTTCCTTGGTTTGCCTCTCTTTTGGTTGGGTTGCAGATTTAAAAGTAGGTTTAATGTAAGAAAAAAAGATTTAAAAATAGATTTAAAAATATATTTACTAGTTTCTTTGCAGTGTCTCCACTGAAGGAACTTATATGGAACAGTGGATTTTTATGACTAATGTTATTATTGTTACCTCTTTTTCAGTAGATAGGAGAGTAGAGGAGTACTGTTCCTCATTAAAACAATGATTCTGTGAATGTAGGAAGTTTCCATAGAAACAAAACCTAAACATTTTGAAAGTGAGATCTACGTCTAGTAGTTTTAGACAGCTAAATCTAAGCTAATCATCCAGACCTTTTGTTTTGGTCAATGGAGAGAAATGAGAAATGCATGTTTTGTTTCAGCTTTTCCTGACCAGGCTAGGTGAGGAGAACTGACTTCCAGGACTGTTTCTTTCTGCTGACTGTAATGGGAACTTAGGTTGACAAGTAGTAGTTTATCAGTCTTAGTTTTACAAGGTTAGGGTACCCCTTAACTGCAGTACTGTGTGAAATCCTGACCTTTTGGTGATTAAGGACAAAATACCTGCTAACTTTGCTTGGTCTATTACTTTTCTTCCCTAACTGTATGCAGGACAAAGTATCCTTGTTTTGCACTTAGTTGTTAAAATTTAATTAGTGTCTTCTGAAGTATTTGAATAGTCTACTGTAGTTAAAAAAGCATAATAGTTGATGAGGGAATCATTGGAAGAAATAAAGCTTTCTGGATAAGTATGAATTACTTTGAATTGCCCAGACTAAAGGGTTCCCTGAGGGTTGTTTTCATGAAGCCCTCATCATAGCAGTAATCCCCGTGCACACCTGCACATGTATATTCACACACAGAGAGCAATGTCATGGCCAAAAATCTTGTTGCACAAGAGCATTACCTGATCCCGTAGTGAATAGCATCTTCATCTAGTAGCATTGTGAAACGCCCGTGTATAGTCTCACCCTGTAAATACAATGTATAGGGCATGTTTCCCTATTCCCTGTATTTCCCCTGCATTCCTAAAAGGTTTCCTTAATATTTTCCATTCAGTAATGCAGTTTGATTTACAGTGTTAAGATTGCTGTGTAAAATCAGCTGTACTCTAGTCATTGCCTTTTATTTCGGAGTTCACAAAGAAAAATAAAATCACGTGCCTTATGGCTCAGCTAACAAGAAAGCGAGAAGCTATCAAATTACTTTTATGAAAAAAGTAAGATTGGAACAATTAGTTTTGATGCTACAGAATGCTTTGTTAACTGGGGACATTGAAGTTCTTAGAAGTCTTGTGTGTTTGTAATTTCTTACAGATTTTATCACTGTGGTAGTTTACAGCTTCCAGTTGCTGATTATACTTAAATGAGATAAACCATTATTTCCTTCCTCTGTTTTTTGAAGGTTATTTTAGAGGGAACCTTGAAACCTCTTTTATCCCCCTTCTTATTAGCAAGGTAGAATTTAAGTTATCTTTCTTACTAGCTGTCTGGTTTGTGGAGTGTCATTAAAATGTCAGTTAAGTGTCTCAGTGAAGATAGCAAATGTGACATTTCTGTGTAAGTAATGGTTCCAATTTTGTGTTTCAATGTATGATTATTTGATAAGCATTCTTGTTCTTCATTGTCTCAGGTACATATTGAGAGGTTGTAAGTTAATGAACTCCTCCCTTCTTATTTCTAGAAGTATAAAAGCAGTTTAGTCTCACTTCATACAGGCTTAAGCAAGCCACCTTTGAACTGGTAGCCCTGCCGGCCTTAAGTTCGGCATGGCCAGCTGCTTAAATATTTCTTCAGCTTCCCGGACAGCTTTCTTGAATAATTCCCTTCCACATCTACATGACTTACAGCATCCAAGCTATCTAACCTAATGATAACTTGGATCTGTTCAACTGCACTACAGATCTTACTGATGGGCTCAGCTGTGCCCTGTGGTGGGTCCACTGGAGCTGTCAGGAACAGGCTGTGTCCAGCACGGGGCAGCCCCTTGCCTCTTCTCACACAGGCCACCCCTGCAAACCCTTGTGCTACCAAAGCCTTGACACCTACACCTAATATGTTTGGTCATGTGTTTCTCAACACGGGCACTTTTTATGAGAATAAGAGCAATATGAAAATCCCGGATATGTATATTTTTCATCAGTTTTGATTGCTATTAATTAAAAAAAAAAGTTAAGAAAAAGTACACCAAAAAATTCTAACATTGAGGTTGTGTTATGGAAACCCTTAAAAAGATCTAGTAATCCAACAAAGGGAAAAAATATGTACCGTTTCTTCAGTGCACTCAAGAAAAGCCATTGTTACAGATCAATATCATTTCATAAAAGTACTTTTCTAGACTTTTATATTTAAAGCTATGAAAGGCTTTTCATAGACCTTAAGGAATTACTGCTAACATACTACAATCAGAATGGACTAGAATGTCAACATATACAGACTGTTAGCACTAAAGATCAGTGAACTTAAACTAAAATTAAATCCCCTGATTTTTTTTTTTTTAGAACCATATGGAAAGTGATCTTGGTGTCTGCTTATATAAATTTTCTACTACTAATATTGATGCAATAGGTTCAGAGAAAAACAGGCAGCCAACACCAAACAGCTTCAGGGTAGTTCCAAGCTTTTCACTATGATTCTTGATTGGGAAGCACCTACCCGTAGGATTATAACACACAAATAATCTATTTTCTCTGTAGACCTAGATTAAAGGATGATAAGGGGTTAGGTGACAGTGTTGCCTGTGCAAACCAGGGGACCAAACTTCATGTTTCAGTAGGTCCCTTCAAGTCCTAAAAATGAAGCACACAGAAAACGTAACACATCAAAAATGTCTTATTTGAGCATGTTCATCTGTCTTCCTTTGGCCTTTGTGTTTTCTAATATAAGCTTGAATAGACCACCTTAGTTTTTATATTTTCTAACTTTTGAGGAACTGACTTTCAAGTCTTAGACCCCCCTTACTATTTGTGTGCTTCTAGTGTGCAAATCTTTAGTGAATTAAAAAATATCCATCATACAGAAACATTTTGTTACCCATATGTTTTTGTCAAAGGAAGAGCCTTTAAACTCACTGTGCAGACTTTTGGCACTTGAATTAACATTTTAAGTTATAGACAGTAGGTTATGATCTACTTTGTAAGTGACTCTGGAAGGAAAACAGGCATCTTGTTGACTAATAAAAAAAAGGGTGAAGAACATCAGAAAGGGGGGATGCCCTTTTAGTATCCTTTTGAAGAGCTTACTGATGAACAATCTAATTCTGTTACCATCAGAAATAAATTACCCATGTTTATAGAATTCCTATGATTATAACCTTTAGCAAGTTAGAAAAAAGTTGTCAGTGTCCTGAGTGCACCATGTGAACAGTGCCTGTTCACCCCACTCCCAGGGGTTTGGCTGCCTGCTCAAGGCCAGCTCTGATGTGGTAGAGCCTGGGAACAGTTGGCTGATAGAACAGCTAAGCTGTGGGACAGAGCTGGGAGAAGCCTTGTTGTCATCTTTCACCCATCCCTTGGCTCAGGGGCCATGTTTAGGCTGAGGCCCTTGCCTTTGGTCCTTGCTTGAGCTGTGTCTGTGGACCCTGACCCACTGACTTGGTTTCCTGGCTTCACCAGACTTGTCCCTGATTTGTTGCCACAGGCTTTTCTGGCAGTCAGGGCTGTTGGCTGGCCCTGATTCCCATCACCAGACCTGCCTGATTTTCTTGTTTGGGTACGCTGGGGCTGTGCCCTGGGCAGTGAAGACACTGCCCTGTGTTCCCTGGCACTTGTTGAGCAGCCTGCTCTTACAGCTCTCTCACAAAAACATCCAACCATAACATTAAGAACTTGCAGAGAAATACTGAGTATAGAAGTACCGTACACGATGAGCTAATTTCAGAAGTTATACTTATCTCAAGTAACCAGGCCATGATTCACTTCTTTTGCTTCTGCATTCTAGTATTAACATTACAAATAAAATAATAAACATGCAAGACATATCCACGGATGAATGCTTTAGTATTAAGCCTTGAGATTGTGCCAGTCTGTTAAAATAAATGACAAGAATTATTTTTGTTATCATACAAATTGAGAAGAGACCAAGTTTGTGGAACTAATTCTAGTTAGAAGGGTCATCAACATCCCTATTATAGAAGAGAGAGGAAAAGAGCGTGTTTCACTGGAGTGGGAGAATTGTCACTCTGATGTCTACATGAGGAGAAAACAGGAATTTTATTTCTGATAACATTTTCAGAGTAAAAAGAAATAAACTAAGCGTTCTTCACTTGCTTTGACAGCAGATGTTATGGTAGCTTTAAAGACAAACATGTAAAACCCAGTGACAGCCATCAGTCAGTACGTCTGTAATGAATTAGAGCTATACCCTTGGTAGTTTTGCAAGTGTGCATTCTTTTGCACATATTGAAAATATTGAGCTATCTCACATAATATTCATTGCTGAAAAGTATCTGTTCGCATCCTGAACTTTGAAAATCAGATGCACATAATGCTAAGCGATGTTCACAAGAGCTACTGAACTGTGTAATTTTACAAAATTGATGCTCTTTATAAAGCTATCTAGTAAGCGGCTGTTAAAGCTCATCTCAAACTTTATGCAAATAAATCTGGATAAAGTAACAGCTACTCGTGAATAATATCATGAATGAGAATGAATAGATCACGAATAGTACCATGATTTTTTTTCTGATTGATTGTGAACAAGTCTATCCTATACTGTGCTGCACAGGAGAAAAACAGAAATTCTAAGGCATGGTATCCCCAGAATTACAGAATACAGACAGGCTCACCACTTGGGCTGAGAAGAGCCTTGCTGTGTTTACAGCTTGGTGCAGGAAGGGCAGATATAGGCAGGGTGAGAGAAGAATAGAGAGAAGAATTAAGTAAGAGGAGCAATTGGCTTGTCACAGCTGTTTCAAGTTTTTAACGTACATTTGTGCTTGCAAGACATGATGATAATGACCTCTCCTAAGGACTCCTAAATACCCATTAGAGATGCAACATGCAAGTTAGTTAGAAAAAGAGCAGCTGCTGGTGTTCTTGAGTATAGTGCTCTGTACTGGTCACAGAAACAGGTATTTGCCTGGCAGGTGGAGACACCTCTTAGTACTGCACATTTCTGAGGAAAATATTTTTTTATAGCAATTCTCAGTTCTGTTTGCCATGTATTTCTTCGCCACTGCAACTTTCTGAAAGTTATTTTCTCCCTTTTTATCTAAGGTTTTTACATTCCTTGGGGTTGTCAGTTTTATAACCATAAGCCAGAGAGGGGAAGAGGGCCAAAGTAATTGAAATAGCCTTGTCAGGTGTTTTTCTTAAACTTGGAGAAGTGATACATTTTGTAGCTTTTAGGTTATGCTGCTGCTTGTCATCAGTGCTGACACTCATCACCAAATGCTGTGCCCTGCAGGGTCACTACCATTTTAACTATTCCTTCTCTGTCTCATCTCCTGCAGAGTTTGAGAGCATGTAGCTCTTGTTCTGATTTTACAGGGTATTTGGAGTGTATTTTCTATCCTATGCCTTTCTTTTTGACTTTCCTTTTTTTTTTTTTTTTTTTTTTTATGTGGGTGTTTTCCCATATTACACCCACTTTTTTNTTTTTCTTTCCTTTTTTTTTTTTTTTTTTTTTTTTTTTAATGTGAGTCTGTTCCCATACTACATGCCAATTTGGTTTTCTTCCTCTATTTATTCATGCTGGCTGTCGTCCCATTCCAGCTGAATATCTAAACCATATTTTCCCTTTGAAAAGCAACATGAAGGTCATTCTTTGATTCAGACTGCGAGAGTTACTATGTGAGTAACATTTTCTTATTCCATCTAAACTCACAAAAACTATCACTCCCGGGGGAGGGAGAGAGGACTGCAGAACTACAGACTTGATTAAGGGAAGGCAATTACTGACCCAGTCTCTTTGTCTGAGTCTCTTGGCAAAGCTGATTCTCAGCTCCCTGCTGGAGAAGCCTTCACTCTCAAGTCCAACATTTCCCAAGTTCTTGGGATTCAAAACTCTGTGATTCTAAGATTGCGATTTAGATTATTTTTTTCATGTTTTCATTCTGCTTTCTATAAAGACAGAGAAAGGGAATCTCTATCATTTCTGTAGCATTTTCAAAACTCACTTGGACATTGTTAAAATGTAGCCTGTGGAACATGTCCCTGTGGTAGCTCACTTGTATCTTTTATGTAGCATTGTTTATGCATCTTCTCTGAGCTGATGGGCATATAATTACATGTGTGATAGAATGTATAAAGCAAATGATGCAGCTGAACTCTTGAATCCTCTTTCAGCGTGAGTAAAGTTAAATTTTCAACAGTCAGGTTTTTTTGGGACCCATACAGAGTACACCAAGGTGCTATAAAATGTGCTTTGCAAGACAAGGATCGATATTTCACTCTTAGTATAAGAATACACTGACATGGTAATTCTCTGTCCATGCTGAGCCTAAGTCCATAGTAAGTTGCTAGAAAAGGCTGAGTGGACTCAGTTGGCCTCTGCCCTCAACCTATGGCCATACAACCTGTAGCCATACAAACAACAGTTATTATTGTGTTTCACTA
>VXAA01002792.1:740411-809526 GCA_013399115.1 Anseranas semipalmata | reverse complement strand
TTGGCGCGGCCGGGGCTGGTGTGGGAGCAGCCCTCGGGGCTCAGCTCGGCGCTCCCAGCGCTGCCACAGGGTCGACGTTTCCCGCTCGCACAGACATCTGACAAACCCCAAACTCACGTTAGGAAGGCGGTGAACTGGTGGCAGAAGTAATTCCGGCTTTGACATGACTCAGAGCGCGGGGCACGCACCAACTAGCACAGCAGCTCCGCGTTGCATTTAAGCTTGAGGTTTGGCTTTGGCCAGCTAAGTTGATGCTTTCATCTGAACGCAAGTCTCAATCCTGGCTCAGAAGGCAAGGGAGAATTGTGGATTCGATGATTTTATCACCTCCTCTGTGCTCCTTTTTAAACAAAACAAGTGCTAAGCAGCTCTGTCAACGTCTCCCTTTTTATGATCACCAGCTCCTGAGACAGGTAGTTTTACCCTTATTAGAACTCCCATGACATGAGGTTACTCAGAAGTAGTTTTTGTTTTGATAAAACTAAACTGAGCTCACCGTTCCTTCAGGGTCCCAATCACAAGTTACTTATTTACCAACACAAAACATTTTGGGGTACGGCTTGCATGAAAGGTGTCACCCCACAACACCCAGGCCACATCCGTGCAAGTATCTGCACGACTTCTCTTACCAACCGTCTCCCAGTAACAACACAGTGCCCAAACAACAGCGGTCACTCATTCCACAGGACACCAGCACTCGGGTTTTTCCTCCCAGGATGCCCCCAGTTTTTGGAGAGGACCGCGATGGATTCAGCACGAGCCTCCTCGCGCTGCTCTGCCCACGAGACAGCCCTGCAGTTCCAATGCCAGCTGGAGGAAGCCTGCCCTTGCGGCTTGTGAAGCAAGGGGTGATGGACACAGCGTGTTAGACCAAAGCGCAGAAGCATCAGGAGCACAAGGAAGGCAGGGTCTGCGACCGGTGTCACCAGGGTACGCAATTCAGCAGCACAGAAAACTGGCTGAGCCCCACGGCACGCTCGAGCTGTTGGATAAGTGTTAGGAAGCGAGGAGACTCCTGGGCTCAGCGCCCAGGAACCACCCCAGCGCTGCCGCAGCGTGGGACCGGGGCTTTGCCACCCACATCATGTGGACGGGGACAGTGCCTGCTGAGGGGGACACAAAGCCAGTGCCTCCAACATTTGTAAGGTCAGTAACGATGCCACAGCAATTTTTAAAGTAGGAACTGCTACAAATTACAAGCCAGGTAATTGCACTTAGCCTAAGAAAATTCACAACTAGAATGGATTAGCGTAATTATTCATATTTTCGTTCCATTTTTTACATTTTGGAGGGAAAACGAACACTGTTCTGAACGCTTCATGTCGTACCGAGTGTTAAACCACATTCAATCCCAAATCGGAAAGCGTCCCATTTCTGTAGGAACCCGACAAGGTCGGAACAGGCCGGCTGCAACCCGGTGGTGCCCGCGTCCTGCAGCGCTGCCCGCCACGCACTGGCACCGCGAGGGCAGAGTGCAGCCGCGTGAGCACCTCACTGCTCCGCCGGGAGCACCCCGCGTTTCCGCGGGGGTCGACCACCACCTGATCATCCACGCAGAACTTCGCAAAGTTCCTCATCTCCCTGTATTGTTGCGCAACCGTGACGAATTAAACCAGACACATTTCAGCCTAACATCACAGCAGTCCTCAGAAATGACTCGGCTTTACTCAAAGAACGACTCAAAAAGTCCAAGCCCAACAGCAGAGCCCACCGAGAGCGCCCGCGTTTCACGCGGGGCAGCACAGCCTGTGACCACACGCCAGCACCACGCTCCTCCCCGCTGACAACAGCAGGATCTGAACCCGAACCCTCCTGTACCTGCCTTTGCTCACACCAACTCATACCTCAAAGACCACAGGCTTTTTGTTGCTGTAACACCAAAAAATCCCTAATCTACAACTTCATCACAAGCAGCAGTACTTTGCATCAGACTTTTCTTCTCAGCCGCGTCCCACTTCTCCGTTGGATTTAGTGATTAAAAAACAACATGACTTACAGTTTACTGTGACTTTTACTTTTTTCACATCTGGGACTGAGACGTCGTTTTCTGCACTGCATTCATATTCCCCAGCCTGGTCTCTTGTAATTCCATAGATGTCCAGATACTGTCCGTTCTCAAATGGTTTTGCTGAAATGAAATAATCAGAGAAAGAAATTACAGGAGGCTGAGCACAAAGCACCTGAAGCTGCTCCGAGATCCGCACGGCCTCTCGAGAGCTCAGCTGGGCGCTGCAGAGCCCCCGGCCCCACGCGGCGCGGCGTCAGAGCCCCCGCCTTGCACGTGACGGGTCGCACAGAGGGCAGGGCACCGTGCTGAGCGGGCAGCTGGGGGGGTCACTTAAAAACAGTGGAACGCCCCGCTAAACCCCCGGGCCACAACCTCGCGCTGAGAGTTGCAACATGCGTCATGGCTTAGCTTTTACACCTGCACACAGACCTGCCCGCCAAAAGCAAGCCCGGCGCCGAGGGCACGGTGGCGGGACTGACGTGCTCAGCCGCACCCTGCCCGGGGAGAACCCCCGCAGGCCGGGCCTGGCATGTTCTGCTCTAATGAACGTTTCGGATTATTAATGAAAACCAAAATAACAGCTCTCCTGTCCCAACGTACCCACGCCCAAGAAACAAAACCCACGTTGTTTGACTTCTTGCTCAGAAATAAGGACAGTTGTTGTGAGCTCTCATGAAAATAGGCAGAGGTATATCTGATGGAAAACAAAATAAGGGCACAGCTGAAATACTAGTCTATGTAACTCCTTAGAGCATTATGTCTGAAAATGGTAATTTTTTTACAGAGCAAGAAAAAATTTGTAATTCAGAGGGTAATTTATGTCCACGTGGCATAGTCATAACCTACAGAGAAATGTTTGTGGTTTTCTAACCGTCAGCATCTCCCAGCTTTGCCGTATCGTGGTGCCTGCCACGCTGTGAGCACTCTGACACCCTCAGATGAGAACTGCGACCTGCTTCAAAGTCCGTCTGTGTCTTCTGAGCAGCGCGCTGCCAGTGGGGAACGAATTAATTACTCCACATTCCTCAGAGGGCGTTTACCACATAATAAAACAAAAAAAAATGCTAAGTATAATTATTAATTGAGTGTTAGTAACTTTGCAATTTACAGAGCAATGACTAAAATTGGAACTCGGTAGTGAGAAGCAAGTAGAAATATTATGTCTGTGTCCATCACAGCAGATAATTTCATTTGCTTCTCTCTTTAATCTTTTGAAGTGAGTAAGGTTCATGACCTAGCAAGATGGCACTCATCAGTAATGCCATGTGCCATGTCTTCCATGGGAAAGAGCCCACGAAAGCATTGCTTTTGCAAAATAGAAAGATAACGCTGAAACTGGGAAATGATTGTGCATCGAACCGAACGCTCATAAAATGCAATGAAATAACATATAGGATATGAGAAGTTGTGTGAGAATGATTTGTCTCCGTTCCATGTTGTTCATAGGAATAAATTATGCACCCTCCCCGGCCCCCAAAGGACCCAGCTGTTCCTGCTCACAAGGTGGGCACCGTCCTGCTCCACTTGGCCAGGCTGAATCAGTCTCTAGAACTTTATTTCCTATCGCTTTGAACGTAGACATGTGATTTCAGTCTATACTGCACGAAGCGCACGTTATCCGTGATTGCTTCTCCTTTGTTTCAAGTACCAATAAAATTATACAGAATGCAAGACTCGCCTGTGTTTCATGTTAAAAATGACTATTAAATTATGAGATCACAATGGTCTCCAGTGTAAGTACGTCTCTGGCTATACGGTGTGCACCAACATATCATATACTGAATCCTGTGAATTACTTTCATTGCATTCTGTCCCAATCCCCAATATCGGTTTGAAAAAAAAGAATTCTCCAAGTGCCTGGAACTTCATAAAAATAGTCATTCGTGTTTTAGAGTAAAGCTAAAACCAGACATCCTCTGCTTTGAACTTTTGCCTTAACGTAAACACAGCACATCAGGCGATAACCTAGTTTCTCCTCTCCCAGCTCTTGCTTTCGTAACAATTCCTTGACTGGAGCTGTGCTGCTGGCGTGAGCTTGGCCATCTGGACGTGGGAGCGCCCAGCCCCAGCTGGGCCAGCACGGCCGCCGTGCCGCATCGGCAGAAGCGACTCGTTTCTGGGCTCGGCACAAAGCGGCCGCGGCACCAGCAGCGCCAGCACTCCGCTCTGGCAAGCAGTCGTCGCTCCGGCTGAAAAACAGCACCAGGAACCTGCCGGTGTGCTCCGCAAAGATGCTGCTGCTATCAAACATCCGTCGGCACGGGTCACAGCCCTGTTTTGTAGGGCCCGTATGCTGAGGTATTGATCTCATTCATGCTGCAGAACTATGTATGTATTTTTATAATGCTGTAAACCCATGTTATGCAATTCACACACACACACTTGAAAATATTAAAACTAAATCATTTTAAAACCCTCATACCCCCAGAAATTTTGCATCCAGATTGCATGAGAAAGCTTTTAGTAAATATTAGAGATAAATATTTTTCTTGGGGAATACACAGAAATGACGTTTCATCTTTCCTATTCTTTCGCACAGTATTTCATCTTCCTCAACTTGTTTTTAGTTTCAGAGATTTCCCGTGGCTATGTGGAATAAATTAAATTGTGTTATGTGAAAGATATATGCATAAATGTATGTAGGCATATTATGTTACATTGCACAGACATCCAGCTCAAAAAAAGATATTCATAGGCATTTGAGAGAATAAATTGTGTATGAAGATACTGGTGTACGAAGAAGAGATTCAGGTGACGATTCGGCTTTCTCACCGTTTGTTTCTGTAACATCTCCCAGAAGGATTGCAAAGAGAAAATAAGAATGAAGAGTTCAGGAGCAAAATCCTGGCTCCCCTGAAGTCCAGGACGAGAGATTGGTGCAAGAACGGTTTTGGGGCCGATCCTGTACACGACATTTTGGGGCACGACCAAGCAAGCAGGAGGGGTTAACCCCTGCCCTGCTGGCAGAGCGCAGCAGCCCGCTCCCCAGCAGCAGGGGCAGAAGGAGCTGCAGTTCCCAGCGCCTTTCCCAGCAGCTCCGCGCGCTCCAGGTCTGAGGGCCCTCTGCGAGCCGTCTGCGAGCAGGGATTCACCTCACCAGGCACCAGGCACCCGTGGTGCCGGGGCAGAAGCGGCAGCTCGTCAGCCTGAGGCCCTCCCAGCCCAGATCTTTGGTCGGTGACAGGATAAACTGCTCGTTGACGAAACAAACACGAGAGCGCCTCGGCTCCAAGGGAACTCCTGATGGGTTTTCAAAACGTCTCTTGAGTAGGCATGCTGAAATGCATAATGACATGTAATTAATCTGCTCTGGATATCTTAGGCTATAGGACCAGGCTCTCTAGCCAGGAAGGGAAGCACCTGTGAAACAGAGCTTGAACGCCTATTTCCTGCTACCGCACGTGATAAGGTGCCTGATAAATCATCACATTTGTAATTCCTCAGGAGAATACACAATTAAAACTGTGTTTTCTTACCACACATATGGTACCTGGCATCAGGTGTAGCACACATATACTTAGCCATATGGACAGGTTTTCAAGGCGTGGATGGATGAGTTTTACAAAGGCAGCATTTTCCTCCCCCGGTGTTAAACATAAGTCAGTAAGAGGAAAAATCTGGTGCAAGTCCAAGGTAGCTCTGAAAAACTCTGAGGACTTCATCTGAGCCAAGGCTGTTTTGTTGGTGGTGGTGTTTTTTTTTTTTTTTCCTTCCTTACTAAGGTATTAAGTAACTACAACAGCCATTAAGCAGCCCATTGTCCATAAGGTCGCTCTTGATCTCAGGGGCTGGGAGGAGATACAGGATCAAGAAGGCACAGAGGCTCCTTTCTTCTTTCCCCGAGACGAGTTGTCACGGGATGCTGAGAACAATCTAAACAATTGGATTCACGATCTGAAGCTGTTTCTACTACTCGCTACGCATTCAGGGTTTAAAATTACATCAAATGCTGTAATTGTATAGGATGTACTCCACTCCCAGGAACCGCAGGTAGTCTGAACAGCCTGCTGTCTATTAGGAGCATGGGCCTATCGCATCAGGCACCATTTAAACATCGACAGTGTGAGGCTATTTAGCTTTAGAGAAGGCATGCTCCACATTTGAAAAGAAAAATCAGATAAAATATAAAGAAAAAATATCTGAAACTGCCAGATAAATTGAGGGCTGGAGGATATCTCCCAGCTGAAGACACAAAACAAGAAAAGCAGGTAGAGCAGTTTTGCAAGAAAGGCATGCGGATAAAAGGAAAGAGATGTGAACATAGGCTGACAAAGTTGAAAGTTTCAGAAGTAGAGACAAACAAGGTTACACCTGTATGTGAACATATAGGTACAGAGAGAAGCATCTGGAGAGCTGGCTATGTGCATGCTCACAGCATGGGCAATGTAAAACTCAGTTAGCTATCAAGAGATGCCATGTGTCACAATAATTCACATTTTCTGATCAAACAGCGCGACAGTGATCCTTTACCATGAAGGGTAAATCAACAAATAACATTTTAAAGAAAAAAACATTTTCCTTTTCTTTTTCTTAATTCTGCATCTAGTAGAGACAGAAGGGAAATAACTTTTAGAAACCATGTATAGGTCTTTCATTTACCACTGCTTCTGAGCTTCTCTACTCACCAGAGTAGAGGCTGCTCCTACAAGAGAAGTAGGCACCTTTAGTTTTCCTTGTTCTCTGAAGTTACATCTGTTTCTATCTCTGCACAGAACTGCTGCCATGCAGCACTATGCCTCTGAGACACATTACGTTATGGCATTTGGAGCAATTTTGAATTTTTCCATTGCAGACTTCATGCCAGGGAACACACGGTCAGCTCATGCTCCAGAATATGTGCTGACTTTTTTCTGCCTTAGCAGCTGAGTGCCAGTACAAAGGAGAGCCAGCTCCATTTCAGTACTCGTGGAGAGGACACGGTCAACCAGATGTTATTTTGGAAGAAAAAAACACCCACTTGAGACAGTAGTGTTTTCAGATATCTGTATGTTATGTCTCTGGATATTTACAGATTAATGTGTATCAGATTGTACTCTTTGATCTCTTTGGATCCCTTCAAAACTCAGTACTTCTGCAGAGGTGTGAGTGCAGCTTGCCACAAATGCCAGGTTTTCCACTGGCACCACGCTTCAGAGTGTGACAGTCTCACAGCAGTAATGAAGGCCACTGTGCATCGTGACACACGAAGCACCCCTTGGCAGGAGTTTGGAAGAGATCCTCTTACCCAGTGGTCTTCTGCAGCAAATAGCTAAGCATGAGCATCTTCTCAACATAGCTTAGAAAATCTTTCTCTATAAAACAAAAATTAAACCTGTGTAGGGAAGAACAGGCAAATGTTCTTTTTAATATGAAAGCTACACGATTAAATCTCACTTGAGCTTATCTATAATTCAGAGCACTTAATGTGGGGATTTGGCTCCTGGGAAGGGCTAATTATTCCCAGTAAAGCCCGTGCGCGGTTTCTTCGTTGCCTGGTCCCTTCGCGCCGGTCGGTCGGGGGCCAGTCCCCTCCTCCTGCCCGCGGCCGGTGGCAGACCTGGGCCCCCAGCCAGCCGGGAGTGGGGGTCCAGGGCGGCGCGGCCCTGGTGTTCGCCTTGGGGTGAAGGACTGCAGCACAGCCTTTGCCAAAGCCTTTCTGAGGCTCGATGCCTTCACAGCAGCCCTTCCGCATGTCGCTATCTCAAAACAATGTGCTGAGATGATATCCTGTTATCTATTTGGTTAGATCTATTCGACTCAAGCACATTTGCTGATCCCTCACATTGTATTTAATTTTCTGTCTGCAGTTTGTTGAAACTGGGGGCATTGCTAGAATTAAATGAATCATTAATGACTATTTTTTTTCATATTTCTTCATGTCCCTCCAAAGGTATTAGCAGTTTTTATAAAGTGTGTGCATTTTAAAATAATTCTTGAAATGTTTATTCATAATGATTTATTCATAAGCCTGGCCAGAAGAGATGATTCTGGGAAACAAGAAGGACGTACTGCAGGTACAGCACCTGCAGCTCGCTTGCTGTCACCTCCCCAGAGCCTGCCCAGCCCGCGACGTCTGCCTGCTGCCGGCAGCCCCCGCAGCTCCAGCACCAACACCCGCCATCATCGCGGGGAAAGGTAGAAAAGATAATAATATGCATAAAGGAACTAAAAAAAAAGTATTGGGAAGTTAAATAGGACACAGCAGCATCTTTTTGGATTTTAGACATCAGCTGTCACTTTTCTTGAAAAATATGTTCAAGCCCCAGAATTGGCAGGCTCTGTTCAAAGACCAGTATCTCAAAACAGCCACGAAGGAGAGGGGAAATCTGCAGTTGTTTGGTTTGGTTTTCAACACTGAAGACTTTGTTTCACTGAAATATCTTCAATGATTCATAAATCGCTCGCTCAAGAGTGCGCTATTTCTCAAATAAAAATGAACTAATACGAGGGAATAAACTAAGCATGTATTAAAACTTAAATTTTCATAGCAGTGTATGAGCTATTAATGAGTTAATCTACTTTTACTGAAAAGCAAGAAATACTTTCCACTTGTTATAAAATTGTCAAAAAATTCATAATTATTTCTGCTCAGTGCTTTTGTATGGTTTTAGTTTTCACCTCCTTATTTCACTAAGACTGTAATCTTACTCTCAGTCCTCAGTTCCTTCACAAAGACCCAATTATTTGACCACCTTAGTGTGAATATTCTTCTCCTAACAACTGTATTCTAACAAGAGTTTTTTTCAGTCTGTTTCAAGTTTTTAAAAAGACACGAGGATTTCTAGGAATACCTTTAATTGTTCCTGAAGGGATGCTCAAAGTTCAGGAACGGTCCTGATAATAATGACATTTTTCTAAGAGTTCTTCCTCAGAAACCCACTAATCGCAGCCAGTGTAATGTCACTTGACCCCAGTGCAGTGGATCGTGATACTGAATGTCACTTAATTGGATCCTAATACTCCGCGTATCCCCCAGCAATGATATTATGAGTATCATTAAGGAAAAAACAGGCCAAAAGGCCCATAGCCTGAAATCAGAAGACATCATATTTTGTACGGGAGAGGTGCGATTTTGGAGGATCATTATTTTTCCTTTATCCAAAGGCAAAGGAAAGAATCGCAACAAGCAGTTTATGTTAAGTGCTAATATTTGCATTGCTGTCTTTAAACTATTAATTAATCCCCTCATTTACTCTGTGTAGAGCTCCACACCATTTCCTCTTGAGTTCTTGGGAAGCTGCCAGCATGTTTAACATTAAGGAGCCGCTGATTTAATGGCACGTGATGCCTTCACCACCCGAACACTCCACTTCAGAATCACAAGCCGGGCCATTAAATTCATATCAAATATTAATCACAAAACCTTAGGTCCCCAAGCGGTTGTAACACAGACTGATCTACCTACGCGATCACCTCGTGCCCACCACGTCCAGGCGTCCCACGCACATCCTCACCGCAGAGGACAAAAGCACGCGGCGCGGCCCTGTGGCAGGGCACGTCCCCGCCGCCTGTGCCCTGGAGGTGCTCTCCGCCGGGCCAGACCGGCTCCGCACAGCACGTGGGGAGCGGACGAGGAGCTCCGGTAGGCGACAGCGGTACCAGCGGCTCCGTCCCAGGTGCCCAGCGAGGCCGTGAGCTGCACACCCAGGCGAGCTGTGCTGCCGGAGCTCGGCCCCTGCTGGCGAACAGCCCCACGTCCTGCCGCCGGCTGGGCCGCCAGCGCCGGCACGGAAAGGCGCAAGGCCTGCAGGCGGGAAGAAGCCCGGCTCCTGGCGGACGTCCCTGCACCACGAACAGCGCAGGGCAGCGGGCATGCACAAAGCCCTGCAACCAGTGCTGTGACCCGAGAGCTGAGGGACAAGAGGCTGCCTCAGACGGCGCAGAATGGCGAGTTCAAGTCCCCCTTCAAGTCCTGAAGAAGGAGGGGTCTTCTCCGCAAACCCACTCTGGGACTGGCACACGAAGGCTTTGTAAAACCCAGCGGCACCTGAGCCCCAAATTAGCATTTGTCTTTGTCAGCACCATGCGCTGGCACCAACGGCATCGCTTCTGTCACCCGCTGGTGCCGCGCATCCGAAGCAGAGATGCAGTCTGTGCGCTCCATTCGCGGCTCAGGGGAGCCGAGAGCCCATCCCTGTCCCCCGCAGCGGGCACCGAGCCGTGGGCGGGTGGCAGGGACCAGGCGGAGCCGCGGAGCAGTGGGGGCCCGCCGGCAGGACCCCCGCCGATTGTATCGCCGATCGTATCGCCGATCGCCCCCGCCCCGGCGGATCTCTGCAGGCCGCCTGGCTTGTCTCCGAGCCTCCCCGCCCAGCTGCACGGAGCAGATGTTTCGGCTCAGTCCAGTAATGCTTCACCTGAACGAGGAGCTCAGCGCCGGTCCCGTAATGAAGCCGTTGCTGGCGAGGTGAGTGATGATGGCATAAGGGAGGCACATCACTGTCGCTGCTTATCAGATTAGAGCACTGAATTATTTTACATTCTGCTTCCTGGACAGCTGCAGGGAACGAGCTTAGCCTTTGGTATGACACAGACATAAATCTGCCAACAGTTAGGGAAGGTGGCAGCGCGTCAGGGCCACCTGGGACCCCACGTCTCGAGTGGGGCAGGGGCTTGTGACACCCCGCAGTCCGCGAGCATGTCACCAGATCCGGCCTCTAAGCACCTCTCCTGTGGGACGTCCCGCTGATGAAGAGGTGGCTCCACAGTGAGAAAACCTTTAGTTACGTGCGCTGGAGAAGTGAGGTGGGGTCACTGGAGGAGGGAGACCACTGAACAGTGACTCTGGGCACTGCAAATCCAAACCAAAGAACCAGGACACAAATAATCACCCGCTTTAAGCTCTCCGGGACAAAGCAGCTGCAGTGCACAGGGCTTGGCACCCTCACAAGGCTCCACCAGGGAGCTCTTTCAGACGGGACTGCTTGCGGGCGGCCCCACGTACCTGCTAGCCGGACGTGCGGTTGGGGCGCTGGGGAGAGGCGGTTCTGCGGCGAGATCCTGCCCCCAGCTGGGTTAGTGCTGGCATGAGCCCCACGGTGCAGCGCGGGCAGTAAGCAGAAGGGTGGATGGTAGCAGCTTGTTATCCACCAAAACTGCTATCGTGCCCATATCAAATATATTAGAGGGAAACAGTGGTGGGTGTGAGATAACCCTCACCAGCCGTGATATCTGTTAGGTTTTCAGAATTTAGTAGAGCAAAAGACATAAGCTAGAAACTTTTTTTTTTCTGAAATTTTTAGCTTTAAAACCATTTTGAATCAATACAAGGAGCTTTTAGAAAGACAAGTTCACACTTTGTACACCCACAAAGCCCTGGAAATCTGATAATAATTCATGTCAGTTAAGTATTTTCAGCCTGAAAATCCAGGTTCAGAGTACTTGCACATCAAGAAAATGCTTCTTATTTCTGTCACGTGTGGATGTGTGGATAACATCTGAAAAACGGTGGTTCTCTAGCAGAAGTGCAAATGGAACAAAATATTTGACATTGGCTGAGCTCATATCAAGCTTTTGTTTGTTTGTTTCTTAGGATTTAGCCAGAAGTTTAAAAAAAAAAACGTTTTGATGTTTTCACCCCCCTAAAATCCCAGCCTTCTGTAGCAGTCTACATCTCACAGGAATCACACTCTGCGTGTTCAGGAGCTGGCATTGCCTTTTGTCCTGTAATTGAATTGAATCAGCTCTTAGACCCCTTTTTCCCAGACAGCCCTATCATTCGAGCGCGCCGAAGATGTATTACACTAATACATCGTCAGAACGACAGAGCTATGATGATACATTAATGCAATACATCTTCACAGCTTTAGGGCTGTCCAGAAACAATAGGACTGGTGTTAGGCTCAGCTCAGCCATATCGCACCCAGGCACACGCACCCCAGCGGCAAGCGAAATGTGGGAGTGAAGCAGAGGAGGCATGACGCGAATGTGTTCAAACCTAAAGCCAGGGCAATTTCTGGAAGATGGTAGCTTTCCTCAATGTTTGTGAAAAATCTGTTATTTTGCATATGCAAAACAAGGGTACCCTGGTGCTAGGGATTTGCCTTTCACTCAGGAAGGGAGAACCTGTCTTTATTCAGCTAAATTAATGATTTCTGAAAATCTGCACTCTCAAATGCATGTGTGTATGTATGTACTGCTCATCCTCATGTTTTAGGAAAATAACTGTAAACTAGTCTGGAAGCGATGGTGATAAAGCTGTGAGAAAAGGGCAAGAGAGTAGGGAAGACGTGGAAAAGATGAAGCTCAAAGTCACCAGGGACCATGCTGAGGATCCGGGTTGAGGAGTCATAAAAGGCAGGGGGGAGACTGTTCGGTACGAAGAGGCCACAGCGGCGTGGCCAGTAGACACTGCAGCACACTCGCAGAACCTCAAAGGCAAAAGGAGATTCTTACGTCTCAATCACTTTTCTTGCCCGCAGCCGTGAACCCGCTAGCAACACGCACATGGCCACATCTGCCTCTTCGTGTTGAGCCGCTGCTGCTCAGGCTCCGTGCTGGCAGCTGGTGCAGCACCACGCGGGTGGACGTGGAGGTTAGCACAGCGCTGGGGGGAACTGGGGGGCTTTGCTTTGGGCAGGTCCAGCCCCGTTAGCACAAAGTGCCGGGGACTGCAGCGGGGGTGTGCACATCCCGGCCTTGCTCGTGTGCGCTCCGGGAACGACGCGACTCCAGCACGAACCAGCCGGGGTTAAAATGTTTGTTTGGAACGTACGAAGCTGCACCTGGAAACACTTGCGGTAAATACGACTGTGAAGTCGAGCACTCTAAACAAAGTCAAAGGTGAGGCTGCTCTTGCAATTATTTATGCCCCTCTCTTTATATATCCATTGATATAGAACCACCACGGTCACTACTGTCTAAACATAGCTGTGCTTCACGCGAAGTGCCTCGTTCCCCCAGCACCCACCCAGGCATGTAGCTAGTTTGCCGAAACGAGCCCACGCGTATCTGGCCCCCGCCAGCTCCTGCCCCGTCCCGGGGAGCGGCAGCCCCAGAGCCGCCCCGCGCACCGCAGCCAGACGCCCTGCCGGGAGGCGGGAATGAGCCCCACTGCTCTCCAACAGCTTGCGTCAAGCAGAAGCAAATAAAAGGCCCTCTGCGTCCCGAACGCTGGATTGTGGTGTGGATTTTTAAGAACTGTCATTTTGTTTTAGGGGAGTCAGGTAGAAAAGTTTGGCTTTTTCCCTTTTTTATTTTATTTTTTTTTAATTTTATTTTATCTTTGAAACCATAACATCTAACCTGTTGTGCATTTAGCTAAACCCAGGGAGTTTCCACTTCTCCTGTCAGCCTGTGCTGTGCTGGCGCACGGGGCTCAGCCTGCACCGGGGCTGCTCCGCCAAGCGCCCCGCGCCGCGGGGCTCCGCGCTCCCGGCAGAAAACTTCCCTGCGGAAAGTTTGGTCACAACCAAAGTGGGAAAGAGCTTCAACGTGTAAGGCATCAGAATTTTGCCAAGCCGTAACATTTTATCTGAAGTCTTCTGAATGGCTTTTGTTTTTACTGTTCGTGGCAACGTTTGCAGAGGTTGCTTTTCAGAAATGGAAATGTGACAGCACGCTGTGCATACAAGTGTTAAAAGCTAGAATTATGGTTCAGGCAGACCTTAATTCTTTAAAATTCTGGTTTCATTCTTAAACTATTGATGCTGCACTTTGCTCCTAAATGTCAGAACAAAATAAGTAATACCTGCAATTCATTCAGATGACATTTCAACAATACAAGATTTTCAGATTACAAACTACAGCTTCGTGTTCCTTATGGTGTTACGCTGAATGTGTAGATTTTGTGGATTTACATAATGGCTTTGTATAATGAATATTTATATAATGAATGTATTTACATAATGACTGCAAGTTAAACATGCACCATAAAGATTACAGGCCAATAATTTATGTACTAAGTTAAAAATCACCTCTAAATACATTTTATTTTTATTCCTCTGAAAGGTTCATTTTATCTCTTGTTCAAAAAAAATTGAATCCGACCTTATCCAAGTCAAGGCTGCATTGATGCAAATCATGATAATATTTTGGCATTAGTCTACATTGAATCATTTGTATTCAGAGTTTTCAGTTTCTTATCTTCCTGTAGCAGCTTTGACAAACAATTCCAGAATATTATAAATATAATTCTTTAATATAATTTAGTGTTGTATTCTAGATGTGATGCTTCTATGTAATCCTCATTAGTGCCACTGGGAATTACAGGAGAAAACTGATAGAAATTATAAACTGCAGACAAAGCTTATGTGTAGATAAAGGTAATTTGCTGCAGACAAAATATAAACCCTTACAGAAATCTGGTGTTTTCAACTCTCCTACATTTAATTGGAATTTAGTGCCATTTATGGCTGTCCGTACACCAGACCATACACCTGAACCCAGAAATGGCATGGTGTTACTGAAATGGAAAAATTCTTCTTTATGTGGTTAGACAAGGAGACAGAACGTGTGCTGTAAGCTGTCTGGTTGCTTCCACCGCATTTTACAAGGGCTCTGAGCACGGAGCCACTTGGCTGCTCCCGCGCCGTGCACAGAGCTCTGCCACGGGGCAGCCACGGGACACGTCCCAGCTGCTGCCGCCCGGTACCAGCGGCCAGCNGCCTCGGCACCGAGGCCACGCTGCAGGGCAGAGGCACGGGCAGGGGCTGCAGCACCAGGGCGCGGGCACGGCGCGGGGGCAGGCGCTGGGGGCACGCGGCAGGCACAGGGTGGCATCGGAGACCCCGTGGCCATGAGCAGCGCGCCCCGGGCGGGTAACGAGATGGAACTCCAGGGCTGGACAAGGCGGGCACGGGGGAACAAGGAGAACAAGGAACAGTGTCAGACGTACGCAACAGGCATGGCACGTGGGAAGTGAGAGGTAACGTGGAGCTGCGGAACAATGAAGAGCAAAGGTCTACAGGTGTGGTAGCAAACATTTAAAATGGACCCTGAAGATATCCTAGAGGGAGGAAGAAGAAACTATGAACACGAACATTGTATTCCTGGCTGCCAACAACTCCATGTAACACCCCTAGAATGAAACCACCCATGTCCAGCCTGGAGAGGAGAGGGCTCCAGGGTCTTACACCTGATGGGAGTAAAAGATGATGGACCCAAACTCTTCTCAGAGGTGCCAGTGACAGGACAAGAGGCAAAGGGCTCACATTGAAACACAGGAATCACCATTTAAACATAAAAAAAAAAAATAAGTGAGGGTGATCGAGCACTGGCAGAGGTCGCACACAGCCTTGGAGACCCCCAGACCCCACCGGGCGCATCCTGGGCAGCCTGGGGGCACGCACCTCACAAACGCACCTCGCTCCCTCCTGTGGGTGCTGCGGGCGCGAGCTGCCAGGCGGGAAGGAGAAGGCCGGAGGAAGCCGGTACCAGGGCACCAAAGCACACACAGCCCCGCCGGCCCTCAGCGTGCTGTGCTGGATGGAGCGTGCTGTGAGAGCACATCGTCCTCGCGCCTTGAGCATTTTGATTTGCTCTCCGTATACTGCGACATCTTTTGACTAGTCTTTTCTTCACGTTTCATTTCAATTTTCATTGTGGTGCGTGCAATGAGTCCGTTGCTGAACGGATCCCATTTTTCCTCTTGCCATTCTCAGTCCTTTGGTCAAGATACAAAATCAGTGGGTTCACTGAAAGCCCTTGCGATTACATGCACCAATTTTGTCTGGATTCAATGTGAGGAGGATCTAACTCCTTCTCAGACCCCTTCTCTGGTCTGAGTGGACTAATTCTCCTCTACTGTTTTTTTCCTCTCCAAGAAAATTGTGATGGCTGCTTTCTGTAGAAAACCTAATGCTTTAAGCTATTACTCTGAAGTATCACCACAATTTCCAATAAAATTTTATTTGACATTTAGTTAAAATCCATTTTTTGCTGCAACTGATTTTTTTCCTTACTCCCTCGATGGACACTTCCAGCAGAATTCATTGTCATTGTCTTAAAGGTCAAAAGTTATTTTTTTTTCAACTCTCGCTTTGTAGAGAAAACTGTTACCAGGATTATGGCACCCTGCGGTAAGCCGCAATAGCCCATGAAACTGTTCTTCCCTGCAATTACACAGATTTCAGAGAAGTTGTGTGAGCAAACAGAAAGCCCTTCGCTGCTAAAGGAATGACAATTATCGAGCCCCTATAAAAGAAGCAGTGCGACGCCAGCGCTGCGTGCGGGAGCCGTCGGAGGCAGGGAGCGCGTCCCTTCGGGAGCACGCAGACCCCCGGCACCCCAGCAGCAGGCGCGCGGACGTGGGGCGGGGGCTCTGCAGCTCCGGGCACGAGCTGCGGTGCCTGCACCCGGCCCGTGTGGAGATGCCGGTAACATTGGCTAAAAGTTCTGCTTCAGTCACGTGATGAGGAATTAATAGTATAAAGGGAAACATCCGATTAAATAGAAACGACACTTGTAGGTGCCATTTTGTTTGCAATTTTTCATATGTACAATGTACTTTGTTCGATAAAACCATTCTAAAAAGCTATGCTGTATCACGGAATAATTGTAAGGTTGAATGGGAGTGTAATTCCATTGAGCCTGCTGCATGATGCATTAGTGATTTTAGCTTTCACTCCTACTTGTAGAGAGTCCTTTGTATTCTTGATTATTTCCTTGGCTTGGTTTCTCCGATAAATGTCTGCAGCCTGTTAAAACGAGTTTCTGCTCAGAGGTCTCGGGCTGTTACTGACACTACCTCTAACCTGTGTCCCCCGGGAGTCACCTGGAGTCACCCAAATTAAAAACATACTCTTGTTTAGGGTGCCCTTATTTCTACCTTCCCATTTTACAGTAGCATTATAGTTTTCACTGATCTCAGCTTAAACCTGCTGAAGCTTTTATTTTCCAAAAGTCTAGTTAGGCACACATTCTTGAAGGCATGCAAAGTAATGCTGTCCCACTTCCGAAAACTGAAAATGCAAAAGCTGTTACTGGTGAAACTTGGCGGAAAGCTCTAAGTGACAGATACGTGCGCTTACCAGATGGCGAGATGTGTCTCCAAGAAATGGAGGGCTCTGGTTTCCCTGTGGCCAGACACACCAGAGTAACGTTGCTGCCTTCATTCACAACGATGTCACTTGAAATACGAAATATCTTCGGAGAAACTGAAAGAAAAGCAGGAGGGAGTTGTAAGGAAAGCAGCTGAATCAGTGCAACCCCATCCGACCCCGGATAGCTGAGCTGGACCGTGACACGCGTATCGTCATTATCTACAAAAATACATGAAGTGGGATGCAGCTATGCAAAATGAAGCTATGCAAATCTTGTTAAGGTGTGACCACAGCTATTTCCATCATGTCTGCAGATGCACAGCCCCTGGATTCGAAATGCTGCAAATAAGAAAGCAGCAATTTCCTCTGGTTTGTGCAGGGTAGGTATTGCTATTGAGTTCCCAGTAAACTGCTACTGATGGATGCTCTTTTTGGGAGAAGGCAGAGCTTGCCTGTGACAGCTTGAAAAGAAAATGACATTTTTCTTCTACTTTTAAAAATAATGATGCTTATTACATCTTCTCCATATGTACTTAGAGAGTCATATCTGTTTGTGGAGAAGACCAAAATACATTTGTTTCTGGTGCTTTGTATTTCTTTCCAGGCTGCAGTATCATCGTAGCTAAGGAAAAATTTCATCAGCAGAACTCTTTTCTAAACTCCACTTTCTGTACTATTCATACGTCACAAGACAACAGAGTTCCACATGGATGTAAAGTAACGGGAAGCTCTAAGTGGCCTACCTTTACAGGAATGCATTATTTCCTGCAGTGTTACACAGGGAGGAAGGGATCTCAGGATTCCAGCAATAAAGGCGGGGATTTGGGATTTCAAAATTAATATTCTTTTTTATTATTATTATTTCTTTACTTATTTCATTGTTATGCTTGATATAGAAACCAAAGTGACACAGTAACAGGTCATACCCTACGGATGTTTCCAAAAATCGCTATTCTGTATGTAATAAATAACAAGTGTGTGAAAGACGCAGATCTTACAAGTGGGTGTTTCAGAACCTCCTGTAATGACTGATTTAACATTAAAGCGTTCTGCAAGGTAAATGAGTACCAATGAAATAAAAAAAGAAATATGTTTATCTTCCCATTTCCTAAATGGACACTTCTAACTGGAGCTTTACTCTCCTGAATGCCACAGCCAAAAACCAGTCTCACTGGTTTGCTCCGTTTGTCACAGCCAAAATCCCACCATCCGTCCTCCTGTGCAACTCTTTCAGCAAGCAGTCAGTCTCCTGCAATATGCTGTTAACATCCCTTTAGTGTACTTTGAAAAGCACAGAGCCTTTCCGGTGCTTTTTCAGAAATAACAAACTGCAGCAACAAGGAAAGCAAGTTGCCTTTCACTGATTAAACTGCATTTCATCGAGTGTGAAGGGCCCAAAACGGGGCAGAACCGGGCAAATGGGCAGGCGGCCGTTTGAACACTGGAGTGGCACAGCAGCACCTGCGGCAGCTGGAGCGAAGAAGGCGGCTGCGTTACGCAGTCAGACACTGTTAACATCTCTCCATCAGCTACCTGCAAGCTGTCTGAATGACTCAGAGACGTTGTTTAAGTGAACCATTTTGTTGGTTTGTTTATCTGAGATGCTGAACGCGGCGTCGGGCAGCCACCGCCCCGAAACCTTCCCCGCGCTACGCCCACGCCCTGACGCGCACCGAGCCCCCGTGCGGGGGCTGCAGCCTGCGTGGCGCGTGGTGCCGAGGCTGCAGCCCCGGACCCGGCCGGCCGAAGGTGCGAAGCTCTGCCCCTCGGCCTGCAGGAGGCGGGCTGCGTCTCACCAGCAGCGCAGGGACTGACACACCGTCTCTCCCGGGTAAGCCAAAGCAGATGCCCAGAGTGGTTCTGCGTGCTTTGGGATCTCCACCTGCAGATGTTCTCCAGCCCTTTCACTGGTCCATTGCCTGGAAGCTATTTCATCAAAATGAGCTGGGGTCAGAAGGCTTCAAAGCAGCTGGAAATTCTCAGTGCTTGCTCATGGCTATGCATTTGTGAACAAAGAAAATTAAAAGCCTGTGTACTGTATTGTTAATTAGCAGAGAAACATTGTCTGCAGGGAAATCAAAGGTCTGAGGAAGGCCGAGCCTTTCCCATTTCCTATGAGAGGGAAGTTCAGTGTTGCCATCCTTTGAAGCCCAAACAGGTTTACACACAATCACTGAAACAGGAAGAGACCCGTGAATTTGCCAGCCTAACTCACAAAGCAGTAATGCCCTCTTCCTACTTCGCTTCACGACCTGAAAAAGCACGCAGTCCTTACAGAGCATTGTCAGGAGCTCAAACATGCAAAGAGTGATTTCCCGGAAAGGGATAACTTATTAATCAGATATCTTTGTGGATGCCTGCAACAAACCCGTTCCTCGAACTCATTCTGCAACAGCCTGTCCCCCATGCCCACCGGGCGCCAGCCGTGCCCCGGCCCTCCTGCAGCCCTGCGCCCTGAAACGCCGCGGGGTCCGCAGCACGCCCCAGCCTCGGCTACACGGCGTTCGTGCTGCGGGTTGGCAACAGGCAGCACGTGGCAAGGTATTCTTAATTCTGCGTGCAGAGCGTGACAAATAAATCTACATTCTGGACACTGCTGGCGAGGGCTCATCCTGTCTGAAATGCAGAAATCCTTTTGGGAGCAGAATATCATGGGTAATGTGGCAAACCGTGGCTTTATTCAGTCTACAATATTTCAAAAACATTTTCCTAAATCTGAGCCACTTATTTCTTTATCCTTTAAGAAAAAACGTACTTCCAGAAAGTTAAGTGAAGGAATCAAATAACTCAAAAGAGTTCTTCTTACAAGTAAATATATACAACTGGCTGACATAATATCTATTGGGAACTCTGGGAATATCTTCCAGATACAATAAATATTATAGCCTAAGATTTCCAACAGCATTAAACTTCTTACTACAAGTGCTGCACCCTTCACGGTAGAAAAATAGAGATTTTCTCCTGTTTTGGCAGTATTAAGGCAGTACCACAAATGGATTTTTTTATAACTGCCACACACTGCTATTCACCCAGGTGATTTTTATTTGCCATAAACTTGTCACTAAACACAGAGGATGTGGCTGCAGCATGCTTGCTGCCACGATGGCACCTGGGTGGCCACCGCAGACCAATGTGAGCTAAAGGGGGTCCCCTGTGCTGAGGCGGTGCTGGGGTCACGATTAGATCAGTGCAGCCTCGTCCTGCATCCATCACCAGAAAATGGATGCAGGGAAAATCCACTCATTGCTCAGCATACTCACTTAACTACTTTGACTGATAAAAACAGGTTAGAAATCTGCTAACATCGATTTCAGCGGGCGTGCTCTATGGCTGGTCCCTCAGCATGACTACTGTAGGTCCCATGAGCGGAGCGCCACAAGGAAGGAATACCAGCAGAAAAGCTGGATCATATAAGCAACTGTCATCAAATTTCCAAAAATACAATTTCCAAAGAAAAGACACTGACAGTGCTGCCATGGGCAGGGATCTAGAATTGAAATAACAGGATTTCATTCAGTTCACACAGACGAACGTTTCTTTTCCGAGATGAAGATCAGCACGGTCTGCTCTTCTCTCTGCCGCTTAACCCAAGCACTGTCCTCATCCTCCTCTGCCCTTCCTCGTGAGGTTTTAATTGCTCTTTATCACTCACCTCCTTTTCAGGTGTCCTCTTCTCACAGAAGGCATAAAAAGCATCCTTGCTGTCTGAGGGTGGCCGTTAACTCTGGCTAACTGCCAGCCTCGCCTTCTTTGTTGTAGGTTTTGCCTGCTTTGTTCAAAAACCGAATCTATACTATTTTGTCCAGTATTTTGATAAAACCGTATGTTCAAAGGGCAAACATTCAGAAAATCTTTCCCCGGTGATTTTACATGCAAGTCACAGGTATGGAGCACGCATCTGATGTGAATGGAATTCAGGTGACTTGGGGAATGCCTGGCCAGAGGGGCTGCTGGGACCGGTTAGTCTGAGCTCGGGTACTCACAGGCTCCAGGAATGTTCCCAGAAGCTTGGCTAAAGGATGTGCGGTAGAAAGCTGCCTAAACTTATCCTGACAATTCTAGGTGATGCTCATGCTACTACGCCGGGTAAGCACTTCCAGCGATTAAATACCGCCTTCACTGCTGGGAAGTAGCATCTTACTTCAAAATTGCATTTCACTAAATTCGGCTTTCAGAAATCAGATCTTATTATGTTTTTGTCTGCAAGACTGAACATCCCCCTTACTATCAAGTATCTTTTCTATGACTAAGGACCCATAAAACATGATAAATCACCTCTTCATCTTTCTCTGCAGATGATTTAAGCACCACAAGCTTAATTTTTGTAAGGCTTCCTAGATAATATTTGTTTCTCTCTTCTGAGGACCGTCTGAATCATCCTGACACGCGAACAGTGGAACAAGGCATAATAGCCTCACAAGCCATTCTGTACAATGCTGTGTACAGAAGTAAGCCTACCACATTATCTCAGCTTTATTTCCTCCTTCCCGGTGCTGCCACTCCCATCCGGGCTGTTATCCCTATTGTCCTCCTGCTCCAGCCCGGCCAGCGGTGGCAGGGGAGCAGGGGGCCTGGGGGGGCTGCGGATGGATCCACGGGATGCGGGTGGCTTGCTGCACTCATCTCCTGGGTGGCTAAACCATCACTTGCGTGTGATTAGGAATGACCTAAATATTAAATTATTATTGCTAAATTATTTAGGAATTTCTAAATTATTTAGCAATGACCTAAATACTAAATTATTATTCCTAAATTATTTAGGAATTTCTAAATTATTTAGGAATGACCTAAATACCTGGAGGCTCCTGCTGGCCCTATTGCACGTCCACCTGTGACTCCCTCCCGAGCACCCTGTGGGAACCTCGTGGCACTTTCCTCCTGGGAATGGCACGCCATGCAGCTACAAGCTGCTGTCTCCAAGCGGGAGGAGGCAGAAGGGCAGCTCTCGGGCACCGCTCGGCCGCAGAAGGGACCTGATGGGCTGACGGCAATTCTGAGCTCATCGTTCTTCCTAGAGCCCAGAATTATGTGAGCCATTATTTTACATGGGACTGATGTCGGGCCTGTACTTCACTGAGCCTCATTTCTCATCTTCAAGGAATGGAATTATATTCTCAGTTACATTCAAGTGCACATAAATGATGCAGCGTAATAAAGCTGGCTGCTGCAGTGGGAATTACTGTGGGTAGAGCTGCTCCTGTAGCTGCTGCTGCTTTCTGAACATGGGAGAGGATGCCTTACTTTCATCTCAATTTAGAATCAGCAAGTAAATAACCCGGGGCCTCAGCACACACGCACCCATCCTGTTTCTTAAGACATGCGCTGAACTGCTCCCCCGCTGAAACGTTCCACCGGCCCTCGCTGCAAGCACGGCGCGCGGCGCCAGGATTGCAACCTATGCGGCCGGACATGCAGCTCTGTTTCTTCAGAAAGTTTCCCCGGTAAAGGGGATGACAAGTTACGAACTACATTTTTTATAGTAACATTTATTAAAACATACGGGAGCCAACTCCCTTTTCAGATTATAACGTAATAATTCCCCTCATATACAGAATATAGGCAATCCCAATGGAATATATAAAAACTATGAGAAGAATTGGATTATAAGTGCAGAAATGTTACATTTGGGAGTTTGGGAAGAGAGATTTGGCCACCAGAACCTGAAGAATTACCTACTTCATCCCTCCCAGGTGTTGCAAGTACAGCTTTTGTGCTGATATCACCTTAGCTGAATGTTCACATGCTTTCTTTCCAATAAGGAGTGACTGTTTTGGTGAAAGAGAAGCATTACATAGCCTCTTTTCCAGAATCCCCAATACCCTGAAGATCTTCAACGAAGTGCTGGGCTGCCCTCCCCACCTCTTTGTCTGCAATGATAATTGGATTTTTTGCTAATTATAATTTCATAATTAAGCCATAAGCACGGAGTGGGGAGGTAAGATGCCGGTTTCAGCAGTTTAACTGGCCGTTTCTTTTGGGCTGGAATTAATCCGTTGACTGATCCATCTGTGCAAATGCCTCTGTGCCCCTAGCTGTGAATGGGCAAGCAGCAATGGCACAGGAGTTTTGCAAACCATCCACTCCCCACATTTCAGGGCTCTTTTTTTTACAGTATTTTTAAGGGAAGACTTCAGCTGTGATGTGGTAGATGATGGAGAGTTTTCCAGGCTTACAGAGTGCAGATTAAGTGATTTTCTCTCAAGTACATGCCTTGTTTATTTTCTAATTGCTTGGGTTCTGCTTTAATCTAGGGTTTATAATGGGGAAATTAAATACAATCTAGTAGGAGATGTTTGAAAGTCTTATTGCAATGAGACTGAACAGGTTGCACAATTTACTCATTTCCACAACAGAATCAGAAAACAGATGAATACAAGCAATGCATTAACTAAAGTAACACCCAAGTAAACATGGTGGTGTAGTCCTGCTGTATCAGGTAATTCTGTAGAAGTACAGAGATTATAAAATATGATCATACTCGTGAAAAACTGTAGATTTTATTTTTATCAATGACTTTCTAGGAGGAACTTTCTACGATAGAAATTGGCTTCTCTAGTATTTCTGGAACCTCAATGTTCAAGACCATAATGCTTTCCAGTATGTTGGTATGCTGCTAAGTTTCCCGCTATTTACTGACTCTTAGGGATCATTACATTCAGATCACTAAAATTTTTTTTAGTGCATTTCCTCCGCACGCAGCACGGCCACGGGTGTCTGAAGCGGCCGAAGTGCCGCCGCTAGGTGAAACAGCTGCGAGGTCGCAGGACTGCTTTGCTGTAGCCCACCCGATGGCCTGATTCTCCCATCCAGTTCTTTGAGTGATTCGACACCAATTCTCCACGCGCAAACTCCAAGTTACAGAGTTGCTGTGCAATCGGGTGTGACACCTCTGGTGAGTTCTGTATTGCTCTTGGTGTTTCTCCTCTGGGCAGAAGGGAGCTTTCCACTGCAGTTCGTGTGCAGCCTTACAGGAACAGCTCACCACATTCCGCAAACAGTTCGGAGGGTACAACGCAACAGGGAGAAACAAAACAAAGCAAAGCAAGAACAAGCAGAGACCTCCAGAGCCCGCTGGGCTGGAGCAGGAAGGTTTTCAAAGATGTTTGGCCAGGTTTGAAGCAGAGTGCTTACTGAAACGTAGGCCTGCAGCTGAAAACACAAACTTTTAAGACGCTGCCAGTACTCTCCTCTGCTCTACAGCGGGGAGGAGAGGCACGGCGCAGAGCCTGGCCGGGGGCAGAAGCAGCGTGGGACCAGGTGGAGCAGCACTGCCGGGAGCCTGGGGACTCTCCAGGGGCTACCGGCTGTCCAGAGCCTGCGCACCCACAAAATACTTCCTAAACATGCCGTTAAACACCTCCTGTGACACTCGCTCTCTGCATGCAGACTGCTTGCCATGGGATGCTCCCGGCTACGCTCATGCCCACATCCCCAGCAGCGCACGCGACCAGGTCTGGTTTCTGCCAGGCAGCACAAGGCACGTCTGCAGGGCACGTGTGGGTACAGCAGGACACGTCTGCAGGGTGCGTGTGGGTACAGCAGGGCACGTGTGGGTGCACCAGGGCATGTCTGCAGGGCACGTGTGGGTACAGCAGGACACATCTGCAGGGTGCGTGTGGGTACACCAGGACACGTCTGCAGGGCGCGTGTGGGTACAGCAGGGCACGTGTGGGTACAGCAGGACACGTCTGCAGGGTGCGTGTGGGTACACCAGGACATGTCTGCAGGGCGCGTGTGGGTACAGCAGGGCACGTGTGGGTGCACCAGGGCATGTCTGCTCCAGGGCCCCTCGGCAGTGAGCGGTGCCGGGAGCACTGCACATGTCCCCGGGGCCGGCAGAAAGCGAGACAGAGCTGCGAGCAGCTGAGAGCAGCGGCCCAAGCAGCGCATCATCCAGGCAGCCAGCGCTGCAGTGCAGCGAAGAAGCATTTCCAGAAAACAGAACTAAGAGCTGAAGAAATTCTCCAAAATCAAAAAGTACAAGCTATACAACATTCTTGTTTAAGAACTTCATATATAACCTTGCCACCAACTTGGAAACGAACACACCGGGAGCCTGATTCTGCAGGGTGCTGCCATCTGCCCTTGGACCTGAAGCAGCCGCTGCAGAGGCGTGGGAAGTGCCGCACAGCGCAGGACGTGTTCTGTCCTGCCTGATGTTCTGCGAGATGGAAGGACCTTACCGACCCCCAGCTGCTGGTAACTTTCCAACACTATATTGCCAGCCGTATCAAATATTAAAGGCACTTTAGCCCTTGGTCATCTTCCAGGAGTCCAAAATAAATGTAAACATTTCTATGTTATCTAAAGCAAATGAGAAAAATTAAATGATTCTTTCTTGTTCTGCTGATGAAATTTAAAGTGACGATAAATATTCTAGAAAAAGACTTACATTTTAGTGAAGCTTCATTTTCTGTTCAGAAAGCAGTCCATTACATTGCTCTACTTAATTTTGATTAATTGGGAGAAAAATACAGAGCAAAAGAGGAGCACAGAGGACCAAACGGTACTTTAACCTCTCAGTTTGGCAGGCAGGCAACGCAGCATCCACAGTGCCACAGTGTGATCCCCAGGTGCAAACCCATCCTCACAAAGTTTTAGATCGGCCCCTTCCCCTTCCTTCCCCTGCGTGGATGAATGTGTTCTCTGAAACGTTTCTGTAAATGACCTATACCTGGAAAATTTCAGAATTTTCCATTATTTGTTTTTCTCAATTCTTTGTTGAGAGTAGCTATCATACGCAGCTTTAATACGTAATTTCTCAACATTATATGATAGCAAAAAAGGACAAGGAACATACTCAAAAAATGTTTATCTAGTTGTTTTTCATGGTGTTTTGTTTAAATATTTACCATAGCTTATATCCACTTTGGCATTAAATGAATTAATCACCTCTATTAGAAGTGCATACCAATAGGCATGAGGGACACAGCGACGTGTTCATTCTCCCTTGAGCTGTTTATAACAGAGAGAATAAATTGTTTACGTTTCCAAAAGCAATTAAAACAAATGGAATGAGAATGAAGTTCAGACAAGTCTTAATAGTGAGCTCCTAAAGAAGCAAGTGTGCAATAATAATGATCATGTTAATAATAACCACCATAATTTTATTCCACCCTGGTGCCGCTGAAGTACAATTCATTGAAGCCAGCTCCTCTCGCAGCGAAGCAGCGCAGAACCCCGCTCATGGGCGGTAGCGGCGCGCGGTGCGAAGCCCAGGGCCGTGAGGACGGTTGAAGCTGCGAGGGGCTGCCCTGCCACCGCCAGGGCCCCACAGTGATCCCCACCGAGCGGCCGCGAGCACCGGGGCCGTGCCGCAGCCCTGCCCCGCAGCGCCCGGCTGAAGCCTGGCCGCCTCCCGGGGTGCCAAAGCCACCGCTCACGACGGGCGAGCCAGCCTGCGGAGCGCTCGGGGCCCCGCGTGGCAATAAAGGATGCTGCCTAAATGCAGTTTGTTATCGGCAGCACTCAGAAATCGCTCCGTGGGCTGCACTCACGGCCAGAACCTGAAAGAGGCGCTCGGAAGAGGAGCAGTCATCGCCGTCCTGGCTCCCTGCCCTTTGCTGTCCCGCTCTGTGCCAGCACAGCACGGCATGGCATGAAGCAGCACGGCACGGCACAGCATGGCACAGCACGGCACAGCGTGGCACAGGGTGGCATGGCATGGCATGGCACGGCACGGCACAGCCTGGGGCAGCAGCCATCCTGCGGGGGACAGGGGCGCACACCCCCTGCCAGCACCCAGCACCCCCTTCTCAGTTTGACAGCTCCACGTTTTTTCTAGAGCCCTTCTTTCAATATGTGATTTTCTTCCCCGTGAACAGTGGTCTACACAGATTTTATAATATTTTCTGCACTTACACCTTTTAAAATTTCCAAAATTTCTAAATTTAGCTTTGAACATGTAAAATATGCATTGTTAAAAGATGCTTAGTGGAGATAAACACCTTGAACACTGGCCAGGTCTGGGCTGGGGCTCGCGACCTCTAGCAGCCCGTTCCACAGACATCGTCACCTCGCCCCGAGCTCTCCGGGGCCAGCCTGGAGCACGCCGGCGGCCGGGGCAGGCTGCGCGCCCTGCCTGGGCGCCTCGGGTGCCGGTGGGGATCGGCAGCAGGTCCCCGCTCGGTTCCTCGTGCTCCCAGGCGCGGCAGCGATGGCAGCAGGGCAGGGACGCGCTGCAGGAGCCTCGCCGCACCCGGGGCTCCCCCTCATGCGTGCGGCTGAGGCCCCTCGGCCCTCGCCCCCAGCAGACGCCGCACGCTGCCGCGGGCTGCACCAGCCCCAGCGCGGAGCCCGGCGCCCCTTGCAGCTTCTCGAGCCGCCCCGCGCCCTGCCTGCACCGCCCGCCAGGGAGCTTCTGACCTGAGCTGCCTGGCGCAGGCACTGGCAAAAAGGAGGTGGAAATTGATTTCTCTTTGCAGCCAGAATAATTTATCGCTTTGCTTTCCTAATATGCATATTGATTTCATTAACTTGTATGGTATCTAGAAATCACTAACATGACACAAGCAATAGATTATTGTTCTTCCTTTTATGGCTTGGACATAATAATTAGTTTGTATGACAAATACAAAGAAAAAATTAAAATGTGCTTATGAGGGTTATTAAAACCAGTGATGAACTCCATTTGCCACTAATTGAGAATCTATACGACTTTTCAGTTTGCAATCATCAGATAACCCAGCATCTGGAAAACCTTCATTTTACAAATGATTCTGCCTTCCCAAAGTTTTCAGGAATTTTAGCATAAGCACTTGCATTGAGATCTTTTTGTAAGAAAACCCTAATTTACCATTTCTTTTACCTTTTTTTGCAAGTCTCCATGTTAGACAGAAGGACAAAGCAACTTGTGACTCAACACCAAACACAACCATAACACGCAAGTATGAAAAAAAAAAATACAGTTAATCAAAGGAAAGCTTTCATGAAAAAAAAAATATAACCTCGGTTGAAATGTGGCTATTAGGAATAAGGAATACATTTGAGCCATATGTAAATGAAAAGGGGGGGCTACAATAACGGCCAGCAGTGTCTGCAAAGGCCGTTCCACCATCTGCAGAGCTCATCGATAACAACCACCCAGCAACAAGAAGTCGTAATATTGCCAACTGCAAGCCACGGCGACTACAGTGAGGTGTATTAATTAGCAGAAACAGATGTAACTTATTTCCAGGAGATTATGCTGGCCAATGTCCCGCGCAGCAGCTGATGCTGCTAATCCAGCACAGGGGCTAATTAGGCAGCGAGGGCTGCGCGTGCTGATGACTGAGCTCCAGCCCAGCCCAGCCCTGCTGGTGCGAGCGCACCCCTCGGAGCAGGCAGCGCGTGGCGCCCAGCATTTGCCGTCCCGAACTAAAACTGGCAGGCCTGCCAAGAGAGCCCTTCGAGGCTGACCCTGCGCAGATCACCATCGGTCAAGTGGTGAGTGAAAGAAAGTCGCAGCATTGCAATACGAAATTCAGCAGCTCTCATAAATCAGAGTGCTTTGAATACTGCAAGAAGCAAGAAACTATTTCACTGTTCTAAAAAGCCCTTAATTTTGTCAAGATTTTAAAATTATTTATATCTACATAAATCCACTGCCTCTCTGGTAAACATGTACACCACTTCCATCCTCAGACCTGTAAACAAAAATTTTACAGTCCTCTCTCCCCCTCTAAATGACACATCTAAAATACTTTATTTTCAAAAAAAAAAAAACAACCGATAACCACAAAAAACGAAGCACCACAAAAAAGATTTTTCCAACAAAATCATTTTTTGTAGTGGAACATATTGCACCACAGACTATCATAAAAAAACATAATTGTGCTTTTTAGAGTTTTGAAATCATTTGTCAACACTTAAAAAAAGCCTGCTCCACTTTCATATTTTTTTTCCGAATGCACTACAAGTGCCACAGAAGAAATATTACTATATTCTCCTCAGTTTTGCCACAGGCAGAAACCGAAACACAGGAAGTTCCACTGAAGCCTGACAGGAGGACCTGTTTCCCTCTCGGTGGCCAAACCCAAGAAGAGGTTGCCCGGGTGGGTTCTGGAGCCTCCAGCCCCGGGAACGCCCAAAGCGCACGCACACGTCCCTCGTGCAGGGGGGCCGGGAGCGCCCGAATGACAACGTGAAATAATAAGCTGGGCCCAATGCCTGGTAGTTCCTAAAATACCCCCAAAACATACACGATTTGTAGAGTGTGTTTAATACTATTTTTAAATCGGTAGACTAAATAATATAAAGAAGCAGACAACAGCCTGAGCTAGTGTGGCACAGACCTTCACTTACAGGGCAATCAGTCACCAACTGGGAAAACTAAGAATATTTTTTTCTTTTTTGCATTTACATGATTAGATCCTTAACAGCAGCATGATTGAAGAGCGTTGCCTAAAGGTCGCCGCCCCTTGCTTATTAAACACACTTTGTCTTGTGTGCGGGAGAAACATGGGCACGCTGGTTCTGATAGAATAATTATGGGTGGGCAGTGAAGAAAGATGGCTATATTTTGATTCATCATTTTTTTTCCAATTTATGTCAGTGCAAAAGTGTGAGGAAAACCTCATAAAAGTAGTACTTTTCTATGGTTTTGATTAATTTCTTTGCCTCTTACCTCTTTCACATCATTAGCAGTATAACCACCATTTGTATAAAGTACTGTAATATCCTCTATATTTTAACCAGAACTTTATTATCACATTATCTGTGAGCTGTAAATTATCTGTTATCAGCAATCAATTTATTTTAGACCGTCTTGAGTATCAGCCTTAAATTACAGAAAACAATCCCGCAGAATTACGCTGTACAGACCTGGAAGGAGAGAGCACACTGAAGACTTGCAAGCCAGTAAGGCCTGCTCTTGTATTTGTGGCGGCAAACGGGCAGGCGGCTTCCCGCACGCAGGGACCAGCGGGTTACGGGCTGGTACGGCCGCGTTCACGCCTGCAGCTTTTGTCCTCAGCCGTGGCCCCAGCGCGGAGACGTCGCCGCCACCCGCCCTGCTGGTGCCCGTGGCGCGGGTGCTTCTTGGCCCATGACGCAGCCGGCGGAGGCAGCGGGGTCGGCACGGCGTGGGGTCACGGCCAGCTGCCCGCTGGCGCTCAGCAGGAGCACTGCAGCGGGTGGATCCCCGCGGACGCGCCTCGCCTGGAGCGTGGGAACTGAACGAAGGTGAGTTTGGATGTAAGAGGCTTGGCCCCGCTGAAGTCACTGAGAGTTCTGCCGTCGATCCGTCGACGTGAGGGCTTCCTCGTACCATTCGGCCTCGTCCCCCCCACGCGCCGCTCCCTGACGGCTCGGGCCCCAGAGCGCCCGGGGAACTGCGACCGAGCCCTGCCCCGCGCACCCCCTGGGGCACCTCTGTACGTCCGAGGCTGTCGCTGCGCAGAGCTCCAACACCGAAGCCATGGCACAAGGCCTGCATTCATTGCTAAGATTAACGAACAGGGGTTAATGAAAGATCGGGAAAACCTTACCAACTCTGTGTCAGTCATAGCACTGTGGTTGGTTTTAACTAAGAATTTCCAAACCTTCAACTAAGAACTACCTAAGCTGAATATTTTTTCATAAATATTTTAATATAACTTACGAAGTTTAACAAAAATTAAGCTAAAATGTGATTTTTTTTTCTGTTATTAAATACAAATAGTGACTTTGGGGAACTGTTTTTATACTGTTACGCTAATATCTCTGAATAACCAAAGCTTATGGTCCACCCGTGTTCTTCAAAGATGGAAAGTAAAAGACCTCAGGAAAAGAGGACCGATACTGTACACGGGAGAGGTTGGCCCCAAACGAAACAAAAGGCGACGTCTCTGAGGAGGGAAGGAGCCGGCAGCGGCTCTGCAGGCGTGGTGCTCCTGCAGCAGGTGCCTTGGCCCAAACGCCAGCGCTGCCAGAGGAGGGGAGGCAGGGAACAGCCCCAAAACCTCACCTCGAAACACGAGCCTGCCCTGCGCAGCGTGGGGACATGCTCTGCACGAAGGCTGATGGGCAAAATGTGTTGTGATGCTGAAAGTTCTTTGAAAGGTGAACATGACAGCTTTCTTTTTTCCAAGTAAATCGAAGGATCTTCATCTCTTACCCACAGTTATTTTGTCATGCAACCATTTTTCCATCAATGAAGAAGCAGGCTCTCTGCAGATAATCATTCTTCAATTTCTGATGCCATAGATTTTCCCTATTTTCTGTGACTCATATTGTTCACTTGGTAAATGCAGAGAGAGGAGAAAGGACAAGCACTTGTTCTCTCTGCAGCCCTTTCATCACTCTCCTACATTTTTTCATTACTGTACTCAATTTATCACTGAGAAAATACAGAAATAGAAAAGCTATATTCTTTGCCTTGAGATGGATTTGTTATCAGCAGTTTGATGCTTTGTAAAGAAGAAGAAATGTAGAAAATAAAGTAGCCATTTCTGTTAATTGATTTGCAAAAATCTAGTTTTAAATCAGAAAAGCCTTAAAGAAACAAAAAGCCAGCGATATTTTATTTCTTCTTCACAGCCTTCCATCTTTTTCCCATAAGTGGGATGCTGCCCACGGGAGCACTGGAATCGCCGGCCACGGGCTGCCCAGCCAGCACGTCCCCCCGACGGGTCCTGGGGCTCCAGCAGGGGAGCAGAGGCGACGTGCAGCCCCCGCAGCCTCAGCGGCCGGAGACCCGCACGCCATCCGTGCCGAGGGGTGATCCCCAGCCCAGCACCCTGCCTAGGACCCCGCTCTCAGCCCCTCACTGCGCACCCGCCCCGGCCCTGCAGACCCCTGCCTCCTCCTGTGCTGGTTAACCGCTCCCGCGAGCGATGCTGGTTCTGACCGAGCACGCTTCCCCATGACTCCAGCACATCTCTTTTTTTAACCACAGTTTCAGCTGTACTAAGCAAGCTGAGAATAATTAGGTACTGTTTTGTTGGTGATGTAATTATTATTCTTAACTTTTCTAAGCACAACTGAAATTGGCTGAAATGAAAAGCAAAGCACTTGAGATACAAAAGACCTTACTGATTCCTGCCTCTAATACCACTGCAATGATGCAGCATAGTCTTCCTGGTATGGAAAACTGAAATAACAGGAAACGAGACCAACATGTTTCTGCAAGCCGGTAATTCCTCCAAGTGTTCCCGTCCCACACGTGTGCTTGGGCAGGTGCAGGTCGGGCGCTTCCCCGCTGCAGAGAGAAGCCCAGTTTGTGCAAAATAAGGGTCGTCAGAGTAAGGACAGAAAAAGAATTGTTTTAGCTGGAAATTGTTCCCGTGCAGGCGGCACAGGACTCGCCGTGAGGCTTGCAGGGTGAGGGCGAGCTGCCAGGGCGAGGCGGCCGGGCACACGGCGGCTGTGCACGGGGCTCTCCCATGGCGCTTCCCGCTGCCCGGGAGGGCTTCCAGGCGCCTCGCAAGCGGCCTTCGGTAAGCAACGCTCTTCAATCAAACCGCTGCTAAGGATTTAATCATGGATGTGTTAAAGAAAAAAAAAGGGGAAAAAAAGCAATAACCTACTGGCTAAAACTAAAGTTTTCCCAGCTGGTGACTGATTGCTATCAATGTAAAAGGTCTGAGCCACAGACGATATTCTATTTTAGTTGCATTGTTTAAGCTAATTTAGCACATACTGATATGAAAGTACTCTGAAAAATCAGGGATTCTTTCTGTGTATCTTACAGACTGATAAACAAGTGATTTATTTAATTATTTCATAGTCAAATTGTGTCAAATTTACTTTTCATTTTGATTCTATGAGGGTTTCTTTTCTGCTTGTGATCCTCCTGCACACCCAACAAGCCCAGCCCTCTGTCCCGCACTGGAGACTTGGTTCACACCTGCACGGCCGCTTCTGTACGGAACTAAATGCAGTCCCTGGGGATGTGGGGAAGTGTTATCTCAGGTAATCAATGCAAAAGTCTTATACGCAGTAGCAGTGATAGTATTTGACTACTGAAGTCATTCTAAATCATTAAAAATGTAAATAAAGATTAGACACAAAGGTTATTCTTGAAGATCCTTTCCAATTTAGTGAATTCCAACATTTAGTATATCCACACCTGGACTAAAATGTGACTTTACTGGTGTATCACTACAGAAAATAGGCATACCAAAAAGAGAAAACTGATTAAAAATATGGAAATGGTCAAAGGTGAAAATAATACAGCATTCAACCTAGTTCAAAAAATGACTCCCCCCATATTCATTTTATATGCCAGCATTTCAGGAGAATGATCACTACGATAAAAAGAAAGATGCTTACACAGGGTAAGAAAGGAACAACCAGGTGGAACAGCATAAACATTTTTCAGTTAAAATACAATCTGAATAAATTTGCATAAACGAGTGAGAATGCTTCAAAAACCTCATGGTCGATGGGAACTTTCTGAGGACCTCTCTCTGCGGTTAAGCTGGCTTAGGCTGGAAGAGGACAGTAACATTGAAGCAAAAACGTACAAATAGATCTGCATGGAGATGCCTCCATCCGTGAAGTACCATGAAGCGTCCCCATCCACTGGGGCCTTCTGAGCAGGCAGCTGCTTTCCCCGGGCAGATCCCGGCTCCAACGCGCACCCGCTGCACAGAGCCCGTGGGGCTAGGGCTGCCCCTGCTGCTGCCCGGTGAAGGCAGCGCAAGGAGCCACGGCTTCACGTGGTGCCTGGGAACAGCACGTGTCCTAGCTGTTACAGTCTGCCAAAAATGTTCTTAATCCTTCCTTTCTTCCTCTGCCACTAGGTACAAGCTACACTGTCCTCATTTCTCCAGAAGGTGTCAATAAGTTGCTAGTTATTAGAATAGGACATAGACATATTATTCGCTTAAGCCCCCACTATTCCTCTTTCCGTCTCAGTCAGTAACCAAAATACAAGGTGCAATTCAAATTCAGCTCAGAGAAAATCACAGTTTGCTCAAACCAGCAATGCAATGTAATGTAACAATTTGGAGTAAACTTTTATTTCCCATTCCTTATTATTGTAGAAAAAGCAACAATTGTGTTTGTAGCAAAATGGAGAGGCTGCTTCCTTGAGGTGTGCAGGTTGTAGGCTGCTGATGTCGTTGTGCACATTTATATATTTATATACAAGCAGAAACAGAGGACATAGAGAAGTGAGAAGCAGGTAAAATGCTGGAATCAGTTTGGATAGATTTTAGAGATGAAATAAAACATAAGCAGGCGTAGAGCTTTTCACTGAAATATTTTTATGCAACATATCAAGTCCAAGTAGTGATAGAAATAAAATTTTAGAATAGAAAATTAGAGGTAAACACTATGAATAATTCTGATAGGCAAAATGAGAATATTTGACGGTTTTGGCAGATTAACAATCATATACTTGTTGCCACTCTTGCTAGCACATGAACTATATAAAAGATCTGCAAAGATCCAAGATGCTTTCTTGTAACTGTACATTTTTTCTTCTGGAGAATTTCATGGGTTTGATTTTTCTCCAGTAAGGCTGGATGACACATTTACACTGTATTCCCAAAATAGTTATTAAAATCATTTCCCTTGACAGTTCTCTGACTGCACCACTCCCCCTTCTTCGAGTCCCCACCATATGTCTCTGGTTACTTTGCATGTTAAGCGCCCCGTGCTACCTGCTACGCAACGCGCTGTGCTCTGACCCCCCGGCTGCCCCCTGCCCGCCTGCCGGAGGCGAGCACGCAGCTCGACGGCCCGCGGGGCCACCTGGAGCCACCCGTTGGCCTGTGGCCCCCGCCGCTGTGATTTGGGCATCGAAGGGCCCAGCCCCGCCGCCGGCAGAGCGCACGGAGCTCGCCCAGTGCCGACAAAAGCCGACACCCGCAGCGACGCGCTGCAGAGACGCGGGCCAGCGTCAGCTCTCGGGAAGCCGACGGCTTCCTAAGGTCAGGGTGACTTGGACACGGCGCGGGCTTAGGAAAGCGGTGCTAAGGAAAAACTTCCCCGCCGTGTCAAACACACAGCCTTGAGAAGGGAGCGGAAAGGAACTGCATCAGCCCTCGACTTCAACCCCTGGCCTGAGAGAACATGGGGCGTACCAGGGCCTCAGCCCAGGCCCTGCTCGGCGCCGCGCTCCCGAGGCGACCTGCTGCGGCTCTCGCCCCGGGACGGCACATCTCCCGCTGCCCCGGCTCCCCTCGCTCCGAGGCCTTCACGAGCACATGTGGGCCCTCTGCCTCCACGCGGTAACAACCGAGCGAATATTTAACCGCTTGTTTTAACCCCCTAGTGTTCTCTGTTGCACAGGAATGAAACATTCCACATTTCTGTTGGGTGTTTTAGTTTCTACTGTTGTATTTTTATGCTTTTAGTTTTTATTCTCCTTTTTTAAACTATTTTTCCCTAAACTGGGCATCCTCTTCCAGCCAAGACTTCATCAGGGACAGATAAAGCAGAACAGGCACAGACCCTGCCCACGCAGCTGCCTCCTACAGCTGCATCTCCAGGTGACACCCCTTCTCCAGCACGTTTATGCTGCTGCCTGGGATTTAATACACGGCCCACCACAGCTCCCATAACCTCTTCTGAAGCGCTAGGCAGTTTCCACTCATTTGTTTATTTGATTTCTCCCCAAGACTGCTATCTTGCTCTGTCTTTACTGAATTTCATCGTATTGACTCCAGACAATTTCTGAAATCCATCATCTTGAATTTGAAGCCTGCTGTCCCAGATACTTGCACTCCGATGTCACCTGCATATCATGTAGGTATTCTCCGGTACGTCATCTAATTCGTCTATTGAAATCTGTATTAAATTCTTCTGGAATCACGACAGATCCGTTGGATGTATCCTTCTCACCAGACAGTAAGTTACTGACAGCCATTTCTCCAGCATTGTTTTTAACAAGCTGCGTAACCGCCTTCTGGACTGTCTCTCCTTAATTTTTGGATGAGAAGGTCAGGGCTGACTGTGCGAGCACCTCTCTCACATCATGGTGCGACTCCCATGTGCTGCCTGACCTTTTCCCAGGAGCAAGTTACCTTAGGAAGGAGATTAGACTGGTCTTTCATAACGCCTGCTTTAAAAATGAACACTGCTCATTTGTCATTTCTTATCCTTTGGCTGTTTATGAGATTCTTCTTTTTTTTTTTAAATGTATTAATTCCAGACTGTTTTTCAAAAGTTAAGCTCACGTTTTTTATAATGTCTTGGGTTCTCTGTAGATCATTTTTCAAAGCTAAATACTAAGTTTCATCTTCCCCCTAATTTTCCCAAACAATTTGTCAGGGTTCAGAGACCACTTTCAGAAGTATCAGCGTGGATGTTACCAGTTGGTGACTATGTTGTGACACACCTCAGCATTTCACTTGATCTTGCCCTGTTTTGGCAGCCCCTTCCTGAGGAGTAATGATCTCCAGCCCCTGTTGGAGCCAGAGGTGGTCAGAGGGACGCCTGCCCTATTCACACACGGAGAAGCTTTCCTTCTGCCTTCAGGCTGGATGGAGGAGGAAGAAGAGGAAGAGGAGGAGGAGGACGCAGCACCGCAGGGGTGCGAGCGAGGAGGGGCCCCGGCACCTCCAGGCGTTGCGGTCAGGCCCCCGCGCCCCCTGCAGCGCTGGGGCAGGTTTGGCCATGCGTGCCGTGCTGCTGCTTCGCGTGCTGCTGCGCCCCGAGGGACCCCTGCGGCCACCCCAGCACGGGGATACTGCCTCTCCCGTGATACTGAACGCGAGCACATACGCAAGCTTTGAATGAATTGGTACAACTCAGATGAATAACAGCTTGTTCCCCGAACTAAGTCAGTAGGAAGGTGTTTATTCAGTATTTATTTTTATGCTCGCTATATAGCCCCAAAATTTGAAATGATTATATAGCATTTAAACCTGGGATTGCTTTCCATGTTATTAATATCTTCCCTAGAGTTTTTTACAGAACTCCCCCTGTTGCACTTAAATGCAAGTGGTATGATGTTGCATTGACATGGGAAGCACTAGTATTAATGGGAACATTAATATGCACATATTAGCACATGCTGGGGAAAAGCAGAAGGAGCCCCTCCAAAGATTAAACTCCTAATTTAAGTGAAAATTTCACCATGATTTCAGCCCTGGAATCACAGCAATACATACACTTTCTGTTCCAACTGTTGCAGTGACACATGCATCTACCTTTTATCACACTCACCATATTCAGGACTACTACCCAAATGTCTCTGTCTACGGAATTCAATAAAAATGAAAAATGTAAAAGGATTCTATGCAACTGTCCCTACAAAATACACTGATAATTACAGACTCCAATGATAATGAATAAACCAAATCTGTACTGCTATACAAAAGTATCACAAAGATTATAACCATTCAGAGTAGGCACCTTACTCCAGGCCTTCCAGCGCTGAGTATTCATAATCGTTTTTAATAAGGATTTCAACATCAGCTAATGACTTTGCTTTGATAGTACAGAGCACCACTCTCCATCTTAGGTTAAAATTACAGGAGTAGCTTGTCTGTGCTGGGTAACTATGTGACATATCAGATTCATAAATAAATAACCATTTCTCAGTGTGAATAAGCTTCTAATTCATCTATAGCATTTCAAAATTAAAAAAGAATAAGGCTATTCTGTTGGCTCAGTCAATGCCGGTTTCCCTTTGGGAGAAGGCCGAGTGGCAGAAGCAGCAGCAGGTACGGTTAAACTCCACACACGTGCCTTGCTACGCGGCTTGGCGAGTGTCGGCACCAGGGACCACTGTGCTCCTGGCAGGACAGAGCCCCAGGTAGCCCTGCCTGGCACAGTGACCTGCTGCACCGCCCGGGAGGCAACCCTGCTGCGGGCTGCAGACACACCTCAGAACTGGCAAAGCGCTTTTGGTTTGGGGTTTTGTTTTTGTTTTTTTTCCCCATGAAATGAAGAGTGCACAGAAAACTCCCTCGTGACTCTCACGGGGTGCACAGCACGAAGCCGGGTCACGCAGGTGGTGCTCTGCTGCCGACCGCCTGCGCTTGCCTGGCGGCTGCTGGGGACCCGCAGGGGAGCACCGCAGGTCAGAGGGGCTGAGGAGGGCTGGGTGGCCGGGACCGCCGAGATGGACCGGCCCAGCCCCGGCGCGGAGCAGGGTCGCCCGGGGCAGCTCGCGTCGGGCAGAGCAAGCCCCGGCAGCGAGATGAATGCTGGAGCCGGAGGAACCGCTAGCGACCCAGGCACAGTGCCGTGCGGTCAGCACATACCCGCTGGTACTCTGCAGCCCCAAGGTACTGCCTGGAAAACGTCCGGCCCAACGGCGTTTCGAAGGGAAGTCACGGGCGTGCGCAGAATGCAGCTCATGCTGTTCGGCTTACCCGTGGCTCGGCGCTCACGCTTTTTTCAAGAAAAAGATAAACAACAAGGAGTAGGCAAACCTCTTGTTTCTGCTACCCATTAACGTGCCCGTTCCCATGAAAATACGAACAAGCAGCAGAGATGCTCGTGCCTGATGAAGCCTTGCGCAGCTAGGACGTTTCAGAGTTGGGGGGTTGCCATCCCCATTTTCAATTTTAATTAACAATGATCCTTAGTGAGACTTTTCCAGCTGTTAAAAGGCGCCTTTGCAATGTGGAAGCCTCATGACAGAACATTATCATCAAAGGGTATTTCTGTCAGGATGAAATAGGTATTTGCAATGTGGGGTTTGAGGATTTACTCAACATTGTTTTTATTCTTTCTACTGTTCAGTAGCAGAGGTTATTAAGAACATCCTGTAAAATATTAGTTTTGGGACTCCATTTTAATGAATTTTTCCATGCTGGAAATAGATTAAAGACTCACAGAGTTAAAAACACTTCACCAGTTGAGGCGTTTGGATCCGTACAACTGCAGTTCCAGAGCAGATACGATTATAATTGTACAAAATTGTGAATTAATTAGGGAACTTTTTATTTGTGATTGAATATTTTTTAAATTAATTTAGGAAAGATTACGGGATCATGGCTAAAGCAAAAGACAATATGTTAACCACAGTTTTGAGCTCCTTGAGCGTCTGTACTAGCGGGGGCACACGAAGACGTGTGGACCTCATTAGGGCTCTGGCAGCTCCCTGCGAGGGCCTGGGAACAACTCAGCACTGGGGTTTGGAGTCACAGGATCACAGAATCTCCTGAGATGGAAGGGACCCACAGGGGTCATCGAATGGTCAAGTTCAGATGCTGCTGGCTCTAGTGGCCAGATGTAAATGCAGTAACAGAGAGAAGGGCAAATAGTTTTACTATTTACCTTTCTTCACAATACTGTGACATTATCCAAAAACTATCCAAATAAATAATGCAGCAGAACTCGTACAGCCAAACAAAACTGCTTACGAACAAGTTACAAACATGCAGCACACAACTGGTCGCTTCCACAAGACCTCACGGATGCCAGGCACGCACGCGGGAGGTTGTTTCTCACCACACCGGACCGTGAAAGAAGAGGGAAGCACGTGAATTTCAAACCAAGCGGTACCTGACCTGTCTTAAGAAAGAAACTTCACAACTTTCCCTGTGTTTCACTTGTTTCCCATGACAGCTTATATGACTTCCCCATACATCACCATGGGAAGGGACATAGCTGCCTCTCATGTTATGCCTTTTTAAAGTAAAATAAAATGCAGATTCTGCTTGCTGAGCTGTCAATGGGGTGTAAAGAGCTCCCTCGGAGAGCCGGAGTTCCTTGAAAACAAAATCTTTCCTCTTGAACTGAGTGAGGAATCTCTTCTTACAGAAACTTAGCGCGTAACGGCTTGTTTACAGAAATTAATGGAAACGTTGAATAAGAAATTACTTCTTGTTCATAACAGACTCAGCCTATCTACTCTAAGTAGAACTACAAAGGAAATAATTTACCATAGCTCATGCACTGTGGCTAGAAGGGGATTTAAACAAGTCTGGAAAAGAAAGTGATGAAACACAAGAGGCAGCGTGCTTCTGGGGCACTGCTCCGCGAGCTTGCAGCCCCTGCTGAAGGGCACAGTGTAATGGCATACACTTCCACGAGGGTCTCAGTTAGAAATGGAAGTTAAAAAAAGAAAAATCAGATGAGAGGAACCGACCAAGTGCATTTCTGAGAGCTGATGAGAAGTGGTGCAACACCTCCGACACACAGAGCAGAAAACAGGCGTCCCAAACGCACCCGTGGGGAAACGCCCTGCAGAAACGATCACAGAAATTCCATCAGAACATTCAATAATTTTGCATCTGCCTGCTGGAATCAGAGCTACCTGTATGAATATCCCTGTTCTACCTAACAGTACTCAAAATGGGTATGTGCATGAGCAAATGTAGAGAGGTGCAAGCCCCGCGTTTGCTTGGGAGATTGTTCAGTTGGGGCTCACAGTCTGAACGTACTTTCAAGTAGTTCAGATGTAGTCAAGGAGCCCTGCTGAAAATTTAACCACATTGTTATATTTAATGCGTTTTACTGCTTTAATTTACCTTTTCTGTACATTTTTATTTAAAACGGGGAATGTCAGAACACAAAGCGAGATAAGCATTTACACTGTGGCCACGTTGTATCTCACTTGAAAGCTACCTGAACGTTGCGTTACAGACATGAGAACTCATAAGGTAAATCTGGATGAAGAAAGTGCTTTTTTAAATTTTTAAAATTTTTTTTAACAAGTGGCTGAATTCCTAGGCTAGAAAAAAAAGATTAATTCACACAGAACTGAGAAAGTTTGTTTTTGAGGAACGAAATGAAGAACAATAAAATTTCTCTGGGGAAATATGAATGTTTCATTGAGTCTTAACCAAATCTTAACTAAAACCCTGTGTTCCTTTTTCAGGTTACAGAATTTGTTTAGAAAAGGGCAGCTGAAGAAGCTGAAGGCACGAGGCACTGATTTCCAAAGAGTTATTCTAATTATCTGTTCCTGTGTATCATTAAGTGGGCTGTCATCCCTAACACACCCCTAGGGCCATATCGTGTGAGAAGTAAATGATGAATATGATCCTGTTCAGATGCTGGCATTTAAATTTAACACTGACTTGAATGGGACCTGGATTTTATAAACTGCTTTAAAACTCTTGACAGAAAGGACTGAATGCCTATGGGTGAAACCTTCCTGATTTCACCATATTTGTGTGAACCCTGTACTTAGTTCTTATCTCTCCACTCCCTAATTTGGGCTAGGAGACACTTGCATTTTTTTCACCAACATTATTAAAATATTGCCTGTAGTCTATCAGATGCACAAATTTCATCTTTTAAAATCATTAATCTACAAAGCTGGCATTAGTAGGAAAGCTTGTTAGATATAATACACATAACATTCATTTTTATTTTAAATGAAGATTCTGTAAGTCTGATATTAGAAATAGCTAAAATTTGCAGTCAAATATTTCTGCTTTTTCAGTCACAGCGACAAAGGGGTGCATTTGTAATTTTCAGCTAATTTTAAAAAGATCAACACCTTACAAAATTTTAGACATAAATACAATGTTGGGAAATAAATTACCATAACACTTAAAGATTACACGTGTGATAGAAAACAATTATTGCAAACCTAGAGTTTTAGGCATTCTTCAGTTGGCTTGCATTGAATATCTATTTTAATCATATTATACTGCAGCAATATCTATATTACTATATTAAATATTAATCATAATATTTATGTACTGATTGTTCTTCATTTGTATTCAGTCTGTTTCACATAAAGAGAGTAAGCCATTGAGGACAGTACTGTAATGTCTTATATTGAAAATACATCTTCCTGGAAAAGCCTGATTCAATCAGCCACCTTCTTATCAGCCTTCTGAAAGACAGCAGAGAAGTCCAAAAGGCAGAAGCAATTAGTGCCCCATTATTTAAGGTGGTGTTCAACATTTTCGTGTATTACATGAATAGTGATACAGAGGTGTCTCTGCAGAACACTGTTTAACTTAAAGAGAGGCTTTAATCTGAAAAGAGATACAGGAAGAGATTTACGGCAAATACTTTTAAACTGCGAAAACCTTGGGCATTGCTCGTAAACGAGTGGGGAGGCATGCTTCCCCTAGCAATTGCTCTTATCACATGCACAGATTTTGCTATTTTCATGGGCAAAATATTTTAACACACTAAATACATACAATTCACTACAAAACAAAACAATATATTTCCTTTGAACTATTTCAAACAGAAAGATTTTCTTTTCATAAAACAACCCTTTTCTTATATAATGGAAGTTTTGTGTTAATTATCTTTTTTTTTTTTTTTCCCCAAGGATCTATTTTTACATAACAAAGCAAATCTGCCAACTTGTAAGGAAATTTTCCAGTTTTCTCTTACAGATGACAGAAATTGAACGAGTGTTATATTTAAAATGCAAAATGGGGATCATTAAAATTTCAGTCTAAGTAAAATACAAACATTTGAGAATCCTAAAGACAACAAAACAAGTAATCTGTTGGGGACAATATAATAACTACCTTACATTTCTATACTTCAGGCCTTAGTATTATAAAGCTTTACAAGTAAGCAAAAAGTCTCTCTGTTATGTCTTTAGCAGTGCTGGCCTCAAGGTAGGTTTAAAAATCACAGGCTTATGATTGTGCTTGTTTTATCCAGTTCCTAAAGTGCTTTTTAATCCATTCAAATCTGGGCACTCAAATTCAAGTTCACATCTCTCTTGTGAGTTTTTTTTCTTTTTTTCTTTTAAAACAACACATTAACCCAAAGGGATAAATGTTCAAAACATCACATGTGAAAAGAATGCCAAAAAATGTAGTAAATTAACAAATTTTGTATGTGCATCTCCTTGAGCACAGTTTTCAAAATTTACCCACAGGGCTAGGCTATTCTATTTGCAAAAATTCCTAAGCCATTACTGAATAGCTAGGATAAAAGACCTGTGAGAAGTAGTATAACAGAAGTTAGAGTCATATTATAGGATTGTGTTTAGAATCAAAGCTATACAGTTTTCATTTTGCTACAGTTTTCTTGTATGGTGTGTAATATATTATATCTTGTACCATTTATTATCCTTGTTACTCAATCATAAATTACAATATACAAGAAATACAGCCCCAGTAATTTAAGTCATACAGTTTCCATTACATGGTTCCTTTAAGGAAACTCTTCAGAACACTTGTGTGAAGGATTTGTTCCTATAAATGAACAGTTAGTGCTATACGACTTGTTCTTTCAAGGGAACAACAGATCACTTAGTCACGCAGGATAAAGGGAAATAAAATCCTTAGGTATATTCAAATCCTGAGCATTATCTGATGAAAGTATAAATGTGAATATAAGTCCTTTAAAAATTAAGCAGTTTTACTAACGTACTGAAGGATGAAGATGTGAACCATGACTTCAGGGTACAGAGACTATCTATATTTTTGCTTTGTAACCAAGTGTTTTGCTGGATATATCAGATGGAATTAAATATCACAGAAGACCAACAACATGTATACTTCTTCAGATCTGGATGAAACCATGGTTTTATCTTTCTGCCTTTCCCCCCTTTGCTGCTGCTTGGCACTTCCCCTGTCCCCACAGTGACTTCCACTTGTCATTGTCACTGCTCACTGGATGTAAGGTGGAAATCCAAAAGGGCACCTGGCTGCAATTATAACTCACCCTGAAGTGGGGGTTATTTCAGTAACTCTCCTTCAGCACTCATTTTACTGAAAATATGCTTATATATCTGGATGAATAAAAAAAACAACTCACCAACCTCAACGTTGTGTTAGATACCTGGTTCTGCTGCCCTTCGAACACATTGTACGACACTCAAGAAAGTTGTAAAATTAAGCATTTGAAACATCAGTGCAAGAACAGCATTTTCATGCCTGTTTGCTTCAAAAGAGGCTCTGATTTTGCTAATTGCCTCAAAGAGGGCTTCGATTTACTGTTTGCTACAAACAGTATTCTAATTTAGTTTACCCTGTGAGTCTGCAGCTGCGTTCGAGTATGGCAATGTCTGGGGCTCGCTGAACTGTTCTGCTGAAATTGATTCCCTCGGTTCTTTGTGTGAGATGATTTTTGTCTTTGTAGACTGGGCTCAATGCCTTGCACTAGACAAAGACTTAGACACACTGGCCTTTGACATAACCACATCTCCTGGCAGGAGAGCCAACAATATTTTCTCAGTTACTACATTCCAAAAATCTGAATCATCGCTGTAATTATCAAATAGAAAAGAGAAGAATAATTAGGATTATTCTCTACCGTAAACCCTGCGTTCTCTTCTAAAACACAGCAAGTAGCACAGTTCCAGGAGGGCTCCAGGAGCTGCTTAAAGCGTGCCATCAACACGAGAAGTGCCCGGCGACTCCGTTCCCGTGGCGGAGGACCACCTCCTCCAGGGACGAGCGCGGGGCCCCCCAGGTGAGGCGCCGGGCCCGGGCACGCTGCGGAAGGGCGTCCGGCCCGGCCCCGGCACCCGCGCTGCCCCTCCGCTGCCCGCCTCCAGCCTGCGCCGGTGCCGCCAGGCTGAGCTCGGGGCTGGCTCTCCGATGGAGACAGTCTGAAATCGCAACTCTTCTTTTCAGACTCGGAGTCTGAAGCCCAGTTGTACTTCCAAAACGAGCGTTAATTGACTCTGATAGTGATATTAATAAACCATAGGTGCATCTGCTTTGAGAAGACTGGTGACTGCCAACCCATCAGACCCACTCTGTAGGTTCTGGTCATTAGTGCACGCCATATGGGATATAACGAGAAAGAAGTACTATGTATGTATTAACAAATATACACTAAAAACTTTTTTCCTTTGTTCTTTCAGTTAAGAGATTACAAATTAAATCATGCTTTCAGTCTCCACTGGACTGTTTTTTGCAACTTGTTAATGATATTATAATTATTGCTTCATATACCACATGCAGGCACTTTCCAGATGAAATTTGCAGCTATTTGATTACACCAGGTCAGTCATTACAAATAGGACATTCTGGCAGTTATTCTGCATCTAACGGCTCCTTTGTTACCTAAAGACTGAGACATACTGAAATTATGAGACGTTTCCCTGAAATAATTCATACAACCCCTGCTCAGATATATTCCTATACGTCTCTGAACGCCCCACAGAGGCCTTAGGGCGATGAGGAGGCTGGAGGCTGGAGGCGAGGTGGGGGGAGCGCTCAGCCTGGAGAGGGGCGCGCAGCCTCCAGCCTCCCGCACCGCGGTGCTTTGGAAAGGGCAAAATCCTCTTCCCGCTGCCAGCTGGAGAGCAGAGCAGCAGAAGCTTCCTTTGCTGAAGGCCCAATTTAGAAAACTAAACCCTCCAAAATTAGACCTCAGTATGGAGGTATTTCAAATGCTAAAACTGGGAACAGCAGCATCTTTATTTCCCCTACAGAGATTGCACCCATGCAGCCTTGCAGATATCTCAGGTCAGGTAACCTCTGTATTTGCTGGCCTAGAATACTCTGACATATAAAAGCTGTAAAGTTTTCTTTACATCTTTATGAAAGCTGCACAATGAAAGACTAGCTTTTTCAAATGGAGATTTTCCAAGCAGGAAACATTTAAGCCATGTCCTTTAAAGCTTTCTTTCAAATTTCTTACAATTCCATATTAAAGTAGGATTCTGTGACTTTACTTTTCAGTTGTTTTCAGTCCTTTCCAGAAATTTTCCTGAACTAGCACCATGAGTTCTTTTTAAAGATACGCAGTTGGTTTTGCTCTGTCCAACTGGCAGATTTTGCTGCTTTAGAATATCAGGTGTGGTCATCATCCTCTTTCCCTCGCTTAAGCTACAAAACCAAAATTAAGCTGTAGAGGATTCCAAAAAGAAAATGGCATAAGAGAAGGACTACTTTAATAAATCCCTCCCCATGCTTGTTCATTCTTGGCAGTTCTCTCATAATCATGAATCCAACAAACTCCGAGTACAAAATAGTCCTCTCCTGTAAGATCCCAGTTCATAAAAGCATGCAAAAATGTTGCACCAGGTAAATTCAAAGGGAAGAATCACATCTTCATATATTGGACATGGGATTTAAAAAGCTAATTCACAATTACTATTTTTTGTTTAATAAATCACTTATGCAATGCAGGTACAGTTTGCCATAGCTCGGGGGAAGATGTGTGAACGTGCAACAGAACCCACATGCAGCAAAGTCCTTGGCAATGGACTGTCCTCTCTGTGCACTGTTCAGTAGTGTGGGCAATTTTTTATCCTAATGGGCTTCGTTATGAATGCGCATTACCCTTGTGCATCAGCGACAGATCAGACAGCCTCCGTATAAAGAAGACTATGGTGCATGTATGTGTTTTTTTCAAGACTGATTCTCTTGCAACTACAGTCTTTCATAAACACCTGTTATTAATGGAAAAAAGCTCCCATCTTTATTTAACATTTTGTGTGTATGTGTATGGATTGAGAGCCCTGTGAATTTCCAGAAAGCTGCTGCAGGTTTTCCAGTACAACCCATGGCTGCTTCTGAAGCAGAGGGAATTCCTTTTCTTAGACTGAACATTCACTTTCTTTGACAGAATCTCCAGTTGTTGCAGTACCTAAAGTTCATGTATTTCACTTTCATCTGGTTTTCCTAATGAGATCTTTCCACCCCTTCCTGTTTATGGATTTCTATTAATGGACTGGTCACTTGAGGTAGAATATTTTTGCCTATGTATAATTTATTCAGCTTTATGAAATACTCTAGTATGGTACGAGGTCATGCATCAGCTTTTGCTAAAGCAGAGTTAGCAACAAAGGATATAAATCACCGTCCTCTACACTGTTCTGGATAATAATGCCATCTCTCAAGGATGTCATTAATTTAAAAGCAGGTACACAAGCTTCACAATTTCCTTAGACGAGACTATGGCTAGAAGCAGAGCAGCAGCATGCAATGTAGATTTAAATACTATGCGTCATATAGGGAAATAAAAGGCAAACAAATTCTCTATGCTATAAGCTTTTTCAGCATTAAATATGGAAATGCAGCACGAAGCAAACAGCTCATTTTATTGCAAGTATCCTATCAGAGTCCTCCAAGTTTACAACTCATCACTGCTTACAGCCCCCATTTCTTTTCTGCTGGTGCTTGGCCTAGTTTCACTCCTACAGCTGATGCTTCTGCAAAGAAAAAAAGTGTGGGAAGAGACTGACAAAGACATATGAATAGCAAAGCACTCAGAACAAAACCAACAAGCAAGGCTACACCCTGAAGGCCTTCCTGCTGGCCGGCACAGCCGGGCTGGGCTTCCTCGCCCAGTGAACACCGAGCTCTGAACATCGGGATGGGGGGGGAGAGGCGGGAGGGAATAAAACAACCTGGCCAACTGCAAAATCTGGCTTGGTGCTACTGAAATAAGGCAAGCACGAAAGGGCTGACAGCCGTGTTTTAAATAACAGTCCCCTTTAAAAGAGAATGCTGCTGATGCAAATCTAACACGCTGAAGGCCAGAGTTTTGCTAATGCTTCATCAAGGCACCCTGAACGATCCAGAAAGTCACAGCATAAATTGCACAGCGTTTTTAATTCACATTTTTGGGTGACAGACCCTTTTAGCCCAGCTGACACTTGAGACTGCTGCCAGCAACGCTCCCCGGGGTGTGACTCGCCCAGGGCCCGTTTGCCCAGGACGCCGGCAGACGCAGGCAGACGCAGGCAGATGCGGGGGGACGCGGGCAGACGCAGGCGGACGTGGGCAGACGCAGGCAGACGTGCCCCTCTCGCCCGCAGGGCTCCCGGCACGCAGCTCTGGGCAGCGGCAGCAGCGCGGTATTGTATTCCCCGGGCAAGCTGCAGCACGGTGCTGACCCAGTGGATTCCAGAGAGCCGTGCCTGTGAGCCCCCTGTTCAGTCAGAAAGGAGCAATCACCTGAAGCGGCTTGGACCACCACGCTGGCACGGGAGACCACGCTCGTGCCCTCTCAAAAGCAAGCGGGTTGCCCAGTCCCATCTTCTGTGGCACCCAGGCACGGCTCGTGATCGCACCAGACACTCCTTCAGCGAACAAAAGCCCAGACGCTACCAGCGAGGTGTCACGCTGCGTGGACAGTTCCTGTAACTAGACCTAGAGCAACGGCCGCAGCCAAGCGAAGGGAGAGGCCCCTGCGGTGGAGGCAGGGCCCAGCCCAGCCCGGGCCTCGCTGCGACACCACCGGAGCTGTGGGCACGCAGTCCTGCTTCTGTAGCACTGCACGGAAACAGAAGCCACGCAAAGTACATCGGCAGAGACAGTACAGAGAGCAATAAAATAAAAACGTTAGAGACTAATTACAGCAGTGTTACTCAGAGGAGACAGCTTGATTGTTTGAATTCCATAGAAAGGAAAATCCACAGCAGATCTGTCGACAAGTTTCTGAAGAGCCCCAACTACAAGTCATTTCACGCTCTTACAGATTTTACTGTCTAATTATTCCAATAAGACTAATGCTTAATAGGGTTTCAAAATTCTAGACAGTAATTTCAATGTTTTTAGTTTTTTAAGCACATAATATTGACACTTACAACTGGTTGGGTTTAGGGCACAGCATTTTACCTGTTAGAAAAAGCAAAAGTTATGTGCAGAATTACATTCAAAAAGTATAAGAACTTTTGGACCGGAGTGAACAGATCCTAATCTTTTACTTCTGACTTATAAAGAGTTGTTACAGACACGCAGTGTGGTCCCTTGTAATTACAGAATCTTATCTGTAAGAAAAGGCAGATCTATAAAATATCCCTCCATATTCAGCCTCCATATTCACCGTATTTGTACTGAATGATGCTGTAATTCAACCCATAATCTGAATATATACAACAACTGCTGTGCACATACACAGCCACGTGCATATACGCTTATGCACCCCAGTACATCAATTACTGACAGCTGGTATTAAGACACAAGAACACTAAAGTCTCTTCTATTCCTGCCAGTTATCTGGTATATGATTGTGGACATGTCACTTAAAATAAATGTGGGTGAAACCATCCACATAAAAAAAAAAAAAAATCTCCACTGATGCCCTACTGGCTAGATTTTCATACTGCTGAGCATCGTAAGTGCAATTTCATGCAGTGAATTAAGTCCATTTTCATCCTCTCTAGTCTGTAAGGGTCCCCGCTCTTAAAAATGGAAGGTAATACTTTTCTCTATTTAGCAGTAGTTATATACATTTAATCTTAGTTTAAAAAGAATACAGCTATAAAAGGACAGTCATTATTTACTTGTTGACAATGCATTGATTTTAGTCTACAGCTAACCTAAACGAACTTTTTATTGTACAAGTTTCCAACACGTTTGATCAGGAAAGTGCAAGAGACTAAACTTAGAATGATTTGAGAGCAAATTCAGAAAGGTGACGATGTCCAGCAAAGAGCACCATGAGCTGGAACGGCAGGGTAACACAGCCGGCAGCCAACTGTCTGCTTTTTGATGATGAAGTAACAAAATATTAAGGGTATTATTGCTATCGCGTTGCATTGCTCTAGCAGTGGTTCCGTAAAATAAACTACTGTCAGCTTCTTTATTTTTACCCCATCTCCAGCCACGGGCAGCTCCATCTTCCTGCTTGCAGCCGCCGTGCCTGCCAGCGCACGGACGCCTGGAGCTCAGCCACGGCCATCGCCAACACGCAGGCGCTATTGCCCAAGTTGTTGAAACTGCTGAGAAACCAGAGGTCTAGGAACTGCGTGTTGGTTGCTGCAAATTTTCCTGGAAAGCATCGCGTCACTATGATTTGTCATTAACTCTGCTTCTTCTACTTGTTCTCAGAACATGTTGTCTTACAGTAGCATAAAATGTTTCCAGCTCGAGCCTTCTGAAAGCACTTTGTGGGCACTGGAGAATTTAGGCTGGCTGGGATTACCCTGACAGGCGGGTGGGTCTGATGCCCACAGCTCCAGGAAGCCAGGCAGCACGGGCTGGCCGCAGGTGCAGAACAGAACCAGAGCAGCAGCTCGGCTGGCTCGCGCCCTGCCTGCAGCCTGTGTGGGATGCCGCTCTGATCCCACCTCACATTTCAGCAAAGTAGTGCGTTTATGAAAACTTTCACCTAGGTTTTAATAATTTCAAAAAGTGAAGTGCTTTAAAGTTGTTTTTTTTTTTTTTTTTTTTTTTAATGAGAGTAATTTTGATTATATTCAAATACCTCTAATTGCCTGCACTGATACTTGGAGCTGTATTTCCAGTGTTTACAATTACAGTTCTTTAACCTGCAATATAGCCAGCTAAGCAGTTTAAAAGGTAATGAGGAATTTCATTATTGCAGCAAAAGACTGGGTAATTCTCCAAGTCTTTGCGGTTAACCAGTCAATGTCATGGTATACAACACAACACACAAAATTGGTTCTGCCCTCAGGTTTCCACGGTGCTCTTCCCTCGGCTTTTAAGCAGTCTGCAAAAGGTATGTCTCCCATTTTTCCTGAGAGACTATTCTAATGCCTACAAGAGCTGCCCTACAACTTATATTTAATTACTAGATGTTTGTGATCAGAGTATTGCTCGTTTTCCCCTGTAAATAACTACAGAAAATAAATATTTGAAGATGGGAGAGCAGCTGCAATGGCACTGGCTTGCCCTTGTCCAGTTCCCTGTTCAGCTTTGTCAAGGAGCTTGCACAGCACTTGCTGGTCCGACAGCTCAGACTCACTAGTGGTCTTGTTATGCCATCACCTCTTTAAACATGGAACTTAGCATCAATAAATACTTTGAACACTTTCCCAGCTCTTCCCATGCCTCCCTGTAACACCACCTTTCTCATGCAGAGCTATGGGAGTCGCGGTCTGTAACTCCAGCTTTCCCTGACCGCCACCATCCCTGGCAAGCAAGACGTATGCCACTTTCCCACCCTCAGTACCCGCATCTGATGCCAGGTCGGAGTGCAGGTACGGGACAGCTGGGCCCGCACGCCCGCACCCCGCTCCCGGGCAGCCCTCACCCTGCTGGCGGCTCACGGCCACCGCACCCCCTGCACCCCGGGCAACAACCGCAGGCTTTCAGCTAACACGTCAGGGGGGAAGTATGGCTCGTCAGGCACCCGGATTCCCACAGAGCAAATCTTCGTGCTTTTGAGGTGCTGTTTAATTGCATATATGGTAAAATGAATCATCGTTTGTGCCCTGGAGCCTTGAACAGCCTATTTGTTACTGTAAACGAGCGATGGATTCTAAAAGTACACGTGGACAGAGCCTGATATCCATGGAGGCACGATCCTCTCCATCATCCCTCAGCAGTACCAGAAGACAAGGGACGCTGCAGGGAAAGCTTCACTCTTTGGAAAACAGGGATAGGAACCATAAATTCAGTCGCCATTTATTTCACTTTTTAAACATTAATGGAACTTGACAAAAGATTTTTATCAGATTATCGTATTTCAGCTACGATATTCAGTATGTCAGATGCCATTAGTTTTAGTCAGGCTAAGAGCAAGCCGCTGACGGCGGCCGTCCCTGCAGCAGTGCCCAGCAGGCAGCGGGCAGGCGCAGGGTGCTGGGACGCGCCTGAGCGAGGAACGCACCGCAGCTAGCACGCGCCTTCACGGCGCAGGGCTGTCAGATGGCTCGCGCCGCTTTCCAGTTTCTTTCCATTCCATCTTTATCGAAATAGATTTTATATGTGGATCTGTTTTTTTTCCCAGATTAGAATGAACAGAATGCTGGATATAGCACATTTTAATTGCTGCTGAGAATGCTCTGCAGAAGAATTTACTGAAAATCTTACCGTGTCGAAGTTTTCAGCCTAAAAATACTTCTATGTCTTTTCTCCTCAATCTCAGATAAACAGAAGATAAGGATTTTCCAAAATGTTTGAAATTCATCTAAGGAAAATAAGTGTTTTTGCAGCTCCCTGGCCAGACTTCACTAAATATTTAGATTTAAGACCTTTTTGCAAGATAAAAACCAAAAGATTCTAGATGTAACCTGCATCAGGTGGGATAATTTCACATCTATTTAACTTCCTGTCTTTGTTAACAATGCTCCAAACTTTAAAACATGGGACATCTTTTTTTCTCCTGTCAACTGACAGTCTAAAACTACAGAAGCGTAAATAACAGGAAATCCAATGAAAAAAGAATCAGATAAATCACAGTAATCACAGTGATCACAGTGACGGGCAGCAGAAAGCTCAATAAAATATTACACTGTTTACTCAGGGTAGAGACTACCAAAACTGCTTGCAGCGTTGCAATGATGGTAATGAATAACAAAATAATTACCATCTCAGTTTTTCCAGGCCAGCCCAATTGCCTTTAATTGAAACAACAGGACTGTGAAGAGGCATTCAGAGAAGGAATAATAGAGCCTGTAGGAACGGCAGTCAGAAAAACACGTACTTGTATGTAACCAAACCCTTGAAAGTGTTATAAGCCAGATTTTACATCTTGAAAATAATACTCCTGCACTTCATTGCCATTATGAAATAAAGTTTTGGAGGATGTGTTCAAATGAAATTGCATTTGAATAAAGTAATTCTAATTAAAGTCTCTGCATTGCCACAATCTATTTTCAGCTGATGACTGTATTTCTGAGATAGTACGATGGAAAAAACAGCATTTCAATTTTAGTCTTCCAAGTCTTGTTGACTCTTGAGGGAGAGAGACCATCAGTGTTTGTGCCGTTAAGTTCTGTGGAAGCAGCACACGCAGTGACTACGAAATCTCCCCGAGGGAGCAGGCCTGCCATGCTCGGCACGCCGCGCGCACCGCGCCATCCTGCCCCTCAGCACCTGCCCGCCGCCGGCCGAGGGGCACTAACCCAGAACCTGCCTTCACGCCTTCCAAGTCAAACACTGCCGAATGCAAACTCCTTAACAAAAAGCCTTGTTGTTGAGATGTGGAAGACCAGGGAGGTTATCTGCACTTTAATTAGCAACAGAAATAAAAAGAAATTTTAAATCTGTGTGCAGCTTGGGGCGCCACAAGATAAGAAGGGCATAAAACATCGGTGTCCAAAGCAGGGCTACAAAGATGGTGAAGGGCCTGGAGGACAAGATGTATGAGGACCGGCTGAGGTCCCTTGGCTTGTTCAGCCAGAGAAGAGGAGACTGAGGGGAGGCCTCATGGCGGCCTGCAGCTTCCTCACGAGGGGAGCGGAGGGGCAGGCGCTGAGCTCTGCTCTCTGGTGACAGCGACAGGACCCGAGGGAACGGCATGGAGCTGTGACAGGGGAGGGTCAGGCTGGGTGTCAGGAAAAGGTTCTTCACCGAGAGGGTGGTCGGGCGCTGGAACAGGCTCCCCAGGGCAGTGGTCACAGCACCGAGCCTGACAGAGCTCAAAGAGCGTTGGGACAACGCTGTCAGACATAGGGTTTGATTTTTGGGTGGTGCTGTGTGGAGCCAGCAGTTGGACTCGATGATCCTTGTGGGTCCCTTCCAACTTGGGACAGTCTATGATTCTGTGATAAAAAGGCTTTCCCGACAGTTTTTTTTTTCACATCATCCACTTCAGAAATTCTTATGCAAAGCTATAGATCTGCCCGGTATTTGCTGTAGTGCCAATAAGCCCCAGAAGACACCCACTGCACAGAGCTGACACAGCCACCATCTCACTTTGATAAATTCTCATTCTGAATTTGCTTTCTCTCCAAAACCCTTTTTTAAATCTTTCCTTCAAAAGGATTCATCATCCTTTCGACAACTGGAGTGCCACACAGCTCTTCCAGCTGGCTGTTTCCGTTACATCGAGGGGACCTCGCGCTCGTAGGGTGGGAGCTCGCCAGGCCGACGCTTGAGGCAGGACAAGAGAGGCTGCGCCTGCCGCAGGCCCCGGGCTGCGTACGGCCCCCCCGGCGCTGTGGAGGCGGCGATGGAGACCCTCACCAAGCTAACTAACTCCAAATGCAGGATTTAATCATCTACATTTTTGCCTTTCGTATTAGATTACTATGCTCATTAAACTAAGCTGTGTGTTTCTGCTCTACGCCTTATTTTCCCTCCTCCCTTCTGCTTCTGGCATTGCTGTATAGTGCAAGGAGCTGCTGAAAGTCACCTTGGGCTCTGCTGGACACATCTTTTGTAAGACTCTCACAGGTCACAAAACAACTCATTCAAATTAATTCAAATGTAACAGAACTAATACACTTTGGACCAGAGAGCAAATGATTATTTTGTGTTGATTATCCTGTGCCTGCAGATTTCAGAAGATGGAAATTTCAGGCTCATAATGGAAATTCAGTTGCAGCCGTGACTGTAAAGCAGCTCCAACATCACAGAATTATGAGTTTCAGACTAGGAGAGCCCCGTTGTACTTCAGATAAAATATTCCTGATTTACATCCTGGTAAATGAGATCACCTGCTAATGCAAACATTTTCCATGATTTAAGGCTTTTAAAGAAGGGTAAAAGCCATGCGTACACCTCTTAGAGAGAACAAGCCCCTGCAGCTCATTTGAATGCCCTGAGCGCTGCGAATGTGGGAGGGATAGAATGAATGGATAAAAACCACAAGTACTGGAGAAAACGTCCTGATCAGCCATTAACGACAACTGCTGGGGATGCAGCCCCACGGGTGGGTCCTGGAGCCAGCGATGGGGTCCGTGGTGGGGCTCTGCTGCTGAGCCCCTCGCTGAGCCCCCCCCACCTCTGGAACGATTTTTCCGAGCCTCTTTCTTTGTGTGCTGAGCAGGGACAAGATGATAACAGTGGCTGGCACTCGAGAGTTAATTTTATAACGAAAACTGACATCCCACTCGAGTGCTGGCAATTTAAAAGAGTAATGGATTGTCAGTTTTAGCTGGAAAGTGGTTGTTATATGATTTTAGAAGTCTTTTGCATATTTATTTTGTCCCACTTTAAATAAATTTGGGTAAGATTTATCTCGTTAGCTCCAAATGCAAGTCCCTCTTGGCCTGATTGAGAAAAAAAATTAGACTTTGCAAACATTGCAAAGACTAAATCAATACATTAATATTTAGGGGATATTAAGGAGGTTTATTAAACAGAAAAAGGGCCTTGAGTATTACTTTGGAGATATTATACATGTTTAAATCAAAAATATAGGTTGTGGTTTCTGACTGAATCTATAAATTGCATTTACATAGACGACTGAATTATTTACATGCGCAGTGTATCAAGTGCAGATTGCACACGGGAATGAAGCGATGCCGAGGGCAGCGCAGGGGCACGGCAGCGGCCCACGTGCCCCGGGGCTGCTCCCGGCGTGGACCCAGCCCAGCACAGAGCACACTAAAATCAAAATTACGGCCTCAAGAAACTAGTGTAAGAGATTGCTTGTGTCCCCAGCTCCACGGCATCAGCACTTTGGTGCCTGCGGAAAGCACTGATGTGGCCTGAGGGCCGCGGGCACCAGCAGCCTCCCTGAGCCCTCTTACGTTCTGAGCTCATGGCTGAGCTGAACGCGCCGGGTCTTGTAGCGATGCCATCCTTCAAGCCGTACGTTTGTCCTCCCGTCCTGGGATCCACACCACACGTGTTAATGAAGCATAACGAAATTCCCTGCCAGCCCTCATTTCGCTAGCAATCTGGTTCTGACGTGCCCTGCACTCCCCCAGCGAGCCCCGAGGTCCCCCCAGCGTGGCAGGGGGTCCAACACCGCGCTGTGGCCCCTGTCACCTGCCCACCAGCGCGCCCAGCACCGCGTCCCGACACCCGCACACGGGTGGCAGCGGGGCTGTGACCGCCGGCTCGGCTCTCGGGCAGAATTAACTCTTGGGGACGCCGGTAAACATGTCTTAGTATTTCTGCAGTTTGGAATGGAAACACAGCTCGGAGGATGCAATTTAAGCTTTGGTAGAATAAATGCCAGATTAGAAATGGCAGAAATGACAACCTTTTCCTAGAAAAATTATGGGCAATGTAGTATGGTAAGAGGTATTTCATTTTTTGACTTTACTACAGCAAACATCTGATATTTAAATCATCTGCAGTTCATGACTTTGCAGATCAAGCATCTGGCTCTGATGTAGATTAAGTTGATTACAAACTCCTACCTTCTAAACTTTTAATTAATTACTTCATAATTCTCACTTCCATTTAATAAGGTCACTGAAATAAAGTTAACTGGATTATCTTCCTCTCTTTCATCTGTTTTTTCTTTCACTGATGTAAATGTGGGCTAAAGACACATTAGACTTTTTTCTTTTTTACAAATTATCTCAATTAATTTTCTTGGTACAAAGAGGTTTAACTATGCAATAAGTAGCACTGATCTAAACTTGACGTGGAGGTCTCGCTAAGGCTTTGAGCAGGGATTTGGGAGGCTGAAGTTCAACGCCAGGCTCTGCCGGTGGCCAGCTCGCCGAATCCTGCGCGGTCTCGCACGGGGCAGGGATGGAGCGGCGGCTGCTTCCCTTCCGCTGTAGCTCTTCAGTGATCACGTCACCGGACAGGAACTTTTTGTGCACAAGATCTGTGGTTTAATCTGCAAGCGTACAATGTTTTGGGCAATGTAGCCAAACCTGCATTTTGGGATGCTCTTGTGAAGTGCCAGAAAATAGCTAAAAAAGGAAGAGAAGTAAGGGAGGTGGGATGAATTTATTGAATGTATGTGCCAAGGACAAAACAAGAGCCATCCACAGACTTAGGCAGGGAGGCTGGCAGAAATGCTAGTTTTGTGTCTTGGACCTCTTTACCTTCCTACGCTTTACTCATGGAAATTAAGGCATCCTTAACCCATTAAAATGTATTTATTCTCTGAAACACTCAGATAAATAAGATCAGAAACTGTCAGCCCAAATAGAAGAGCAGAGGCTTATCAAAATGAGAGCTTTGGGATCGGTGTGTACAGAAAGATCTCACCAAAAAAAAGAGAGAGAGAGAGGCAGAGTTGGATTTACACAGCTTTTGAAGTGGGGGTTTCACAGCAAATAATTTTACAGTCTGGAGTTTAACCTATTTGAGAGCTTATGATCAGACATAAGTCTTTATTCATTTAATTTACAACCCACTGCAATACACCCCTGGCTCCTCCAGTTCTGCTATTTTCAGTAAGAGAATGTCTTCTTTCAATGTTATTCGATGGAATACAGCCTGTAGGGCAGAGGAATTTTAAAGTGCTAAGTCTTTGCTTTTAAATTTTCCTTTGCTCCTGTTATTTCATGTGCTGCTCCCGATCTGCTGCTGATCATTTATTCACAGTGTAAATGGAAACCCAGCCCTTTGATTGAATGATTTTACTTTGGCTAAAGATCTGCTTTTCCCCTCATTTATTTTTCCCCACTAGCAGAAGTTATTTCTAATCTTTCAATACAAAGTCATGAACAATATAAAAGGGAAACATAAAACTGCCTCCATAAAATGTTATTATGTCATCCCTATGAACCCTATTCTGCAGGAAAGCACATATAAGCTACAGCACCAATTAGCTGTTTGATGTTTCCTTTACAGCCTCAGTTACTTTCAGACAGGTCTGTCTCCATCTCAAAGGACACATAAATCTGGCATCTGTACCTCCTGAGCCCCGGCACACAGGAGGTGAAGCGATGGCTTTATTAGCAGCACACGAAGGAATGACCCGATTCGGACTGCATGCATGCAGCAGCCCCGCTCAGGAGCACCGCGGTGCAGAGCCAGGCAGATGAAGGCAGCAGCAAGCGCGAGTGCGGGGCTCTCAATTACCGCGCACAAACCAGCACTGATCCAAGGTGGGATCCCACCCGTGGGGGATGAGTGACTGGCCTGGCTCGCGTCCCGCCCGCTGGGACTCATGGCAAAGAACCTTGCTACTGCACAGCTGATAATTATTAATATCTATGGTAATGCGTAATCAAAATATGAGCTGGAATGGAAAGAAATGGCAAAATCATCACCGAGATGGGGTGGGACATCCTCTAGAGATGCTGATCCTGCTCCGCCACTCAGCAGATACAGGACCTACACGTAGGGAGCTCAGCAGCTTTCCCTTCTCGCTCACTGCTAATGGCACCACACAGGACAAAGTGCATAGATGGTGATTTTTTTCAGCTTTATCTTGAGAATGGTTCTCTTTTTCTAGCTACAGTTCACAGAGCTGATCCCTCCTTCCTACGTAAAATATAACTGAATTAATATTGAAGAAATTGAATATATATACAATTGAAATAGGAATTGATACTGCCACAGCTTCATTTCAACTTCCCAATCCAATTGCGAATAAATAAACACTTCTGTGTTCCCTGAAACCCCCACGTAAGCAGTACACACACAGGTCTTCACGCAACAGCTGCCTTTGAGGAAAAGTTGTAAAAATGACTGAATGATGGCTTTCTGGCTGTACTGATATTCTTCATGCAACAACTACCCTCAGCGCTTACAAAGTCACAGTCTAACATACAAACCACCAGGGTCTAAAGGTCCAGTGGTTAAGAATAATTAGTCTGAGAAGCATCTCATACACGTTATTTGTAAGGGATTTTGGTGTGCCATATGGATTAATAGAGATTGCCATTTCAATTCTTCTGTTTTATATTCATTGCTTTATTACTCATAAAAATGCAAAAGAAAATGTTAATGATGATTACACCAAAGACTAATAAATTAAAGCCTTAGGTTATACTTTGCATTTCTGAAGATATAAATGCAATCGCTTAATAATTATGCATATTTTAACTATTGAGTTATTATTTCTCTATATTCTTGTAGTTAGCCTAATTAATTTTAAGCTCCTGTTTATATGTTTTATAAATGCAATTAATTTCCAACTATTTTTTTACCCCTTGTATGAGGGCATTAATTATTACAAAGATAATCAAAACTAAGAATTGCTCACCCTGAAACAATACTATCAATATTACCTCCACATACGTAAAGCTGACATCCCTGCTCTGCAGTGATAGTAACAGAAAACCATCTCATGAAAATAAATGGACTTTTCTAACTAATGATATTGGGATCTTAGTGCTTCCATGAGAAAGTTGTGGTCTGGTTGAATCAAAAACTACGGATTTTTACGTTACAGCAAAACCAGCTTACATTTGTCTTTACTTGTTTGTTTTGGTTTTAATGAATTGTGCGTTTCTGTTTTTGAAAAAAACTGCTTTACTCGCTCTAATTTTGCTGATGAGTTAATTCTTGCTTTTATGACCATGTTCGTGACGGCACACACCAGAGAAGGCACTCGAGGGGCTCAGATGAAACGCTCCGTCTGCCACGCACCGTCGGAAGGCGCAGGACGCCTGAGCGCTGCGGGGGCAGGACGCCCACGCCGCAGCCAGGCTGGGGGCGATGGGCGCAGCCAGGAGCCCGGAGCCGCGCGTCGCTGCCGGGTGCAGCGCGGCCCCAGCACCCGCTCCCGCCCAGCCCCGTTCCTATTGCTGAACACGTCTTGGCACCACGAAGAAAATGAGGGTGTTTCTGGCAATACTGGGTTTCAGTATGAAAATGCAAAGGCTGTAAACCTTCTCTGAACTCAGTAGCTGATTGTGCACCTACACATGATGACTGGGCTGACACAATGCAGAACAACCACACTTTGAGCCACGCAGGAGACCACAGCAAACAGAGACACCTGCACAATACCACTCCAGGGAACAAACCCCCACGTTGCTGTACTTGTATTTTCCTTTTGTATTTTTGCCCTCCACGTAACATCCATGTTCAGGTGGTTTTCATTAAACTGAGCTCTGGCACAGACATCACGCGCTACAACAGAGCCCGTGTCTATTTGGCAGTGGCCTGTTAGGACTCCTGGCCATTGCTAGCCCCAAAAGAAATGACTTCAGCTGGGGATCTGCTCCCCCAGCAGAGGCTGCAGGTAATCCATGCACGGCCAGAAATTTTACCTAAAATGGGCAGTCAGAGCTCGCATCAATTGCTGATCCCTCAGATGGAGGAGCAGCTATCTCATCTCTCCACCACCTCCGCTCTGACCCAGCCAGTGAGACCGGCAATACCGCTTTGTGTGTGTCACGGTGGACAGAGCAAATGAGAAACCGGGTTCCAGAAAAGGGGACAGTAGGGGAGGGAAGAAAGGATGTCTGCACAACAGGCAGCTGGACTGTGGTAGTAGGAACGAGGATTTAAACCTGATTTTGGCAAGCTGGAAACCCTTGTGTACAATCTATTTGCAGGGACCTGGAATCAATTGTCAACATATATTCCAATTTTATGCATGATCAGTGAAGGGAAGGTAGATTTAAATAGATCAAAAATTAGATTGAGAAAATATATTCTATAAAATATATACAGTCTATGGCTGCATACATCAAAAAAAAAAGTGCTTAGATGGCTTTTCCCATCTATAAACACAGATTTTTCTAGTACATCTTCAATAATAATTTGCAATTAGTTTAAACACATACCTTGTACAGTTAAGTGCACCTGCATCGTTCTAGGAGTGTGTTGAGTTTGCACAGAACAGGTGTAGGGACCGTCATCTGTCACATCTACGTCCTGTATCTGCAGGCTGTATTCTCTTCTATTTGCTGTTGCGATTGAAACTCGAGGATCTACTGACCACTTATCGCTTCCAGCAAAAATAATACTTGACCGATTCAGCCAGGCACCTTTTGAAGCTCCATCTTCCAAGTAACACCTGGGGAAAAAAACAGTGAAACCATTAAGTATGAAAATTTAGACACTTTTGAACACCATTAACCTGCTATTGATTTTTAGACCGAATACAGCTACAATATCATAGACTTGAACCTCAAAATATATGAGTCATTTGTTAATTCACAAATCATCATAAAAGCAAAAACCTATCTTACAAACATGCAATAAACAAGGAAATCTTTCCACGATGTTCTCCCTGTCTGATTTTCCTGCTGCGAGTGTTCAGGGCCGCAGCAGGCAGAAAGTCTCGGTTATTCCTGAACCCAACTCAATGCCTGCAGGTTGCGGCACATCGGAGCAGCCCTTTCTGCTCCAGTTTCCATGAGGATCAGGCATAGGCGTGCACGCCTGTGCAGAATTACTGTCCTTTTCCTAAGACACAATAAAATTCTGCTTGCTTAGGTAAGGAATCAAGAAACTTTTTCCACCAAAAATTATAATGACACCTTAGAATCTAAAAAGTATGTTTTTCTTCTCAACAGGTTTTTAGACTTGTCATTGCTAATCCTATGTTCAAGACCTCTTGTTCAAAGTAAGCATACATTCAGTTAGCATGGAGTTCCCTCCAGACAACAATGAAATGTGAAGCATAGTTCTACTAAATATTTTTTAAAACATTAGTGGTATGGTAGTGACACAAGTAAGTATGATTTGTTTACAATGCCATCCTTTAGCTTTTGCACAATTATTGTTTATTAGAACAATTACAAAACAAAAAAAGGTGTTCTTCAGGGTAGAAGAGTCACCTTAAGCGGACAACACCCCTCCAGTCAGAAGCAGATGCACCCCAGATTCCTTTCTTTCTAAAGTGTAGATCAAAAGCAATCCTCCATAAAGACTTTTTTTTGACCGAGTAAAAAGTGCAGCTATAGAATGAAAACACATCTACCTGAAGAGTTTGACAGCATTTCGACACAATACCTCAGGGGTTTGAACACGGCACTGGAGACTGCGAGGGAACTGCGAGCTGAATGCACCAGCACAGGTACTGCCAATTGTCCAAAAGTAATCAGTTGGAAAATACAAAGAACGAGGTATATTGAAAAATCTCATCTGTAGTCCGTTTCACAATCTGTAGACTCAAAAACCCGTAGGACTATTAAAGGTCAATGTTAATTGAAAATCTTTTTTGTAGATATGCAACTGAGAAAAAAAAGAAACCAACATCCTGGCATAACAGCAGTATAACCTTCTGCTAAGGTAATTAGGCACTGCAGTATGCTGCTGTTGTCAATATTTTGTGCTGTGCATTAAAAAACATTGGTAATTTCTCTCTAAAATAGCTTTTCGTCTCCAATTGCTCACTTGCACGCTGGGATGAGAGACGCACTTTCAGGGGTACTACGACATGGCACTGCGGGGTCCCAGGAGTAGCAGGGCATCAAGCACAGTCACTAAAACTTCGCGGAGGAAGCGGGTAAGAAGCTAGCGAAGACTTCTGACATCCATCACTTCGTTGCAACCGGTTACAAGCAACAGCTGAGCACAATTAAGGGAGCAGGGGAGCTCACGCCTTGCCCCGGCCGCGGGGTCCCCAGAGCCGGTGGAGGGGCGGCAGCGGCAGCGCAGCGGCACGCAGCCCGACAGCTCGGGGCTTGGCATCGCACTTCTCGGTCCTCTGAAAGAGGCCAGGGACACTGGGGGCAGCTGGGAGAGCAGGGGACTGGCAGGGCGCTAACAGCCACTCCGCAATCCCACGGGCACCGTGACAATGTGCTGAGCCAGTGCTTGGACGATGCCGTCCATGTTCCACTTGACTGCAAAAAACGATGAGCAAAAGCTGTCTCGACTAGGGATGTGCTCTTGAGCTTCAGCCAGAAAGATGATTTTTGTGAGCAGCAAGGAAAACGCATGGAGGAGCAGAAAGCGAGGCAAGAAAACATAATGATGGGAAGAAAACCAGTAAATACCAGCAGAGCACAGGCTGTATGAAGTACGAGAATACAACGAGAACACAAGCACTGGAGAGACTTCAAGTGCCACCCTGCCGTAGGCAAGGAAACACTGGTCACAGGAGGAGGAGGACAGGAAACAGGAGATGAGACCTGAGCGAAAGAAAACAGCGCCAGCCTGGGGAGCGAGCGTGGGAGAACAAGGCTGGGAGAAGAGTGTCCAGGGGGAATGGCTCAAAACCGAAGTGAGCACGGTACCCCAGCTCTCCATAAAGATGGTGACATCAGGCACGTGGAAAAGGCAGAGCAGCTAATGGAGTCGAGGGCAGAGAAAAACCTGAACGGACTCACGTCGGAAAGTAGGAAACTGCAAATCCAGGAGCATGTAGGGTTTTCAAAAAAAAAAAAAAAGAAAAAGAAAGTGGTACTATGTGACTGGAAAATAATAACTATTATCTACATTTAAGGAAATGGGGAGACTGAATCAGGCAAATTTTAGGCTAACCACTGGGACCACAATAGAACTTAAGGCTTTAAAATGACTTTAGAAGTTGAAGGAAGGTAATTCAAAGTGCAACAGACTAATGGGACATTTTTATTTGATAAAGAGGTTTTTTACATGAAGGAAATCCAACAGAAGAAGATAATGCAATAAATCTCTTTGATAAAACATTAAAATAGTGCAACTATGGAAACTGTTAGATAGAAGAAAATGGTGATTTAGTAGCTTAAGCATATGGTGGTATTGTTTAATGGGAAAAATGACATTCCCATTAGGAATAAGAAACTAGAAGCATCAGGCTGAAATTTTTCACAAATGGATCATGAAAATAACTATTCAGTCATTTAATTAATGATCTCAACATGGAATCTGAATAGATAGCTAGTTCTGATAGAAGCCGCCTGCGATACGGGGTAAGACACCATGGTTTATATAGCAGAGAATGGGGATGTCAGAGGGAAGCGTCGCTTTGAGGACGGAGAGCTCAGCAGGAGCCTCTGAGTCCCTGCCGGAGGAGTTTTGGGGGTTCTGGACTCACTCCAAGAGCGCAAGGAGCCGCTCTGGAGTCCTCTCAGCGCTGCCAAACCGATCCCAGCCAACAGAGGGCTGGGGCGACGCGGGGAAGCCTCAGGCGTTCCCTGGTACTTCTACAGCGCGCCTCTGCAGCGGGGTACCCTCAGTTGTCAGGGAGTGTTCGTGAAGGCACAATTCCACCTAGCTCCGCCGTCGTTCACATGCGCACACGCCCACAAACACGCAAGAAAGCGTCACCTTGCTGCCGCTTCTCAGCGCGGAGGAAGCCGGCCCCCTGCCCGGCACGCAGGAACTGCCTCGCGGATGCCCCGCTCGCTGGGCAGCTCGTCGGGACGAAATTAGCCTGGCTTAACAAGAGAAGGGCTGATGGAAGCTGGAATTTGTGCTCGTGAATTGAAGACAGAAGTGGGATTCCCATCAGGCGCAAAGCGAGCCCCAGGCCGGGCAGCAGCACGGGGCCGTGGGGGCTGCGGGGGCCGTGGGGGCCGCAGGGGCTGCCTGCCCGCCTGCCCGCCTGCCTGCCTGCCTGCCCGCCTGCCCGCCTGCCCGGCCACGGCCCCAGCCCCGAACGCCGCCAGGTTCCTGGTCGCTCCCCCTATAAGCGCCGCCCTTCGCTGTCAAGGCCGTCGTGCTGAGAAGAGGCAAGGCCAAGCAGCGCAGAGAGGAGCAGGGGACCTCCTGCTGTTTTACCCGGTACACAGAAGTATTTTAGGTACAATAGCTTTCTAAAACAAGCAAGAAGCTTTGCGTATTGATGCCCTTACTCTCCTAGTGCATGGGTGTCATGGATAGAGATGAAAACCTGCTAAAACCAACCTTCTTTTATGCAGCGCTAATTAACAAAAAGAATACAGTGTACAAGTGCTGTGTAAAACATGGAAACCGAGGGGTAACAACAGAACAGATTTTTAGTTGTTGAGGAAGATTTTCAAGTTTGATGAAAAACAAACCAAAAGGTATTTCTACAAATGTAACAAGGAGAAACCATTTTGGGTTCCTGTTCAGAGTGTCTGAGCGTGCTGTGCTGTGCAAGCACATCGGGTCCAACAGGAGGTGATATCCCAAGGGTTTGAAAACAGCAGCTCCCTCAGTGCCCCAACGCAACCTCTCCTCTACCCCTACCCAGAACCCATGCAAATTCCCCAACACTGTGAGAGTGAAATGGCCTGAAAATGTTGCAGAATTTGGCTGAAGTATTTTGCACAGGATAGCCTTTAAATTACATAGCAGCCAACGCGCTGTATTTTCCCAGTACGCACGCAATATGCAATGGATAAAGTGCATATTTACTCCATGGAAGAAGCAATCAAATGATTCATCTCAGAAATGTTTTCTAATCTAGCCAATTTAATCCCTTTCTGTGTACAAATCACTTCTCATTTCTGAAAATGCATTTATGGCTCAGAAGTGTCCTGCAGGCAGCTTGGATCGCACACTCACCCAGGCGTGGGACTGGGCACTGCAGCAAAGCTTCTGCTCTCTGTGCCTCATTGCAGAGGAACGAGGCGACAATGAGAATTTTTGTCCCTTTAAATGAAGGACTGGTCTCTCGCTTTTCCATGCATTTATAACTTCCTACTGAAGAGCAGCATTTCCACGCATGTTTGTACGTAAGCAACCAACGTCGTACGGACGGGCGTTTGCAGAGGAAGCCCAGCAGCCCAACAGAAGCCGGCGCCTCGGGGCAGCGCGGAGCGAGCTGCGGGAGGCGCGGGGGCACGCGGTGCCGCCTGTCCCCGCCGGGCGCAGCGGGGAGCCGGGCAGGTCCTCTGCCCTCGGACTGCGGTACTGGAGCTACGCGTGACACAAAGCCTGAGAGAGGGGTCACCAAGCTAAGCTTTACTAAAAGCTTAAAATTCGGTTTTGCGCTGTGGAAAGGTTTGCCCATGAGGCTTGCAGACCTTACAGGGACCTGAAGCGCAAGTGCTCGGCGAACCCAAGAGGGCTTTCCAGGGAGACTGAGGAGAGCTTTGCTTTCACGCAGAGCTGGGAGGAGTTCGGAGCCTCCGCTGCAGTTCCCTCAGCATTAGCCTGATCCTCAAGCTGGGAGCCTCCTCGGAGCCCCCCGGTCTACGTGCAGACGCCCCAGGCACCGCAGAGCCGCAGCCTGCGCGGGCGTCACGGGAGGTGCCGCGCTCCCCTGCCCCGCTTCTGTCCATTCTCAAACGTCACGGCCACAGCTTCTCCCGTGCAATTTTTAAAATCTATACGCAGCACCAATTATTTTTACAAGTTAATAATAGCACCAAAGCACAATTAGGAAAGCGTAACAATCCTTAAATAAAAGAGCCTTTTGCTCTTTTTACCTTTACATTGCTTGGAAAAGTATTGATTAAAAAAAAGCTGAATGCACAAGATATTTCTTCTATTTTTAAACTTAGAAAATTGGAAAAAAACAATTTATTTTTTAACTGATGATTGTAATCAGAAATTCTCTACTCAACAAGCATAAAAACTAGATTTTAATGTTAGCTGTCATGTGGATGAAGGTATTTTACAGTTTTTCTAATCGTTATTAATGGGGATGATCTTCTGTAATTTGTAACTATAGAAAAATATAGTCTTGCCCAGTTTCCTTAAAAATTTTAATCCTTTCTCTGTGATGCCTCCCACCTTCCCAGCTGTCTAGTCTGTTATTTCCCGAACTGGAAACACGGACCTATTACTCTCTGTTCCCTGCTGCTCAGTTAGGGCCGCGCACGGTCCCTCCAGGAGCACGCTGGCGGTGCTGCAGCGGGGAGCCGCCGCCTCGGCCCCGCAGACAGAGGGCCCAGGGGCTGCACGCAGCCCTCCCCTGGCTCCCACATCGCAGGCGCGTTCGACATATGCTCGTCTCCAAACGGCCTTCAATACACGGTCTGGGCTAAATGTGGATAGTGCTTGGCCAGTACTTGAAAATTACAAAAAAATCTTCATTAAAGTAAGACCAAAAGCTACCATTATCCTCAGTTCTTGTGTAATTACTTACTTGACCTCAATCGCACAGCTGCGAGGGTAAGTACCCTAATCCTGCCTTACAAATCTGCAGCTAAGCGCAGCCCTGCCGCCCTTCAGTGGGCCCGGGCCCGCCCAGCGCCACGTGGGGCCCCTCCTCACCCCCCGGCTTGGAAGCCCCCGGGCGAGGCACGGGGCTGCCGCACCGCCCAGCGCCGCCAGCCGAGCGCCCTCTGAGGGAGGACGACCTGGGGCACCCTCTGAGACGCCCGATGGATCGCGTCCCCCAGGCAGTCAGACAGTTCCGGGTCAGAACGGGAGTCCTTTTTGTGTCGGCTGGCTCTCTAAAACCAGCAATCCTGCCGCAGTTTGCGTGAAAAGTTCTGTCTCGTTCACAACAAGTCCTGGAATCCTTTCTTCTCCCTGAAAAGCTGGAAGAACGTGACCTGAAGCATTTTACAGTCTGATGTAGTGGTGCTGCGGGTGCTGGAGGAGCGGAGCCGAGTCCCACCCCAGCCGACGCATCCCTCCCAGCACCCCGCGGTGGGCGAGCTCTCGCGTGGGGAGAAAGCAGGTGTGGAGCACCTAATGGAGCCGTTATTGCTCACTGCAGCGTCTTTTCTTCACTGGAATTGGTTTAGGCATTGAGCTACAGCTGCTTTTCATTCAAAGGAAGCCTTTCCTCAGAACATGGAAAACCTTTGTGAAAAACAGCGCTGCTAAATTTTTCTGCTTCAAAAGGAGATGGGCTTTGAGCTGAGCAGCAGGGGAGGACAGGGAGCGAGGGTCGGCGTCCGGCCTGGAACACCCGGACGGTGGAGGAGGAATCGGTTCCGAGCCCCGGGACCTGGAGATGTCACCAGAAACCTGCCAAGGACTTCGGCAGACTCCTTTCACCAAGGAGCCAATGAATGGCTTCTCCGGGTTCTCCACGGACTGTTGCAAACACATCTTAAAAGCTTGCAGAACTGCCTGAAGTCTGACCAAGCCAGCTACTCAGGTGCACCTGGAGGCGATCCTTTCCCGGGCCCCGCTGCGATCAGATGCCATTTCCCCTTGTCTCCCGTGGCTTCGCATTTAGTGACAAAGCATCTCGGACCCGGCCGGGGCTGATGCCTGTCAGGGCCCCGCTGCCCCCGGCACGGCCGCCCCCGCGCCCTGCTCTTGCCCGGCTGCGGATTCTCCCTGCCGCGTGGCGAGCCCCAAGCGTTACAGGGGAAGCGCGCCCAGCGAGACACACGGGAGATCAGAAACAAGAAAGATTAACGGTGTTTAAAATCTAAATCTTAGCAAGACTTTTTTTTTTCCCAAGAAGCAACACAATTTAGGACACATGCAGATGTTAAAATATCCTGCAGAGGGAGACTGTTGTGTCGCGAATAGACCAGAAATCTGCAGACAATTTCTGGAAAGTCTGATAAACAGGAGTTACGTAAACCGAGGGAGATCAGCAGCGCCCTGAACAGCGCTCAACACCCGCCCCACGGAGCTGTCTCACAGCGGCGTGAACAGACCTAGCAGAAGTAGCTGGCTTGGCTTTGCCTGGCATCTCCATCGTACGCGAGCTCCTTAGCTCTACGTGTGGAAATGCTTTCTGCTTAAAAAATACCAGCAGCACTCAGCTGGGACATGATGAGGCCTCTGTACATAACCGCGCACCTCGCCAGCACACGCTCACCCACGTGCTGAGCCGCCTGCCCTCTCCTGGCTCACAACAAATAAAACCCGCGTGTGCTACATGCCTGCAGCAGCACCAGGCGAGCCAGGACTAAAGAAAAGCGGTGCTAATGGATGGAGCAGAGATTTCGGTTTCTTTCCTCTGTGCACCCACCGGTTCCTATCAGTCGCTCGTGAACTTTGCAGCATTTGATTTATAGGTCCTGCAAGCACTGCAAGCGCTGCTTCGTTTCCCCACAGAGCCCCTCGGTCCGGCCCCCCTGCACGTGTCCCAGCCCCACCAGCTCACCACATCCCCAAGTCACCGTGTCACCACGTCACCATGTCACTACGCGAATACTCCACCACGGCCACTACGGCCACCACAGCTTCTGCTCCCCAGCACCCCTGCAGCTGTGGGGCTGCCAAGCCCCTCTCCCTGCTCCGCCTGGGTACCCAGCGTCCGCCTGCACCCCGCGAGTCCCGGTGCTCCCGCTGTTCTTCGTCCTTCGTGCCAGCGGTGGAAGGAGCCCCGGCTCTGCGCCGGAGTGGTAGCGCGCACAGATGAGCCTTTTCCCTCTGAGCTTTGCTCTGTAACTGTTCAGCTGCCAAATCACCGTAAGCTGTAGTCGGTACCAAGCCCCTTCTGGAGCAGGTTTGCCTTCCAGGCTCAGAAGATGCCGTGTGCCTCCCCTAGCCGGGCCGGGGTCTCCAAGCCCACCCCCGTCCGCGCGCCATGAAGGAGGTGCCGGAGGAGAGGGGTCCCTCCGGAGCTGCTCGGGCAGGGTCCCCCAGGAAGCCCCCCCGGGCGCCTGCACGCCCTGCACAAGGGGCGAGCCTCCAGCCGGGACGAGCCCCCCTGCCGCAGCCCCTGCCGCGAGCGTGCCTGGGCGGGCAGCACCGAGCGCCCCGCGCTGACAGCGGAGCAGCGAGCCATGCCGCTGCGCCTTCCCCCTCTCGAGCCGAACACGCTGGACGTGCCTGAGACTCTTCCACCCGCTGTCTGCATCTAAGCAATTCGTTTAGCACCGTATCAGCACACTTAGTTGCACTCTCCTCCTGTTAAGAAAGACGTCCTGCCAAACCAGCCGGCCTCTACTTCCCGCGATTCTCAGCAGCCCATGATACCGCTTTCTAAACAGCCATTTGGAACCGGAGAACTGCAAATTTAGGGAGACACCAAGATAATTCTTTAAATATTTGCTGACCCGTGGACTTTTTCAAGAGGAACAGATAACGGTATGAGCGCTTTATCTGGCAAACTGCCTGAGATAAGTGGCAATACGTGCTACCTGAACGGCTCTGAGTAACTAGCATAATTAACCTCCCTGCTCTACTCCTACGTCACTTGCACCGCTGCAGAGCACCGCCACACCGCCACACCG
>VXAA01002792.1:654028-740353 GCA_013399115.1 Anseranas semipalmata | reverse complement strand
GGGGCTCTGCTGCCCTGAGGTGCTTTAAGGCTTTATAGCTGTCTGCAGAGACAAGATGGATTCATCCCGACATATGAAGCTTTTAATGGAAAATCAGTGGAATGTCAGTAATAAATAGCATGATATGACTTTTTTAACTAAAACTATAATTTGGTGTTTTTTTTCTGTGAAAAATGTTTTAATCATTCTCTAAAAATATTTTCCCAGTCAAGGGCCAGAATATCTGCATTAATTTAAAAAGACACTGCTCTAATTCTGTGCTTATCTGTTTCTGTGTTAAAGGGTGATTTTAGGACATAAAGGATGATTAATTAATTAAATATTAGTTAAGGGATTAATTAATTAAGGATTAGTTAAAGGATTAAAATCCTTTAGGATTTTAGGACATAACAGGTGATTTTAAGACCGGTAGCTATGGGATGTATTTGACGCAAAGGCCGTATTTTCAAACTGAAATGGATAAATCAACAATGTAATTCTTCTTCACGGGGCCCTTCCCATTCCCATTTTAAGGAAGTGGCCATCAGACCTCCGGACACTCGGGAAGGAGCCGCAGGAACCAGGGAGGGTCTGGTGTCCTCTGGGGATGCTCCAAACGGACGGCATAAAGGGAGAGCACAAAGAGCTTTGGCACATTCATTTTTTCCACCCACAACTGTAGCGCACCAATAGCTTCAGCGACTAACTTGCTGCGGAGGTACTTCTCTTTGCCTTCCTTGTTCAATTCGACCCCGCTACTGCCCTCGGAACACGGGCAGAGCAGCCCCGGGACGCGCGCGCTCGCTGCCCTGCGCGGGACAGCCCGCGTGCGCCAGCGCTTGCGAGGCCATCGGCAGCACGGCGCAGACGGCAGCAGCCTTCACTCTCCCGCTGCAGCTAGACCGTCAGTGTAATGAGCTCTAGCCCGGTGTTACTCGCACGCCAAGCCGTGGGGTGCCAACCCCAACCCGTGCAGAGGCCCCGCAGCCCGCGCCCTGGGCAGGGACGGAGCAGCACGGGCACCCCCGCTGCCGAAATTCACTTCTCGCGCTTTTATTTACATACTCCTGCCCCTTTTCTCAGGTGGGTTTGCATGGCAAAATGAACAAAAAAGTACAGTGCAAAGCTGCAGATTATTAGCTTGTCATCACTTCACCCGAGCACCAATATTTTCCCCTTGAAGACTCAGACGCAGCATCAGCCAAGCTGGCTGGTTCCGACAGTCCCGGTTTCATTTTTAGGGAGTAACTCCCAGCTTAGCCATTTTATTTGAAACTTTGAAAAGTGCTGGCTGCTGCACTTGATATTTATTAACTCCTAGAGAGTTGTGATATAGAAACACTGACTTCCCAAAATTACGAAACAGAAGCTTCCCGTGCAGAAGTCAGTAAGCAATTCGCTGCACGGCTTTGCCTCCGTTATTCTGCACTACTTCTTAAGGGAGAGGGCTCTGAAAACTTGAGAGCCCACCGGGTTTGCTTTATAGCAACAGATAAGTCAGCTGTTTCTTCTGATGGTGAGAGCCAATCCAGATGGTAAATTCTTCCCCTGCTTTTTTGCCACATGACAATGAAACACAAATTAAAGGAATAAAAAGCAACATAAGCTCTGAGACCGTGGATCTAGGCAAAGGATCGTGCCTAGAGGATAAGAAAACATCGGGTCTGTGAAAATGCTGCGTTGCTTTCCAGATCTTCAACATCACAGCGTTTTATTCAAGGATTTTAGCATTCAGAAATAAATAAGTGAACTAAAACAGCTATGACACCAATTAACTGCATTTAGTTCTGATTCAAAACAGATACATTACTCTTTATTTTTAATGCTAAAACAAAGCAAAGATTTCTTCACTGAAGTTCTGACAAGAACGCGAGGGCTAACAGCCAGAGACCACTGCAGGCCCGCGCCGGAGCAGAGAACGCGCGCGGGAGGGCTGCTGGGCTCCGCTGCCGCAGGAACGCGGTACTGGGGATCCCCGTCGGGCTGCAGGACCGCGCCGTGGGAGCGCCCGCACCNCGCTCCCACCCGAGCTGCCCCTGCCCGCGGCCACGGCTGGGCCCCGGCAGCGCGAGGGCTCCGGGGGCTGCGGCCGGGAGCTGCGCTGGCAGTGCGTCATGGCACGCAGCTGGCTACCAGAAAACAAAGCAAAATTAAGAGAAAAACCAGGCATCTTTTATTCTCCTTTACACGGATCTGCGGACCTTTTTTTTTCATTTTTTCCAGGGACGTTACTAACTTGTAGCATACTGGTCTGTCTGGGATATTTATTATTATAAATCATGTTACTGCAAAAACGATAAAATGATTGGACTGTTTCCTCTGCCATCTGATTTCTTAATATTCGTATTTTATGTTCCACGTGTTTTCTTCTTGAATAGGTTATTTTTCACTTAAGGCTTAATGAAAAAAACATTATTTCCAAGTGAAAACAAGCTGGATTTTAAGATTTCCTTATAATAATACCTACAATATGGGTAAATAGGATAGACAAGATAGGAGATGATTGTGTACCGTGTCATGTCCTTTACTGGATCAGCACTGACCTGGGACGCTTGGTTGAGAAGGTAATGCTAGCCCTGCCACACAATTCTCTCCAGGTTGGTTTAAGTAAAATAATAGAGTTAATGACAGAAGCAAAGCTACCTAGAGAGGTATAATTCATCATGGAGTGTTTCATGCCATTATCTTAAAAACATACAGTGTAGTAATCACTTGAAGTAGTGATAACACATAATTGTATGCTTCTCATAAATTATAGGTGAATGGGAGTTTCAGCTAATGAGTGCCAAATAGCAGCTCAGGAACTGTAGTGATTACAGAAGATGTGGTGATGAATGCATTTATTATTGGGGTATTGCAAATCTTTTTATAGCAGAGATGCAAGTTGAGAAATAACTAACCAGCCACAGAGGTACCTGCACGTCCAGCCAGGACAACCAGGTTCTCGGCGAGCGGTTTAACCAGCCCGTCACACAGCGACATCGCGAAGCTCGCTCAAAACAAAATGAAACGAAGAAAACAAAGGTCCGACCAGAACGTCTGCATCCGTCTGTACACACGTACTGTTTTGCCCACCACGTGCAACAGACACGTATTCTCAACACAAACCCATCTTTTACACCAGCTCTCACAGAGAAGCATCGGACGCAGAGACGCGTCCTGCCGCTGCCCCGGTGCAGCCCGGCACGCGCCAGCACGGGGACGCGGCCGGGGAAAGGGAGCGCTACAGCTTCAGAGAAGGAAAATGCGTGTGAAAAAAAAACAAAAAACCAAGCAGCAGCAGAAGTCCAACAGCAGAGCTGCTGCAGCACACGCTGCAAGCCAGCCCAGCGGCACGGCCGGCAGGGGACGGCGCTCCCCGACGGCCGCATCCTGGGCGCTGCGGAGCGGCCGCGCTCTGGCCCCGCCAAAACCCTGCGGGCACTGCACGTCTCGGTGTCGGCATTGTCCTCTTTGGCCCTTGAGCTGCAAACCCCCCGCTGTCTGGGTCAGCTAATGGCGCAATATTTTAGCATTTTTGTGTTTGGAACAATTTGAGTAGTGCTTTGCTTTTTTTCAGACAAGCAGATTGTGAAAATACAATAAAACTTAAAAAGAAAAAAAAAAAAAACAGAATGAAAGTATTCTGGCATTGTACTTTGGCATTTTTTCACATTTCCCTGCAGCGATTTCTGGGCTGCCTGGCAGGGTGCTGTGTGTGAGCAGCCACTGTTGCTTCTCTCATCGCGGTGAAAATAATCCAACAGGCAGCGCGGGAGAAGCATCCCATTCCTCTGGAGTTGTGACACGAGCGTAGGCCCGGGCTCGAGTCCCTGCTCCCGGCCGGCAATGATCTATGGCTGAAGCCTTTGCTCCTTGCCAGGCAGAGCACAGACCACGCGCAGGTGTACCATATTTCAGGGAGGATCTAACACACTCAGGGAAGTGCAGCTAGCAGACAAGGCCATTTCACCAGTTCCATTTTTGTGGAAATATTTGAGAGGTTATTTTCATCCCACCGCAAAACGAAAATAAAATTTAAAATCTCAGAGGCTTCCATGAAATAGAATTTTCCACCCAAACTAATAACTAAATAACTCAATTCATATGACTTCTACTAGGGCTGATACATGATTTCGTCTGTGCTTATCTCTTGGAACATTTAGTTTGCTGATATACTGCTGTTTGGAATCTGAGTAATAAATAAAAATCAGGGAAATCTAATTGTGCTGCAACCCTTCGTTATTACGAAGCCTTCAGGAGGAAGAAGGATGCCCTCTGTATTCCGAAGAGGAAGACGAGGTTACAGACGGAGCTGCGCTGGCTCGTGTGCGCACACGAGCGTGGCACGCAGATGTCCCCGGCTGCAGTTGCCAGCCGCAGGCAGACTTCTGGGCAAACCTCGCGGCTGCCGGCCCCACGGCACCGCTGCTGCCGCACCACCGCTGCTGCCGCTGGCCCCCCTCGGTGTCACCGCCCTGCCCGAGCAAACCCCCCGCAAGCCAGCGGGGCCGCTCCGCGGGGCCCGCAGCCGCTCGGGGCTCAAGGACTCTGCAACGGCAGCAGTGCAATAGCTGCAGCTGATGGCTGCGGGGTGCCCTGCGCTGGTGGGACACCCCCCTCCTGCTGGCCCCGGTCTCCCTGCTTGCCTCCTCTGCGAGGAGAAGGCAAGTGAAGGACACGCTTCACCCCAGCAGCCTTCCCGGGATCTTCATACATTCTGTAGTCTCAGCACTCATTTGAATTTTCATCTATTAAAGGATATATCCCGGATCCAGTCCCTTCCATATCACTCACATTTAACATTTAAACAAATCTTGTCGTGGAAGGTAATGGAAAAGATTCAGAAAAAGTGTTTGCTTTTAGAATGGCAAAGCACAGCAGAAAGGCTTTGAAATCACTGGAAGATAATAAATCCGACTGAGTTCTTGGTTCACCTAGGGCTTGGTTTTCTAGCTTTTACAGAAGAAAATCATGTATCATCTGAAACACCATCTTCCTATCTTTAACTGAGTGGTGTAAAATCAAGGACAATACTGGGTGTTTTAATTGCCGCAGCCAAAGCAGTATTTCCTGTATCTCTGGGGTGAGACTGAGCTGGGATGCCACACCTGGCCACCACGGACCGTGAAGGACCACTAACAGCAACGCGGAGCTCTCCGCTCTCACAAACGAAGCAAGACGGTAAGAACGGGCCCGTGCGTGTCTCTTGAAACGGACTGAGCTGAAGACAGGACGGGGTTATTATAAATCTGAGAGGATGCCTTAACTGTCTTACACACCTTCAAATGCTGTGCCTGGACTTGTTATTTTTGTGCCTATAGGATGAACACTTTTTGAGCACCTTAGGAGCCTATTCTCATTTTTCATGCTGTATTTCCACTTGACTCACTGTGAAAAGAAATCTTACCAGAGGAATTCAGCCTGTCGCAGGAGGCAGCCGGGGCAGCAGCTGACGTAGCGCAGCCGCCATCTCCGCTCGGCTGCTGCTCGTTATCTGCTCGCAGCAGACACTCGCGCGGTGGCTGCAGTGAAATCCCGCCCGCAGGACACGGCCGGTGGCCGCGGGGCGCAGCTGCCACGGGGTGGCCGCAGCCACCGGTCCCCACGCGCCGGCGTTGCCCCGCCATCCCACGGATGTGGGTCCTGGAGCGCCGTGGGCACGGAGCGGGCGTGTGGCTGCGCCTAACCGCTGCTGAGGGTTCTGCCTCTCGGGGTAAGAAGAATAGAGCAGAGGCTCCCTCGCACCAGCCTGACCCTGGGGAAGGCGGCACAGAAGGCAACGCGCCCGGCTGCCCGCTGCGGGGCCTGTTCCGCGGGAGGCACGCAGCTGGCTGGCTGTGGTCAGATGCTGCCTCTGGCACGCGACGCAAGTTACAGCACACAGTCTTAGCAGATGTGAATGACGATTACTTTTGAACATGCAGTTCTTCACCTGGACAGCTCTAACCCAAAAAAGGGAAGGGAGGAGAAAAGCGACCGTCACAGCAGTCTGTACCGCGGGTCCTCGCACACTTGCAGCAAGGCTTTTTCAGGCCCTGGGGAAGACTTTTTCAGTCTTCCCCATGCAAGACGCCGCTGCCGTGGCTGAAGTCTGCTCCAAAGGGCTGCACGTCACTGCGCGGGCGCCTTCCCTACGTCGCACCCACACGTAGGGATGCTCGCTGCGCGGGGCAGGAGGGAAGGGCTCTGAAGGAAGCCCCGCAGACGGCTGTGGCAGAGGAACGGCTTTGCTCCAGCAGGAAGGCAGGAAGAAACCCTCAGGTTCTCCCTTTCGTCGGGCTCAGGCCCTTGGCGAGCGGCGGCACTAGCCGCACACCCTCGCCTGCTTTCGACGCAGAGCCCCAGGAGGGAGGCGCTGCAGACGCAGCCGGCCTGAGCTGGGACGGGCGCAGCCGGCCGTGCCCAGGCGAAGGCTGGGGCTGGCACGGTGGCACCCTCGGGAGGTGCCGCAGGCGGGAAAGGCGGGCACGCCGCTCTGCGTGCACCAGACACGGCCCTTCTTCCTGCCCTCCTGCCCTCCTGCCCTCCGGCCGGCTGCAGCAAGGGCAGGATTCCAGCCCAGGCCCACGACAGCCTGGCCGGGCCGGAGCCCGACGCGGCCACCCCGCGGCTGAGCGGCCCAGCAGTCTGCACTCCTGCTCCCCCCCTGCGCTCCTGCTGAGCCTGAAGGGAACCGATGAGCACAGCCTGGCAAGCTGTCTCCCTGTTCACAAACCCACGCTGAGAAGCAGCCCGGCACGCCCACCCCAGGGCCGTACTGCAACCTCCCGGGGCCCATTTCTCGGCACAACGTGTGCAGAGCTGAGGAACGAGCCCGGACGCCGCACACAACGGCGCACGCTGCGTCCAAAGTCTGTCTGGTGCCTGTGTGCAGAACCAGCTCCTCGGACTGACGCCCATCCGTCAGGCACTTCTCACCACAGGTTGTCTGCTGAAGGAGTAAGTGACCAGTGCACACAGAGGAAGGACGAGCAGTCTACCCAAAAAACCATCCAGTGACAAATATTTTTATAATTACTGGGAAATCCCTTTGTGCCACTTGAATCTGTTCAGAGACGACTGCAGCTTGTGTGGCTGCTCCGAGGCAAAGTCTGACACAACCTGACAACATTTGCATAACCTTTGGGTGAGAACGAACTGTTCTCGAGTAGTTTCCTTTAGTACGTTACCTATAAACAGGCTTTTTAGTAATAACTGGTGGGAATTCCTTTTTTCTTTTCATTTTATGTTTTCCATTTGAAAAAATATCCAGCCGTCTTACTGATGTTCAAAATATGTATGGGAGCTGATCATTTTACTTGCAAAAGAGGAGGAATGACAGAATCGCCTCTTTTGAAAGTTAACGATCTCACATCTCCGGTGCCACAGAACAAATAGGCTTCTTAACAACGAATCAATTATTGATAACCTCTGTATGTGGTGTATTAAAATGCTGAGTGTATTAACAGGTGAGCTAATCACACTGCAAAGCACACCATGTACATTAAAATCCATATTTAACTAGAATAGCTGCAAACAAATCTCTGTGTGTTTTTACATCAAATAATGTCTTATTAGGCAGTTTTGCCTAGTAAAGTCAGCGCTGGCCAGAGAATGACTGCGCACACAGCTGAAGGACTAGTACTGCCAGCATTACGGAGCGCATCGGACACGTGCCGCCCGCGCTGCTCCCGGGCTGCGCCCAGCCTGTGCCCGGCAGCGCCGGCAGCGCGCGGGCTGCCCCGAAGGAGCCCCGGCAACCAGCTGGGCTGGTCAGCTCGGGCATCGCGCCGCCCGTTTCTTGCCTTCTGCGCCCCCATCCGCGGGGCTCCGTACCGAACAACGTAAAACTACGCCCTACACAACCGGTGCATGACTGTCCAGTGTCTGTATATTGTTACGTATAGCGATGCGTGTATCGCACGATAACTAATTTGGTAACCAGTCGCTATACGTTCTGTATCCCCATCACTATATAGTCACTATATAGACACACTCATGATTGCTGTGCCTTCTCAGAAGGCCGTTTAAATCCAAGTTAGATGAGCTACAGCCAGTTACGGCGCCGGGCGCTGCCCGAATACCGCACAAGGCGGCTGCCACGGGACGCCGGGTGCCCGCAGCCGGCTGCCCCAGCCCGGCGCCAGCCCCCGGGGCTGCGCGTTGCAGATGAGCAAAGGGATCGCTGCTCTGGAAGGGGCGACGCGGCAACACTGTCTCGCTTAAAAATTCATCCCACGCACACACATCTATTTATCAGTGTTTATTTAAATTAATGGAAAAAATGTGTTTCCTTCTTTAATTCCCCGAGCCAGGCGTGAGCCAGGCAGCCAGCGCAGCCTGTTACACCCCGAGCACGCGCAGGGCTGCTGAATGCCAGCGGGTTACGGCCCTGCAGGGCTCGGGAGCCTGTCAGCATAAGAAACAGACACTTTTTTTTTTTTGATTCAATATATCTGGAAGGAATTTAGCTTGACTCGCAGCAGTAAGCTGAATTCAGAGTGCTGGGAAAGAGAAAAATAAAACAAATACCCAAACAAACCCCAAACCTGTCCACGTTCTGGGCAGAAATAATTGAAAGTCCATGTGGAACCTCACCGTGACATTTCTGAAGAGTGACTTCATTAAACATAGCTACATTTCCTACGATTGCTAACGCACCTTTCCTACTCCTTCCCAGACAAATACTTTCAATGCTGCTTCCCACGGCGCACAGAATGGTTTCAGCTGCCCGCCCACTTTGAGCCGTTTTCAGATTTCTGGGTTTCCTTTTATCTGTTGGTTTGATTAATGCAGCAGCCACGCTCAGATACAAAAATACTCCGAAAGGGAGCAACCGAGCAGTGGCTGTCCTCAGGTACGCCCGCAAGCCGGGGAAGCACCGACATTATCCCACGCTGCAACTCCTCCTCCGGGAGACTCCTCGGCTAACGGCTCTGCTTCAGCAAGTGCTGAATGGGAACAAAGACTTCACCCTATGATAAGCAACATCCCAAGCATATTTTTATATAAGAATTAGGGTCAAAGACCTTACTCGAGCAGTTGCATAAAAAAGCAAGGAAAAAAGACTGATCCCCGCTGGCAGTAACGCACCTAGCTATGCACTGTCAGTGCTGTTAGTACTGCTGCAGGGTGCCAAAGAAATCAGCTACATGTTTTTAAGCAGGTGTTGCAACAACAGGAGGAATACAGTCAGTCTAGGAGGGTGAGCTGGGATGGCTGGAAAATATTTGCTCCATGTATTCGCAGTATTTTTAAAAATACACGTTTGTACCATAAATAGCACGAATCAGGATGAGGTTATTAATCTTTGAGAGCCACATACAAATGAGATTAATCAGTCTGTCTCTCACAAACAGTGTCTGCAACTCCAGAACAAAAAAGAAAAACATCTTCCTAAAGAACAGACATAGGCGTTATCCTCTTTGCCACATCTTGAAATCACATCCTCTCGCAAAATATTAAAATATAGCTTCTTTTTTTTATATTTTTTTTTTTCACAACAACGAGGCAAACATCAATACTTCAGTCTGACCTGTAACACAGGAAAGACAATTAACTGGAGTTTACCGGCTTAGTAAGAACGCACGGGCAGAACCGCGAGCGAGGAGACGGAGACGCCCGCGCCGCGCCCCAGCACTGCGGGGCCGGGGCTGACCCGGGCAGGGCACGGGGCGCCCCGCGGGCAGAAAAGCTCCCGCCGCTACCGTCGTGCTCCTGGGGGCTGGGGCTGCGGGTACTCGGCCCCTAAGCGCCGGGTTTGGTGTTCGGCTGTGCCTGGAAGGAGCAGAAAACATCAAGAAAATGGACCAAACCCACCCGCTGCTGTCACACGCACAATCCATTTTCATTTAACTATACACATTAGCAGGACGGTGCTCTGCTAGGCAGTTGGCATCTTTTGGATATGAAAACTGTTATTCCTTTCACTGCGACGATGTAGATGTACCTGCAATACGTTTTATTGTCTGTTGAAGTAATAAATATTTTATAAAATCTGATTAATCAAAAGGATTGCTATCTGCACGTTTCAGAGCTCGCCTGGCTTCTCCAAACAAAAATGTCAGGCAGTGCCACTTCCCCAAAGTGCCCGGTCCGGTCACGGGGAGGACCTTCGAAGAGAACTCATGAATAAGTGGAAGATGCTCAAAACACAAAACTCAGAATGGCAGAAGTGTGGCTCGGGGAAACCGTACCATTAAATTGACAGAACAGTCCGATTTCAGGAGCTGCTGCATGCCGGTTTTTGACTCGGACAACACGCAGAACAAGGGAGAGCCGGCCGGCGTCGTGCCCAGCTGGCAGGGCGCGCGGCTGCAGCATTAAACCTCCAGGTGACAACCACCGAGAGCCACTACCTGCGGGCGGGCGGGGTGCACGCGTGGGGGCACCGGCACGCTGCAATAAATCCGCGTGTATCCCGGGGGTAAATTGGTGGGCCTGAGCACAGAGACTGACATCACCAATTTCGAGGGATGATATTACTCGCAAAAAGAGTGGAGAAGTGGAAGCTTATGGCTGTTAAAAGTAAGCATGTTTGGCCTTTGTTTCTTGTTTTTGTTAGTAGAAGACAGAGAATTTACCTACATAATTGCACATAAATTACATATTTGCAGACCATTGTTAAAAATAATGACCCAGCTTTCAACTGTTACACATACTCGGCTCCAATTAACTGCAGTGAAAGCTCTGTGTTTATATCCAGGCAAGAATTTGACTCAATCATTTCCAATATTTTTAATACAAATTGTGTTTGTGTGTACAGAAGCGTGTTTATGGCTATCCGTGCACTGGAGGATAATGGAGGGCCGACTTCGCGCGCTGCCACAGATGCCTGATTGCATGTTTATCTGTAATGGCCATTTCAGTGGAATGACCCAATAATTTTGCTGGCCGGACTTATTTCAATATTGCATGTTAATCGCTAGAGTGAGCTGAAAATAGATCTTAAAAGAGGCTGTAGGTGGTTGGCCCCAGGGGAAAAGAGGAATGAGAGGTGCAGTGTGCGATGCTGGCCGCGGCCGAAACACAGAGGAGCGGCAGGTGAGCTGCAGGCGGGTCGGGGCGGCCGGGGAGAAGGAAAGCTCCGGCTGCACGGGAGCTGCGGCGCGGGCATCCCCCGGCAGTCCCAGAGCCGCGGCTCTGGGGAAGGCTGAGCGGTGCCCGGCACGGGCGTGCGCGGGGAACGCCCGTGGAAGAGGCTGGCGAGCCCCCCGCACGACTGCAGGGGTGGCCAGGGCAAGAAAGGACAGGGACGCGCTGGGGGAGCAGGGGGGAGCAGGGACCGAAAGCGCTGCAGCCGGGGAGCTGCGTGCCACCGCCACCAGCCACGGCGCTGCGGTCGTGCCGCGCTGTGCCGCGCTGTGCCATGCCAGGCGGGCGGGCAGCGAGGCAGCTGCCAACCGCTAAGATATGCGCAATCGTGTTTACAAAATTAATAGTTTTCAACCTAAAAGCTTCTTCACAGCTGAGAACAGCAACAGCCCCAGCCCTCCTGCAGCCCCCTCGCGCCGCTCGCCTGCCTGCCCTGCCGCAGAGCCAGCGGCACGCAGACCCCAGCCCAGGGCTAAGAGCTTAACGTCGAAGCATTTCCTCACTAACATCCCCTACCTTTGCTGCGGTAACCTTGTCTTAATTGTGTTCGCATTTGTTGTCCGGAAATTTAATTTTTACAGTTCTTCAGTCATGTGTCAACATATCAAAAATTCCTGTAATATTTATTCTCCTTCTCTGGATAACCTTGTCAATCTTAATTATAGCTTAGGGTAGGCAAACAAAATTGAATGCGTGGCTCCAGATGAGCTGTACCATTGTTCAATATGCTGCTGTAATATATTCCGTACTTTTAATGCACCAAAGCATTTTAACTGCTGTTGCACACTGTGCACAGTCATTTGAGCTCTCAACAACATTTATTTATTTAGATTTCAACCTATAAAACATAAAATAATACATTTCCAAGACTCTAGGTGCCCTTGACAAATAATTAAAAAGGCAATTTAACAAATTCTCAAATACCACTAGCACATCAAAACTTTTCTCTGCATAAAACCGTACAAATGTCAAACTTCCTTACCCGAACTGTCACAAAACTTTATTTCCCCCTGTCACCCATTTCCACTAACAGAGCAGTATTTACCTGCCTCTCTCACAAATTAAAAGCCCTTCAAGCCACAGGGAATAATGGATTCTCAATTTCCAGGAGTTTTCTGCAGAGAACTCTGCCAGTTCACCATTTAAACTGTTTTTGAAGCAAGTCCCATTTAGCTCCCTGAGCCACGCCGCTGATCAGACCTGGCAGCTCCCTGGCTCGGGTCCCCTCGCCAAGCAACAGCCTCTCACACCCGCTCCCTTGAGCGGCGCTAAAAGGGACGGGGCGCTGCCTGTCCGGCACCCGAGCCCTACGGGCTGGGCCGAGAGGCACGTGCGCAGGTGGCTGCGCGCAGACCGCAGCCGTGCTGGAGAGGGCGTTTGTAGGGCACAGGACGGGCTGGAAACTGCCATGGAGCAAAGGTTACGCTTGCGGACACGGCCGGTTCTCGCTGCAGAGGAAGAGCCGGCAACTTCAGGCGCGGGGGACAAAACAAACCCCTGCATGCCCGAGCAATCCCCTCCGGCTGCAGCCACCCGNGCGCAGGGCACCCGCCCGCCCGAGCTCCGCACGCCTCGTCGCAGGGCGCGCCAGGTCCCGTGCCCCGCACGGCTGCGGTGACGGACGCCCACGGGCAGCTCCAAGCACTGCCGCACATCTGGCGGTCGGCGCTGCGTCTGCAGTCCCGCCGCTGCGCCCCTTCTTCCGAGCACGTTTTCCGAAATAGGAGAGCGGTAATTGAAACGTCCTTCCTTTCTCATGCTATGCCACTGCATTCCTCCGTGATGGATAAGGAAGGTGTCAGGAGATACCATGACCAGTGGCCAGGGGGTCCCGCTAGCTGGCACAGAGATACCCTCCCACTTCCTCCTGTTCTCTCTCAAGACACAAGGATCAACAGAGGAAAAGGGAAAATAAAGAAAAAACCCACAACCTCCAAAATTGCCTTTGCTGCAGGTGACCACATTCTGTTGTCTCATATCTAACCTGCGCTCCTTGCTGCAACAGGAATTGGAACTCCACGATTTCAAAGTGACCCTACTCCCGGCAAGTCCTTAGGACGACTAAAGCCCCGGCAATCCTTCATCGACAGCACGGAGTGGCCAGTGACTGGAAATGACAGGAATAACGCCTTACACTTGTTAGGCATAACCTATCTCCATCGTACGCTCATTTATCAGAAAAAAAAAAAAGAAAAACGCAGGATGGGATAGCATAGGATAGGATAGGACAGGATAGGATAGCATAGGACAGGACGGAACGGATCCAAGTAGGAGAAGACATGAACAGATCAGAGAACCATTTCCAAACATACAGCAGGATTTTTATAGTGCTTATCCACTATCTACAGTTTAACTGCTTTCTTTCATGACATTTAGATTCATAATTATTATTCAAATTGCGTGCTCCAGAGTGTCACACGAGTCCCTCAGGAATCCTCCCCCTAATCCTGACCCAGAAAAGACAAGCTCCAGGTCCGAGAAGGTAGCTCGGGTCCTCTGCGGGTCGCTCGTGCAGCACCCGTGAGACAGCCAGGCTCTGGTGCCGCCCCGCGCCCTTTTAGTCCAGCCAAGGAGCAACTGATCTCGCTGTTAGGTACCGAGCAGGGGGCTCCACGACAGCGAGATGCCAGCTACCCGCTGCGTCCCGTGGGCAGAGAGGAATTAAACTGACTTCAAACATTCAAGGTGCTTCAGGATTTAAAAATCCCATTGGTGGAAGATTCACAGAGAACAGGGTAGCACATCCTGCTAAATATTTAATACTTCGCGAAGTGCTTAGAATTTCCAGCAAATATTCTACAACTGCAAACAAATTTTATAGAGATGAATTAGGGGAATTAGTGAAGTATCTCAGACAGGCTCCCGTGTTAACACAATCCAGCCCACAAAGAGAGCGTACGTCTAGGAAGGTAGAACGGCAATGTTGCTCTGACTTGGAGATTTGATTCCTAAGGGAGGGTTCTGTATAAATCATTTTTCATAATGCAGACTGGAAAGTGCGGCTAGAGCACCTTCATCATTTTTGTAAAGTGTCTTGAATGAGCAAGAAGTCCCTATCCCTGCATATAGATTTGTGAGAGAAATTAAGAAAAAAATGATGTCTTAGTTATAGCTTCCCTAAGGCAGCTTCAAGTGGAGAAATATGGACTTATTTAGCAAATTATCAAGGTTGAATTTTACATATACTGTGATACTAGCAATTATTAATGACTTGCTCAGAGGCCAGGCTCTTACTCCCCTTCTAAATTCTAGGATATGAATGAAAAAAAAAAAAAGCATGTTTCATCAACAATTAACCTTTTCCCATATGGATGAAAAATAAATGAATCATTGTGCACGTAAATTCTTAGCTCCCGTCATGAAGCCCTTTCTTATAATAAATCAGCAAAAAAAAAAAAATCACTGAAGTTAGTAACCAAGTTTCTACTAAATTTAGTGGCCCCCTGCTCTCATCTGCTGTTGGCACCGGTGAGGGCCAGAAATCTTGTAATGAAGAGTCACAGAGTGCTCGGGGCTGGGGGCACCTCTGGGTCCCAGCGGGGCCCCCCCGAGCAGGGCCAGCGCCACGTCCCGGCGGCTCTGGGCACCCCCAGGGAGCAGCCCCAGCCCCTCCCGGTGCCTGTGCCAGGCTGCGGCCCCGCCCGGCACAGAAGCCTCCGGGCTCCGGTCTGACATCGCACCTCGGGTGGCGGGTTGGAACTGGCCCCCCCAGTTTTATTAACTGGCATTTAGAAGTAAAACCCAAACCAGTTTCCCCACTAGATAACAAAAAAAGGTCCAGGTGAAAGCAGGAAAGTAGCTTATTATTATCAATACAGAAGAAGTGACTTTCAGTGGAAGAAATAGAATTCTTTTATTGTTTTGACCAAACTGAAGCTTGAAGACCAAACCCCGTAATCTATTGAAGCTGTCAGGGAACAGAAGTGATAGATAAAGTTTTCAAATTCCAAAGGAAAGGCAGCCTGTGTAATTATATTTGTGGACAGCAGGCTAGTACTTAAGAAAACAGAAATTCATGAGATATTGACTACGATTTGCCAAATAAAACCAGGATCAAGAGGTTTCCAAAGGCTTTTAAGAGCTCAGAGGTTCATGAAGCTGTGAAATTCATGAGGAATTTGCATCAGTATCAACTCGCAGATTTGTCTGCTGGTGGCTTTTTCCCTCTGGCACATAAAAGGAATGTTTTTGAAAGCGGAGTCCTTAAATTAGAAAATTGCTTTAAAAATGCTGCTTAGATGCAAAAAAGACCCCCAAAAGATTCATTTTTAACTATCTAATGTTTCAAAATTATGCAAAATAAACTCGGTCTCAATACCGTGCTTCATTAGGGTACTTAATTACACGCAGCGTGGCCCAGACACTGCTCCCCCGCGTGGGGCCGGGGAGCGCCCGAGCCCTGCCCGAGGCGCGCTCAGGCCCGCGGGCTCGCAGCTCTCCTCCCGCACCGCGGCGCTCCGCCGACGCGGCTCCTTCGCCCCGCGGTGCCCCGGGACGCCCGCCCGGGGCTGCTCCAAGGGTGTTCCCGACCCGCTGAATGCGCCTGGTAACGCCCGCGGCCCGGCCGCGCTCCGAGCAGGAAGGCAAACTTTGTTCCCTGAAGCCAACCAGCAGCTGCTCCCGGCTTCACCTAGGAGCTCGTGAAGCTACCGATGTTTTCTCCTGCCCGAATCGGCAGGGACCTGATACCCCCAGCTTCAGGAGACTACACACCGAGGAGGCTTGAGCTGAGGGAGGTGCATTCCAGAGCCACCGCATTAGCCCCAAACGGTGCTGGAGAATGGTTTTCGTCATAACAAACTCGTCTCTTTGCAAGCCAGAAAAGAAACAGCATCACGGTATTGCCGTGCTTTCAGGCTGAACTCTCGCGAAGTGGCAAGCTCACGTTCTGCGGGGAGTGCCGCGATGGCCGGGCGCCCAGGGACGCCGTCCCGAAAGCTGAAGCCCGGCCAGACCTGGATCGGGCCGGGACGCCGAGGGCAGGAAGGGCTTCCGCAGGTGCGTCAGGGACAGACGCGGGCTGCTCGCTCTCCTCCCGATTTCCTAAAGCCCTATCAGTCCTTTAGGCCGACAGGGCTTTACAGCACGGCAGCTGCTCTGCTCTGCCTGGTGCAATATTGATTTTTACAACAAGCTCTGTAAATATCAATATTTTTGTACTTCAAGCCGACAAAAAGCAGCGCAGTGAAATGTACCCTGCCAGCCGCACATGCCCTGTCAGTCTGGGGAGAGCCGAGACAACCTTAATGAGCAAGTAAGGCGGACAGGAAGAGGAGAGATGGAAATGGCAGCCGAGGCGAGGAGCAAGGGCTGAGCCCGGGCCGGAACGGGCCGAGGCAGCGAGGGGGCGGCGAGCGCGGCCGGGCGCTCGTTGCTCACCGGCGTGCTCCTGGGCTCGTGGCTCAGGTGGAAGAAGGCGGAACGCCAATTCCGACCATTCCCTGCAGTTTTTGATTAAGCCACGGAACTAAATGGGCCTTTCCTCGGGGACTGCTCTTCCGACAGAACAAGTCAGACAGCACAAGCTACCTGCTGCCGGCCCTGGTGTCCTTCTGAGGCTCACATCTCACAGCTGGGAGGAAAATGACCGAGTATTTTCTCCCCACGGCCACAAACCGGCCTGCTGCCACCTGTGCTGTGACACAGAGCGACCTGAATGAAGAACTCGCGTTCTTCCAGCTCAGCGTGAGACCGCGCTTGGCACAAGAAGCCGTGTCCGACTGCACCAGGGCTGCTCCCTGCAGCCTTCCCCAGCCCAAGTGCCCACCCCGTATCTTTCATTATTTTCATCTAAGTCATTTCTTATGTGCTAGGTATGATGTGCCTTAACAGCTTTAACAAAAATACAGCAGTCTTCCAATGTGAGCTGCAAAAACCTCGATTTTTTAGACAAAAACATATTTCTAGCAGGCAGCCAGGTGTGCCATTATTACTTCTGCTATTAATTGTCATTTATTAATTTTAACCATTTTTCCCCTTCCACACACAGCTTTGAAATAAAATATGCAAACATATTCAGTGTCTAAAAAAGGGTACATCCAGCTGTGAAGCAGAATAGATTTCCATTTTCCTAATGCTTTTTGGCACTTGCCTCTGTCCAGTTACATTAGTCTGTAAAATGTTTCCAGCTTTATCAGCCCCTTAGAATGTGCCAAACATATAAATATGAATTTGTAATTCTAAGTCCTACACATAAAGCCCCTCAAGAACTAAGAATATGTAATAGAAACAGGTTATGCACTTTAGATGCCTATAGTCACAGCACTGTATCCAAAAATGTGATATATGTTCCATCAGAAAAAATAAAAAAAAAACAGCTTTTTAGGTAAATTCTTGACAAGACATAACCTTAATAACTGCCATTTTTTTCTGTGCTATGTATGATTTTGACAGAGAAAAACAGAGGACATTTCAGACACATTATGCATGTTGACATTAAGTAACTAGCAATTAGGCAAAGTACATAATTGCATCTTAATGCACCAAAGGAGAAAATAACAAAAAAGTCTGGGGAAAAGTTATAAAACTGGGGGTTTGATGAGAGTTAAAACAACAACAACGACGACGACAACAAATCTGGAAAAAACTAGGAAAAAAGCCCACAGGCACTGAATCAGTCCTAGCGGGCAACAAAGGGAGGTAGGTGAGGTTGCCAAAGCCTGCATTCCCTCTCCAGGCAAAATTCCCGCCGTGTACTTACGGATGAGCTCACTAAATACACGTGCATGCAGCTCCAATGCTGTCGCTGCCATACAGGAAATTACTAAGCTAAGCAAAATAACCATATTTCTAGCTGATCTTCTTTGTACACAGCTCGGTGTGAGAAACTTCCTGCATGCTATGGCATCATGGGTTTCCACAGCAAGGCTCAAATAGCTGCTCTGAAGGCGAACAAGCCGTGTGATGCAAGTCAGTTTTGGAAAACGCGGCGCGCTGAAAGCCTGGGGTGCAGAGCTGGGTTACGCTCACGAAAGCAAACCAGAGCAACAGCAACAGCGCGGCTTGCACTGCCTCCAGCAAAGCCTTCTGCCAGCGTAGGTGACACGCATCCGGCCGCGGGGCGGGGGCAGTTCTGCATCTGCTTGCAAACAGCAGAAAAATGCAAATTGGATCCGTTTTAGAAAAGGGTTCTGCAGGGTGGTTAGCTCTGGCAGCAAGCGGACTCGCTTTGCATGCCAGTACCAAGCGCGTTGGTTCCTGCATCTCTTCTCCGCGGTGGACGGAGCACCCACCGCTGGCAAACGACACGCAGCACCTCCGCTGGCAAACAACACACAGCACCTCCGCTGGCCGAAACGCTCGGCCCCAGGGATGATGGCAAACGTAAACACAGAAATATTTATTTAAGATTAGTCTCTAATTACTGAATTGCATGTAGCTGCAGTTGGCAGAAGCATCCTGTTCGAGTCACCGGGAGGCTGGCTGCTTTTGCTCGGCCCGGAGCCGCATCACCGTGACCCACAGGCTCCTGCACTGCCCCGCTCCTCTGCACCCGGGCTGCTCGTGCAGGCCGTGCCTCTGGGCGCCCGCGGAGGGACGGGCAGCGCGCTAACCGCGGCAGTGAGCGCTGGCTCACTTCTGCTCAGAGGAGCCGTTTCTATCCACGAGCTCTCCTGCAAGTGGTCCGTGCTCTACAAGAGCTCACAGACCACACGCTTCGCAGCTCCCCCACAAAGATGCGCTTGTCAGCGGCCCCGTACCCGTGGCAGGGTCCCCAGGACGGGCGAGGGTCCGCTGGCAAGGGCATCCTGCCACGATGTGCCTTCTGCGCGGGGACATCTCCTGCTTCGTTCTCCTCTCCGACTCTTCTGCCCCGGAGCCTTTGGGGAAGCATCTTCATCTTCTTTAGTGAGGGTAAGGGCGATCTGTTAGAGGTGGCTTTGGAATAATTACTACTACAGTGCCAAATTTGGGACGGCACTGTGTTTCCTTAATGCACTACCAGCAGATAGACCAAACATGGGAAGATGTGGCACGCATCCTGCAGAACAGGGGATTTGAAGAGGAAGGCAAAGGAAGTAACGAGATGCAGTTTCCTACCCGTGAGTTCCACTGCTGTACCACAAACCCCTTCGGGTGACCTGGATAAACTCAGCGCACTCCAACCCTTGCTCAGCAGGTGCAGAGAGGAATTCAGACGCAGCAGAGAAGAACGGGAGGAGAAATTGTGTGCGAGCAGAGGGAACGTGAGCGTGCGCGGTGCCTCCGCGGGGTTACTGCTGGCGAGCCCCGCACGAGGCGCCAGGCAGAAAGCCAGCCAGCAGTCGGCGGGTGTGCTGATGCTCCCCAAGCAGCGCCACGGGACAGACAGCACGGCCCGTGAGGACAGACAGACAGCACAACACATGCAGACAGACAGAATGGCACAGCACAGCACAGCATGGCACAGCACGGCACGGCACGGCTCGCGTGGCCGTGCTCCGGGGTCTGCGCGCAGAGGCGCGGCTCAGCGGTCCAGGAGCAGCACTTGTCGGTGCACCGGGAACAGTGAGCAGAGCGACGACAGAGATGACCCAGGGAGGAGCCAGGCGGGGAGGGCAAGCAGGAGTCCAGCGGCGCTGATCCCTTCTTCCTCTTATTAACTCTCGAACGTGACGTGGGGCTCGCAAAGGGCCCGGGTGTCACGGATGCTGCGGCTTCTCCTTCGAGACAAGTCCAACGCTGCACAGTTCCAGTTCTGCTCGCCCCCTGGCCCCAGGTATGTAACGGGGATACAGGCAGGGGAAGCAGAACATTTTAAAAAACAACAGTGTGGAAACCAAGAGATTAAGGACACTGGAATAATTTCCATCGCAAGGGATAGCAGAGGCAGCTCATGGTCAAGTTTACAGCACGGGGAGCCACATGGATGTGCTGAATGTGCATGAGCACCACGTCTAGCCCCACTATTGTTATTGCTAACAAAAACCTAAACCACAGCACTTTCCATATAGAAAGGTTGGCAGCTTACCGAGAAATGAGACGTAAAGCTTCACAGAAGGAATCCCGAACTGTTTGTTGGGAAGAGTTTCAAAACCCTGGGTGTACCCTGGGATAATTCAGCCCATTGTTTCCTTAAAACGCTTCATGTGAAAATAAAAATTACAATAACACACTATTCTGTACACTGCAGAATCTCATAAGGGCCGTTAGGGTTTAGTGGATGGTACGTGTTTGCTGAGAAATGTAACGTGCTCAAGTGACTGCCCAAAGCCAAGGTTAGCCAAGAAACTGGGAGTGGGCGTGGGCGTGCAGACTGGCCACTCCTGCAGCGGTTCCTTTAAATGCACAACTTCCATCGTTAAGGTCTGTCTTCCCATCTCAGTACTCTACATGCACTGTGGGTGCATACGCATGCATGCGTGCCAACGGCAGCAGGGTACGTACATTTCAAAATCAATAGCTAAGCAATTTTTCCGTGAACATCAAGACTTTAAGCGCCTGGATATGATATAAACAATAGTGAATAGTTTTATTCCAAGTAAAACTGTTAAACAATTGAAGTGAATTCTCATCACTAGCACGCTCATAGTTCTTTACTCGGTCTTAGGAGCAAACCCTTTTGACCAGAATTCTGTGACATAACACAACGTAACACCTCTCAGAAGTGGTGCCACAGAGCTATTAAAAGATTTTAAGTTACAAAATACACACCCGAGGGAAAAGTATGTATTTATGGTACATTTTGTTAGCAAGGCAAGCAAGATGTCTTTATACTGAATTTCTAATGAACAGGTTTGCAGACAATCTTCCCTAGGCTACCGGGAATGGCACATAAAGATGCAAAACCCGATCTTCTGGAGTGCTTCCAGAGCCGCACTGCACTCCGTCACGGTGATCGCTACGCTCAGCATGGTGTTTATCGTCACAGGAGATGCTTCGGCACTATTAGGAAACATCCGAGTGGTGCTAGCTTGCTAAATGTGACAATTACGGACCTGTCACCCATCACTTTTAACATAAAGTCTGACCACATCGACCTCGCTGCTTTAAAAGGACGACGTACTCTGATGTCTTGAAAGGTGAGTCCGGAGTTCTGCGCGTATTAGCATATCAGCATAATTAAATTGGCTCTGCCCGTAGGCTAGCGGTCACACTGTGCAAATGTGGTCGCTCACGGAGCTGTTGAAGCAATTTGCCATGTGAGAGTTACATTAAAACAACCCAACCCTGCTTTGCCACGAAAGGAATCAAGTCGGAACCAGAAGTCCCCATCTTCCAGCAAATACCCCGCAGTCTGGGCAGAAAGCCCCTCGCAGCCCCCGGCCGGCCCCAGCCCCGGCCCCGGCCCCAGCCCCATCAAGCCCAGCCCGGCGCACCAGGAGGCCGCGTCCGGCCGAGCCAGGCTGGCCGGCGCGCAGAGCACGCGCGGGGACTGACGGCGCTTGTGCAGGCTGAGGTCCAGAAAGGGAATCGATGACGGGGCAAGTCTGCAACAGAACAGGACGCGCTGCCTTCCTCCTCTAATCACGCATTTCACTGAACAGCCTTCGCTCTACTTTAATAGTCAAATCAGAGGGCCGTTAGGCACACTAATAAAATAATATTAATATTTGCAGATCTTGGAGGAGCCAGGGCTCTGCTGAGGGAAATCAGCAGGCTGTGAAAAGGTAAACCAAATCCTAAACCATCAAGCTTGAAAGACCACCAAGCGACGTGATCAGAAAGCACGGAGCACCCTTCCCAGGAGCTGCAGTAAAATAACAAAAAGTTATCTTCATCGTAATTGGAACTTTTTACTGTCAGCAAGAACCACACAACGCTAGCCTCTTTAAACCTGAAAATCCACTGCATTTAGTAGACACTATCAGATATTCACAGCTATAAATGCAAGAAGCAAAGACCATGTATGTTAGGCATATGGAATTTAGCCATTCAGAACTCTGATCTCTTTTTATTTTTTAGTTTAATGAATTTCTTTCTGCAAAAATAGATCCCTTATCTCCACATATCTAACTACAAAGAAGAAGGAAGAGGGTTAGCTAACAAAATTAGCCTAAAATTATACATGCATAATAATGCAGAAGAGCCAAGGTCAAAAAGAAATTAATGTTTATCAGTTCTGAGTAGAATACAGAACGCTAACAGGCAGCGGGAGATGTAAAACGAATACAATTTACATTGTTGCTGCTGCCACCAGGTATTTGCTATTAAACATCTTATTACAGGACAAGAAAAAATTAAAGTACGTAACAGCATTTTCACTACTTTAAAATTGATGAATTTGCCAACATTAATACAGATCACAACTACTTGTTACTCAATACTGATTGCAATTCCGTAACAGAAGACCAGGCTGCTCTCGAGACGAGCTCCCCGTGCTAACCGCGTGTGCGGGTGCGCGCCAGCCTCCGCTGGAGGTCTGAGCGGAGCTGCCGTCCCCGCGCATCGCAGGCCGGGGAGCGCGGAGCCTGACGCAGCCGTGCGTGCTGCTGGCACCCTGCCTCTGCCCTCCGCACCGCGCTGCCGCGGGGACGGGGACGGCCGCGCACGAGGGGCGTGCGGGAGCGCCCAAGACCGGATCGCCAGTGCCAGCGGGAACGCTGATGCTGCCTGCGGCGGTCCTCAGCACCAACGAGAGCTGGATCGGGGCCATCGCGAGCGGACGCGAGGAGTACCCGCAGCATTCCGGGGTGCAGAGCCTCTCCCGCAGCCACACGAATGCCGAGGGAAGCGCAGGAATTACACTGAGGTGCAGCAACGCCAGTATTACCTGCTTAGATATGTGAATGAGAAATCGTTTGAGAAGCACCGCCGGCTTTTCAGAAATGGAAGCGCAGTGGGAAGGTAGGACAACAGGAAACGTTTTCTCAGTGGTGAAAACGAGCAGCGCACCCCCACGGCGGGTGGACAGGCGCGGCTCGAGGCCGGGCTGCCAGGGCATGCGCCCGCTGGTACTCGCGCTGGTAAGGAACAAAACCCTTACAAACTCCACAAGGTAGAACATTAGCATTACAAAGCCGTGCCCTTTAGGCTGAAAATATGCTGCAAATACTTGCCAGCATCTCATCTCTAATTTCTGGCATGATTATTTCATGTCAGAAAAGACGCTAAATTGAATGTCCATTTAGAGCACTGATCAAATTGATGCCACCGTCGGAATTGAATTATCTGCTTAGGCTTTCAGCACCGCAACCTCGGGCAATGCATGTGTCTAACGCGACATCGATGTTTGTTTACATGCCCGTATGATCACAAGTGACAACAAAGCGAACCTGTTTCAGAAGAGGACTACCCGCAGTGGTTCTTCTCACCGCACACATCCTGGCGGGGCAGCACACAAGCCCCGTGCCTCGGCCCCACAGCCGAGCGCGGCTCGGGCAGCGCTACCACACGCAGTGGGAACGTGGGCACAGCCGCGGGCTCCAGTGCAGGGTGCTGCTGGTGTCCAGCCAGAAAAAGACAAGGGAAAAAAGGGAAAACACAGGATTTGGCCCTGCAGCTTTTATCTAAACATCCCACCAGCACAGGACCACAAGTGTGCCCAGCCGGGGGAGCCCGGCCGCAGCCTCGTGCCGCGCCGCGCCCGCGCTCCCGCCGTGCAGCGGCTGTGCCCAGGCAGCCGGGGTTTGGGCGGTACGGCTTGGGCCGCGCAGCTCACGCCTCCTTTGCTCACCAGGGGCTTCAGCCAGCCCTTCCTTCTGGGCCTGACGCATCCACAGGGGGCACGGGGAGCACGTGCACAGAGGGCTTAGGCACCTCTTACACAAGCTAAACCGTGTGCGTTCGTTTTCTTTTTTCTCTCAACCTGAAATTCTGAACTAAACCAGAGTATGTTTATCTGCATTTAAAATGGCCTATAAAATGCTGGTACTTGTTCCTGCACCCCACATGAGACTTGCACGTCCTTTCTTTCTTTTCTATTTAATTTTCCACCGAAAGAATTCTGGTTGTCTGCACAGATTTGCCCTAGTGGGAGGCCTTTGCTGGCCATTGGCAATACTACCAGATGCTGATTTTTTTTAACTCTCATTTCAATGGTAATTGTGCTAAGTATTCTCAGTTTGCTCTTTATACATCAGTTTTTAAAAAACACATTAATAATGCAAATAGAGCACTACTAAGGACCAAATGTACAGCCACCCCAAACACAGCGTCGTTTCCAAGGAATGTGCCTAGTTGGGAAATAATCGGTACTGTTTCAGAAGAAAAAAGCAGACTTTTGAAGTAATCCCCTAAATAAGTTCTTTACTTGGAGAAAACATGAGCCTCCCACGGCTGCATGACTCCCGACAGCTTTACCAAATGTACTCCAGCTTATGGTAATGTGAAGAATTAGCAAGGTCAGGGATGCTGCCTGCCAGGAGGAGACTCTTTTGTTGAGTCACTGACAACTCTGCAAGCCCCGATTAGGATACAAGAAGTAAAAGAAATGTTGAGATAAGGCTGGAGGCTTTTCAGCGTCTTTTAGTGTTGCTTGGAGATGCAGCTGCTGCTTATTATTGAGATACAAACCACAGTAATATTTTTAATTGTAAAATGGATAAGGACAATGAATTATAAATGCTTTTAAAGAAATATATTAATGAATAGTATATGAAGTCAAATTTAATTAAAATTGTAAAGTCATAAGCCTTTAAGGATAAAGTGAATTAACTAAAAGGTTTTATAATGAATTAATATAATACATGAACTGGAATTGAAATAGATTTTAAAGGTATTTCAGAATTTTCTTGTATGGAAAACTAGCAACACGCGACTAACTTTTTAATTGGTTTTGATCACCGGGGAAGAATAGTTGCTGGCTTTGTTTTATTTGAACATCATTTTTGATTTATGCATATTTATTCTCTTTTTCTGATGCTAATAGAATAATAGAAATTAGGTAGCTATGCAAACAGTTTGATTAGGTTAGGTAATCAAATTCATCTCCGACAGCGTAAGCACGTCCCCTATAGCAGCATACAGCATGCTAGAGCTTGTTTGCAGCTCCACTGAAAGTTTCTCCCTAACTAGAACCAGCCACCTCACAGCCACCGACCCTTAACAAAGACCAATGCGCGCGATCTCGTTGCCTGCCCTCTGCTTTCCCTTGCCTACCACACGCTGCATTCCCCCGCGTCAGAGGGAATGTCCCGTGCTCTGCCAGGAGCCCCGCACAGCTCCGGGAAGAGGTGACCCAGCCCGGCCGGGAGGCACTGGGTGCTGGGAGCACCGCGAGTCTGCAGGAAACGGCCGAGTTCCACCCGCGCCCTCCAGCAGCCCAAACGCCCCGCGCGTTATCCCAGCCTTGCATTCGGTTGTCTCGTAGCGGTTACTAGCAGTTAGCATTGTCAGCGTGAAAAACCCCTGTGCAGCACCCGCGGCAGTGCAACTGCACGCTACTTCTCAACTGCTCGTCCTCGCTCCTGGTGCCTGGGCCAGCCAACCACCCCGAGGAGCAGCTCCTCCGCTCGGGACTGTCGGCTCACCGAGACAGATTTCTGGCTTGTTTGGCTGAAGACTGAAGACTAAGATCAACACCTTTAAGTCCTCCAGCTTATTCATAACATGTTCGCTTTATCTTATTTTTTTGTTCAGGTTATCCATGTTTCTTCTTCTTTCGTTTCATGTACAGAGATAAGAATGTCATGGTAACAGACAAAGTTATTATGTATATTTGGATGGACTACCAAGCTAAGGTGATATCACACTGATAAAAACACTCCTACAATTTGCTATCTAAAATGGATATGTCAAGTTTTACTGAACCTGCCATTAGAATGGACTGATATAACTTGATGACCTAAAAAAGTACCCAAGTACACTTGAGAGGAGACAACTCTTTAAACTACCACAACATATAGAGATCCAGTGACTAAAATTTCAAGACAGATTTTGAAGTCTGTTTAAATTAATACTGGGAGTTCATCCTACGATAACAGGCTTCCTGTGTCACATGCGAGTCCCCAGGTAAAGCTGGATTTCTTCCCTAAAAGATGCGTTCTAGCTGAAAAAAGGGTGTGCACTGGATACAAAAGGGACTCGGTGAGATTACGGAGCACACCAGATTAGATCATCGTTAATGGCTTCTTCAAGGCTTAAAATTTATCAATGACTTCAGTGACAACAGTACCCAGCGCATTTTACCTGTGTCTGCAGCAGATGTCTACCTTGGACCAGGTGTGAACTCAGGAGGATGCCCTGGATTCTGCCTCTATCATCATTTGGCTTACACCACCCAAACTGGATTGCTTTCAGAAGAAACTAAGCTGGACAAGGCGTGCGAGGAAGGCATGCAACGCACTCCACCAGCTGATGGCACGCAGGCATGGGACCACGCCGCAGCCACCCAAGATACAGCAGCTGAAAGAAGCGTACCGTGGTCCTCTGGGCCAGCTGCTCTGCTCCGCAGATCCTCTCCTACGTGCCCGGGACTTGCTAATGCAGCCACAGCCCCGAGAGCCCCCAGCGCAGGCGGTGGGACGGCGCAAGCTGTGAGAAACACGCGTGCACAGGAGAGCAGAACGGCCCAGCAGTGGCAAGAAGAGCGCAGCTAGTTATTTCAGAAATGCAGCCTTAACGTTCGGCTGACATGTCACTGATGAAAAATTCATTAACAAAGACTACAGCATCTGACAGCTGTGGCCAGATCTACCATGTTCTTTTATTCTAATATATGCTTTAGGAACAGAAAGTTGTCAGGCACATGGATGATCAGTCTTTGTTACACATTTTCATCTTCAGAAAATGTCTACCTGTAAATATTTCAGAATCTGTTGTTCTTCTTAAATTATGCTGAACTACAAAGAAATGAACACCTTACATGAAGAGCCACAAGCCAAGAGGAGTCCTGAAATCTCCAGGATCCTTCATAGGTTTTAAGTGCAATTGCTGGAGACAAAAAACATTTCAAAAGCCTTCTAAAGTAAAGCAATAATCTAAGTGAAGTGATATCCAGTGATAGTAGAACAATAACCTGGATAAGAAAGGGTATTTTAGCTTAGCCAAGAGAAATTGTATTTTCTAGAGAAAAAAAAAAGGACACGAGAGAAGTAGAGAAAGTTAGTGAATGGACATGCAAAGTTTTTAAAGCTTCCCAGGGTGCCAGTCCTAACCATGTAAACCCTACGTATAACGAGGGGCAAAAAATGATGCTTCTTGACTTTTCATTTGAAAGACGAAGTCTGCCAAACAAGAACAGCGCTAACTGCAGAACCCTGACCGCAGAGTGCAATCCACGAGTGATTTGATACGCCCTTCGCCCAGAGGGAAGGAGAACTTACCGCACGGAGAACCCTCGCGGTTCACCTCCGGGGGTGGCAGCGGTGCCCCTCGCTGGGGCTGGGGGCGGGGGCCCCGCGCGGACGCCTCTCGGTGCCCGCGTGGATTTCTGTGAACGCAACACTGCCAGCTGCCTGGTGAGCTCAAGCAGTCCCCAGGTGGCTGAGCGGTTACAGCGGCCGGGTAGCTGGCGCGTGCACATCTTCGTGTCCCGACTAACCTGGTGGCCTGAGCAGCACCAGGGACCGTGGTGCGCGTGGGCGCCGGGTGGGCACCGCGCCCAGCCGTGGCCAGCTCACCCTGCGCGCTCCTCCAGCGCGCTGTGCCGCGTGGGCACTTCTCGTTCTGCTTAACTGCAAGGGTCGATTTTCCAGCTCAGGTCTACAAACAGAGTATACGGGTGGTTTGGTTCGGTTTTGTGCTTGTTTTTGCCGTTTTAACCAGTATTTCCTTCCCTACGTGGAGATGCATACACCACAGATCTCTCCGAAATCAGCCATGTTTCTTGTGGTTAGAGCAGGCTCCAACTACAGTCGGCGCACCTGAAAGCTCTAGGCTCCCGGAGCATTAAGGGAAACAGCCAAGCCTGAGTTAATGATCTGTTATCATCCATAGGTAGCCAATGGCAAAGATTACTCCAACACAGAAAAAAACATTTTCTTTTTTTTCCTTTCAGTAAATTCAAGTATTAAAACTTAGTTATCAGAACAATACGTATCAAACGGTCCCTTCCCCTATCCCACAGATCTTCCTTCAGGAGACGCACATAAATTTCTGAGGCTGACAGTATCGGGGCTCCTTTGTTTGTGCACGGGTTACAGAGCGCAGCAGCTGGGAGCTTTTACTCAGCGCTGTCTCCGCTGAGCTGTGCAGAGCTGAGCAGCTTCCAACAATGTTTGCTTTAGATTTTGGCAAAGGCCCTATCCTTGTCCTTAACAAGCTTAGCTAAGCTTTTACAAGCCCATGGCAGGTTCCGCTTGTTTCACATAATCTGATGGGATGAAGTACTTTTACCTGTATTGGAAAATAATTGCTTGCCTATCTTCTGCAGTGCTTTGAACTTTATCCCATCTGGTTGGAATAGCTTCTTCAGATTGCTGGTCTGAATTCCATGAGACGAATGCGTTCCCTGCTCTCGTTCCTGCTTCCCACGTTGATAAACAGGCTGTTCCATTATGCTATACAGACTGTATGTAAACAGCTAAAAACAATATAAAATACCATTTCAGTCTAACTTGATCTTAAATTTAGAATGGAAGAAGTTGCAATGTTTTTCTTCTCTGCCATAGCAAAGCAAAATAAAGTAATTCGGAAATGGCCAGAAGTGCTTTTCTGGTTGCAGAAATATGCATTAAATGTGAAACTGGCAATTCCATTAACACAGCAGGAGGAAAGATGAAGAGCAAAGTCCCTACAGAAGGTATAGCGGCATTAATTTCCGTGAGTGCTGGCTGCGCAGGCAGCCTGGAGCAGGGAGCCGGCACGCGAAGCACCAGGCTTCCAGTGCTGGTGCCGCGAGAGAAAATTGTCACGCATTTATGCATTTACCTTTTGGGTCAATGGGACTTTCTGAAAAAGGCATTCTTTGCTTCTGTGCGCGCCTTGCCTTGCCAGCCCAGGTGAGACCTGCCTGCTGGCACCGCACCCCGCCTGCATCGCCGCGTTGCGGGCTGCGTCGCCTCCGGCTGCCCGGCTTCCTCCTGCCTGCCGCGAGGCACCGGGCATGCGGCCGGTGGAAGTACCGCCAGCGCTGCTTACCGGCCTCGAGACAGGACACGAAGCATCCAAACCCCCCCGTGACGAGGGGTACGTTACGTTTGGAGTACCTGTCTGAATAACACTTCTCAGCCCTCGTTATGGACCCAACTGCTTCAAAATGACTCTGGAGTACAGCCAGTCTGTTGGTTTCGTTAATGGATTTGTGTTGGTTTTGCACCAATATAAACAAGATTGGGCTCAGGCTTTATCAGAATTTCCTGACAAATGTATTTATCCCTCCTGAAAAGAAGGCTCCCGCTCTCGTGAAAAAGGCACGCAGAGGAAACCATGGTTACAGAAGTTGTCTTGGATGTTAAATAATGTAGTGGAGAATCATTTCAGTCTCTGATCTCATTAGGATCACACTGCAGCAAAGGATTAAAATAGAGATTAGAAACAGAGCAGAAGGGTACCCTGTCCCTCTGCAGGTGCAGGGCAAAAAGATTCCCCCCATATTGACTAGGTTATAGAGGGGATTTTCCTTTACTAATTATTTGTACTGTACATGCTCCCTCATAGCCTCACCAATCCCAACGTCCTTCAGAAACGCCAGCCTCTAGGGCGGCGCTGGAAGGGGCTGGAGCGCTGCCGCCACCCCTCTGTCCCTCCACGAAGAAGGGGTGGGAAGTCAGTTCTGAGCGCTACCGCCTTGGCCTGCCTCCTGCTTCTCAAAGTCTGCTGTCTGAGGTTTGCCTCGAGTGAAAAGAACTATGAAAACCGGCAAATAAAACGCGGAGGGAAAAGACAAACTAAGGCAGGCTTTCCAGCGGTGCAGGTGACAGAAGGGTCTGGCAGACGCCAGCCCCAAGGACTCGCAGTGAGGCTGTGGCGCTCGTTTGCCATATTTCACAGCACTGGTGTGGCAACAAGACAAAAGCTGAAGCTTTGAGCGCAGGCGAGGCGGCGGGACGGGCAGGGAGGCCCGAGCGTTTCGACCGCAGCAGCAAGAAGCCGTTGCCCTTCCCGGCAGCTCAGCGGCACGCACCCTCCCCAGCGGGAGAAGCTTAATCCATCGGATGCAAGCCCCAGTTACCCTCTGAGCCTCTAACCTTTATGAGGTAAGCCTACGTATTTCTGCTTGCTAGGAACACGTAATGAAAGGTCCGCATCACTTACAGTCAGCTTTATTAATCGACTTTTGTTTACAGTTGTCTGGCTGGGAATGGGCGTTAACGCCGCTAGCTCTCCGCTCGCAGAAGAGCTGCAGCGGCTCGCGGCCGTGCCCTGTAAGAGCCGCGCCCCAGCTCCCGCAGGAACCAAAAGCTGCCAGAAAGGGGCTGTGCCCAGGCGGCACCAGGGGCTCGGCCGCACGCAGCAGCCACCGCTGAGCCCTGGGCCGCCTGCCCGGTTCCGTCGGCCGGGAGAAGGCGGCACACGGAGCTTCTGCTCTCAGGGCAGGCACGACCCGCTTTTACCCCTCCTCTCTGTGTTCAGAGCCCAAACAGGAATCTCAATTACCTTTACTGGTTTGTTTTAGATTAGCCGGGCAATACCCAAATGCAAGGAACGTGTGAAGATGCAATAGATGAGTAAGAGAAAAAAGGTAAAAGAACAAATAAGCTAAAAGGCACGCTCAAGTTAAAATAACAGATTACGCGGTTGCTTAAGATAAACATGCACTTCTTGGTGAGTCATTAAGTTGATGAGACTTTTCAACCAAGCTCAGAATTATCATTATGCAGAAAGTTCATCAAATTAAAGAAGCAGCTTAGCTTCAGAATATATAGAAATGTTGACATGTCTCAAAAAAATAAAAATAAACACAGCCTGAAATTCATCACGCTGGAATGTTATAACTGGGCACGGAGGCTCGGAGCCCATGCCTTGAGACCTCTGGTTTCCCACTCCATCCATTAGCCCCAGCAAACTGACAAGAGACTCTCCAAAGTAGTTTTTGCCTCAGCACTGATAGGAAAGAAAACCACCAATTACTTCATTACGAATCTCATTACAATAATTTCAATATTTATCAGTCGTAAGAGGTATCTCTGACCTCTTAGCACTGACTGTCTAAGAGCCCCATGGTGACCCTGCCCACGTATTAGGGCATTTAAGATACTGCATTTACTGCATTTAAAGGGTAGAAATCCGATCCCTTCGGTAACGTGATCTTAATTTCTTTGTCATCAGAAGGGCTTGATTTCTGTTAAAAATTCTGTATTGCTTGTATTTAATAGTGACGATGGTAAATGTCATCCAAAGAAGATCAGCAGGAGAGCCACGGTTTGCATAGGTGGCAACCTATCTCAGAAAGGATTTACAAGACCTAGAAAAGGTACGAAAGTTGTGACAAGAATGGCTAACTAATTGGAGCTAACTTCTGTTCAAAGGAAGATGAAATAAAGCACTATTCAGCTTGGGAAAGATGTGTATGAAATCACTTATGGTAGCAAAAGCGAGAAATGGCAAACAATTATTTGTTGTTTCTCAGAATGCAAGAACAAAGGGTTGTCAGAAAAGAATTAGATAGTAGGTGCAAAACACACAAAAGAAAGTATTTTTCACATAGTGTATAATTAAACTGTGGAACTCATTATCACGGGATGCTGGGGAAGCCAAACACACAAATGGATTCGAAAAGCAATTAGACAAATTAATGGAAGAAAAGTCCATCAAAGCCCATTAAACACGAAGACGTGGATCCAGCTATTGACACAACATTCATCATCAGCCACGCAGCGCTCCCACCCCAGCGCCTTTACCTCAGAAGTGCCATTTCGGAGGGCTGGCAGTGACGGCAGCACCTCGCGCAGCGCAGGGCAGGGCCGGGCAGGGCAGGGCCGGGCAGGGCAGCGCAGGGCAGGGCAGGGCAGGGCCGGGCAGGGCAGCACGCACCGGGGACGCGGCTGCCGCAGGGACACCACGTGCACACACACCTTGCGCTCGCTTGTTAGCGGCGTTTGCTACGAAAGAAAAGCTTCACTGAAGCCCCGTGAACTTACAAATCAGTTACACACACGCACACAAAAACTGAAAAATCCAGCAATGGGACACTTAGAAAATACCAGAGCTGCTTCTGCCTGGGGATAAGCAGACCGCAGACCTTCACTGGCCGCCAGGAACCTCACCAAAGTTCCGCAGCTCGGGGCTGCCAGTTAGCAAAGATCGCGTCGGCACCCGGCGGCTGGCCGTACCCTTGTAACACCGGGAAGTGACACCTGGGGGCTGCTCGTTGGTGCTTTGCTGCGGCACCAATAAATGCCGCCTGCCTTTTCTCACTGAAGGAAGGGATTTCTGTGCGGTGCTGCAGCAGGAGGACACCGCTGGACTGGCACTTCCAGAAGCCTGCTGTGCTGTGGTGGCGAGTAAGCGATGACCGGTCCGGCCCCGCCAGCCCCACGCCACGGCACGCCGGTGCTGCTCCCGCCGGTGCCACGGCCGGGGCGGGCACAGGGTTGGGCGCAGGGTCGGGAGGGCCCGGGACTGCTCGTGCGGGAGCTCAGGGGCGAGTTAACGCCTGGCCTCTTCGGCCCAGGGCAGAACACTGCTCCGCACCGCTTACACCTGCCCCTGGTTGCCCTGAGGTACACCGGCCTGTCTAACGCAGGCTGAACATGCCACAAACTCTTATTATGCTAATATGTTTTTACTTATGAAAAAAATTGGAGCTAGGGTTATTTTGCAAGATTTAAGAAATCATACTGAATTGAGAAGTGTTTTTCTTGTAATTTAGAATCTAGACAGGAACAAAATGACAGCAAGTATCAGCCGTGGATTACCGATGTGTTACACCAAAGTGAGGAGAGCTGAACACAAACTATTCTAAATGGATGCATTTCAAAACAAAATCTGCAAAGGAATAGCATAGGAAAAGAAAAGCTACAGTTCCAGGAAACGTTAGCTGTGTAAATGAAGATTTTCTATTCAAACATATTGAATATTGGATACTTTTATCTTAATTTATAAACTCCAGCAGTAGGATATGACTCTGAGACATTTGCTAAGCTAAAAAGCTAGGATGTGAAATCCAAACTATGTGCTACTTGGCAAACCTATTGCTTGTGTACACATATCACAACAGATACACTTTGCTCCGTTTGTAAGCTATGTTCGTATTTCAGTTTTGTAACTTGGAAAGCTGTAGGATAAAAATGCCATAAGGTCTTCTGGGTTTATACAAAAATGCCAAATGCAAAAAGAAGTCCAATATTCTCTAAAATTTATTGACAATTTCAATTAAGCACAAGTTTGTATTTCCGATTAGTTTTTTTGTTCTCACAATATTGCATCTTTGATTTTCTAAGCAGTTCTATCGATTATATATGTATGTATAGATACAACTTCATATCGTAAAGTGAAAATTACTTTTTTTAACATCAGTGTAATGCTGATAAGAAATAAATAAAAAATGCTGACATTAAATTCAGTGGATATGGCATCATTTCCCCAGTCGGGTGAAGTCCTTCCAAAGCTCAGAGTGAATCCATTTAATCAATTAGCTAGTCAAAAGTAATATCTATTCTACTAAAAAGGCACCTAATTACTGAAAATGTTGCCACCTTTGAAATGCATATATTACCGATTTGAAAATATACAAAGAAACACCACAAAGTTTGTAAGACTCAGAGTTGAGTAATTTCATTATAATCTAGATAAACTCAATCAAAATGAATTGATTTGCTGAAGAGATTAAAGCATTGCCAGAACAACCACAACTGGCATTTTGGAAACATTTAGCAAATAATATACCAGGAAAATTGTGCCAACAAACAAACAAGTGTCCTATGCAAAGAGCATTAATTTGATCCTCTCCCTAGAAGAGATCAAAAGCAAGTATTTTTAGAAGAAAAAATAGTAAAGAGTATTTTATATCTTACAGTGACAGAAAAGGCCTTTTATACAATACAGACCTAACCCTTTTATGATAGGCTTCTATATTGTTTTAATGTTACGCTGTTTAGCCATAATGAAATTTAAGATCGATTGTGGGCCCGTTCTCTTCAGCTAAATGAAACAGGCACGTTGGGTGGGCTCGGCAAGGAGCTCGTATGCGCACTTGGTGCAAACCCTGGCAGAGAGCACCAGCACGCCGGCCCCGCAGGGAACCGTACGCTGTACTGGAAGTCTGCAAGGTCCCTACCAAGGCTAGCCCTGCGTGCGCTTTTTGAGAATGCTGTTTTCAGTCTTCAGCCTGGGATCTAGGAATTCACCTTTGTGTCTTTACAGAACAGAGGTAAACCCTTACTGTCCAAAATGGCTGCCCTTCCCAATTTCACACGCTCCTCCCCAAAACCTCCTTTACTACCGCGCAGAGAAGCTGCTAAGGTGGCTCCGAGGACGGCTGGGAGCCACAGCCCGAAGGTCAGCGGGGCGGTCAGGCCGCGCGACAGGACAAGTACCGTGCTTCTAGCGGCCGACCTCCAAAACTCTTCCCGTTTTTGCTCTTCTGATTATTAAACATGTCTCTGAAAGTCTGCGGAAGAAAGAGATCTGACAGAAAAACAACACACACTGATTGCTAATGAAGCTAATCAACAGTAGTTTTTAGTTCTTGGCTTCGACAGCCCATTTTCCCTTTTTATTAATATGCAGACAAGCACAAGTTGTGTAGTCTCCTCTTCTTAGCAGAAGAACTATTGTGCATAATGCTCTAAAACTTTTTTCCTTGACATCGTTAGGCTGGTGCAATAATGAGTAATGCTAAACCCCACTACAGAGTCCAGCACTGTAGAATTTTAACGTCCGCTAGGAAAAGTGGGATGGATATGAGAAAATTATAATTACATCTAGCATTCAAAATAGGTAGAATCCCGATTTTTGCAACCTCTGAAATGCCACTGTAATGATTACTGCCTTTCTGATGGACGGAGAGATGCATTAATTAAATTGAATTGGAGACTTATGGAGGTCTCCAATAACTTCTTAATTATAGTTTAATGTTATTCTCTAGCCCTTCCAAAATTGAAATTTCTCTTGTAATGGCTGTATTTCCTATTCAGTCTTTCTTTTTTCCCCAAGACACTCACAGAAAGCCATGAAGTGCAACCCATAAGCAGTGACTCAGGCAGAGCGCTCCACGCAACGCAACATTTTCCCGATTTCTTCCCAAACTGCAGACCCGCTAGGGAAATATTCTGTCAGCTCAGTGCAGACATCTACACCCGCGTGCCCGAGCTGGGCGTCCAGTCTCTGCCGTGCAGCCCACGGAAGGGAGCGGCTCCTGGAGCCAAGGCATTCTCGCGGGCTCCTGCCCCGCCTGCAGAGGCGAGCGCCCAACTCCCCCCTCCTTGCCCCCTTCCTCGGGGCCAGAGGCACGGCTTCGAGGCGGGCTGGAGGGCTGTCAGTGGGGTGCCACCCGCCCCGCCAAGCCGCGGGGGACGGGAGGAGGAGGCGGCGGAGGAGGACGGTCCCTTGGCTGGGGAGCCACGCTGCAGCGCGCCTGGTCCTGACGCGGGGACTGGAGAGGTGCTTCCGCCTCTCGGAGCAACACCTGGATTTGCCGAAGCAGCACGGCACGGTACATTCATCCTCACGCTCAAAAACAGTAATTTAGAATTCCTATAGCGTATAGTATCTGCTCTCAGGCTGAATGAATTAATCCTGATTATAATTACTATAAACGCCAAAGGAAATATTGGTATGAAGGCGTTTTTATATAAGTGCGTGTTGTCACTCTCGGCCCAGACTTCCGCGCAGCAATGCACAAAGAATGACATTTAGGGAAGACAATATACAATGCTCCCTGGTAAAGCACTCGGCGTGCAGAAACTTTCTCAGTCTAAAGAGTTATAGTGACTGCAGCACAGCCTCACAATATAAGCCTTTAAGAGATATAAAAGATGACATTTCATTTTTGTTCGCTAGAACATTTCTGTTTGAATGGAATGCTTTCAGAAAATACCAGAAAAGAGGAGTTCAGAATGCCATTCTAGTGCTGCAGAGCTTTATTTTAAACACGCAAATTCCAGCGCACGAGCTGTACAGCCGGACGGCTCTCCCTGCGGATGGCCGCAGACAGGCTGACTTCCAGCCAGACCTGGAAGAGACGGGGTAAATCATCACTGTCTCTGAAAATTATCTTCCTGCAATTTAATCTTTTTCTCCCAACTGATCCTATTGTTAGCTAGCAATTTGGTAGAGAGGAATTATCAAATGAATGATTTTAAAAGCCTGCCAAGTCTTTTCAGATTATTAGCACAAGTTTCAGAGAGTAAAGAAAAGTTGAAATATTACTCAGACGCAGCAACGTAACACCTGACATTGACCTCGCGTTTCAGGAGATCTCTGAGAGAAACCGCTGGAATTTTGTTCTGAAGGCCCCATGGCAGAAACGGGCAATGGCCTGGGCTCATTCCGTGCCTCAGATGTGCACTGCCGTTCACACTTCTGACACCCGTGGCACACATTTGGCGTCGTGGTGGGTTTAACAAGGCCCAGCACCGCCACTAAGTGACGGCCCGGCTGATGCCAGCCCAGGCAGCGCGCGGAGCTGAGGTAGGCAGCTCGGTCTGCAAAAGGCTCTGAAATTAAGGGTGTCCAAACCAGGCCTCAGCTCTACGGCCTCGCCGGCACTGCGCTCCGTGCCGCCATCACACGCCCTCCGAGCCACGTGCCAGGCGCCTGCGCTTCGTGGGACACGACTGGGTGACACGGGCTGCAGAAAGGGGAAACCAGCAGCCCCGAGCACGTTCTCCTTCTGGCTGCCAGTTTGAAGAGATTAGCTGAACGTCTGTGCATTTCTACATAGCACAAGTGAATAGCTGTGATAAATAATTATAATTATTAGCCACAAAAAGAAAGTTAATAAACAATACAATGCAGTAGGGATGTACTTTCCGTGCTCACTAGCTTGGAACTAACAAAGCACTGGTTCTGGAGGATTACGCTGACAATCCTGTCCACTGATCGGCTGTTTCTCACTCCTGAGATCAAACATGAAGACTGATTTATCATTCTTTAATTTAACTAAAATATCATCCAAAATGACGTAGTGTAATGTTGTTGAATGTCAGCACTGACATACGAGTAGCAGTAAGCTCCCCACACAGCCACGCGCGCTCGTTCATCGCCTACCTCAGCCCCCAAGCGCAAGGAACGCGCTCGTTTTCCCTTTACCTTCTGACGCGCAGCGCGTGCCCGACGCCGCGGCGGCGGCCCGGTGAGGCGCCTCGTGCGCCCCGCTGGCGCCGCGCGGCCGGGCAAGGTGCCCAGCTAGCCGCCGCACCCGCAGCGAGTATCGGCAGTAACGAGTAACCGCTAAGTGAGGGAGGAGCATTAGTTTTGTAGCACAAGGCGACTCACCGCAGGCGTGCTGTTCTTAATGCAGAAAACACTGAAATATAACCAAATAAATATTTGTATATAGAACAACAGAGTGGTGCATATGTGCGAACCTATTATCTTTTTCCCTATCAGTTATTTTTAAAAAGAATTCCCACACAGAGAACCAACATTTGCATGGTCCCGAGCAAACCATTTCCAGCTGCCAGCTGCTAAGCACGTGCCCCCCGTTAGGGCAGCGCTTTTTAAATTTGCTGGCCTGTCATGCAGGCACAAGATAAGACAAAGTATCCCTAGAATATCCTCACATCCTATTTGGTAGAGAAGAAGAAAGATTCCTGGCTGGAAAACACAGCTAAAATAAGGGTTTCAAAAGCAGCCAAATGTTCTCCAACAGGGGAAGGGGAGGGAATCCCAATGCCACAATCCCAATGCTGGGAATGCCACAGAGCGCTTCGGTGCCTGCTTCACCTCTCACAGCCCTGTTGTCTCACCTCTCACAGCCCTGTTGTTTCGCCTGTCACAGCCCTGCTCCGCCTGTCACAGCCCTGGAGGGCCGGGGACCGGCGGGCACGGGAAGGAGGACGGTTTCCACCCTCGCCCAGAAGCACCACTTCAGCGGGGACCGCGCAGAGCTCGGCCGGGCCTGGCAGCTACTTCAGTGCCGAGGCTAGCAGCCGAGGCAAGGCGGGCGGCCAAAACCCTGCGTCCGCAAAGCCAGGCACGAAGCTGCCCGGGGAGCTGCAGAGGAGCCCGACTCACTCCTGGTGCCGGGGTCCCTGGATGCCCACGGGACCTGGCTTCCGCCTCCCACGGGGCAACTCGCCCCTGCAGCGAGATGATGGAGCAGGAATCAAAAACAGGCTTGAATGTAATCTTATGGTCAATAATACATTATTTATGTTTTAAATTAGTTTCTAATGTATATTATTAGCATAATTGCCCTGTGCTTGGGCCAGGTCTAAGCATGTTCTCTCGCTGAAGTTAAACAAAAGCAATCCCATTAAATTTACACAGCTGCTAATGAATTGCACACTGATGTTTCCAGGATCGGGGGCTGTGACAGTACAGAGCCGTACTGCAGGAAACAACTGGGCTGGGCTGTGCAGCCCAACCTATTGCACAGGTGTTCCCCTGCTCCACCTGTTATCCCGAAGAAACAAAACCCAGCCGTGCCCGAACAGCAAGCAGAAGCACACTGAGTATTTAAAGGGTATCAATGGCCACAGCCCCAGAACACAACTCAAGCAATTAGGGGAAATTCTGCACAATGAAATCAGGATGAACAAAATGAGAGAGGACAGGACCAGCGTGTCATTGGGCACCCACCACTTGCTGGAAAACACGTGGGAGTATCGGCCCGAAATCTGGGTCCCCGCCAGCAACAGGGCCAGCCCCCGGGACCAAAGGCAGCACGTCATGTAACTGCATTCATAGCCCTTCATCCGCTCCCAGTTTAAAAGCAGCGCATTTTCTGCCCCCGCCGAGTCTCACTGAAAGCTGTGCTGAGAACTCTGGAACTAATGGAGAGCAGTCTGATTCCTGGCCCTGCTGCCGTTAGTGGATGAGCCAGTCTTGGGGTTGTTTTTCTGCTTGTCTGTTTTTCTTCCTGGAAAGAACAGTCACCAAATAAACCTAAAGCAATCACTTACTATTTTTTTTTCTCATGTTTCCGCTGTTACAGCCTTGTCACTTGAAACCCAGCAAGCAAAATAGCATGAGGCAAACTGCTGCCAGCCAGCTTCCGATGCCAACTGCCACTGCATGAGCATGTGCTTATAAAAACTCTTTCAGGCTTTCCCATATTCCTTAGATTTTGCATTAAGAACACAGCAAGAACACAGGTGTAAGACTGGTGACCTGCCTGCAATGCCAAGGTCCCTCCGTAACGCTGCAGCAGGTACAGCTGTACTTGGTGTGAAACTGCCCTCCTGCCATCATCGGATACAGCTGATGGCTGCACAGGAAGGATGTGTTAACTTTCCTCATGAAATTTAGGTTACGCAAAGCACTACTGGGGCTTTATCGAGGATGTTGGTTTTTGCACGAGTGTGGTGCAGCGCAGGAGGAAACACCCACGTGGGGCAAACGCAGCTCGGCGCGGCGGTGCTCACAGCGGTGCATAGCGGCGCGGTGCCCCCAGCGGCGTGGTGCCCCCAGCGGTGCGGTGCTCACAGCGGTGCATAGCGGCGCGGTGCTCACAGCGGTGCGGTGCTCACAGCGGTGCATAGCGGCGCGGTGCCCCCAGCGGCGCGGTGCCCCCAGCGGCGCGGTGCTCACAGCGGTGCATAGCGGCGCGGTGCTCACAGCGGTGCGGTGCTCTCAGCGCGGCGGTGCTGCACGCCTGCACTGCGGGAGCTACGCGAGAGCCGCAGCTGCCAGGGCGAGGCAGCTGCACGCCGCTGCTCCGCGTCGCTCTGCCAGTGGCCAGCACGCAGCCGCGTCCCCCTGCGTCCACGGGTGGCCCCAGCCCTGCGTTCCAGCCAACCCTGCTCAAACCGGCGTCTCATACCCGTGCCTCCTGCGGGGCACGGGGTATCACATTTTCATCTCTCTTCTTTTAAAACCTGTGATGTTACCGTCGCACAGATTGCTGCCCATCCACCAACAATCCCTTTGTGTGTCTCCAACTTTGAGACTGACGGCATGTTTGGCACAAAATTAAACCAGGCATTTTCTTTTGTAATGACTTACGCAAGTTCATGGTGAGCTTATTTTTTCCAATCCGTCCTTGTGTTTTGAAGATTATTTCCTAAATTCATATATATACACCATTCATTGTGTCACCTGAAGGTGAGAATGACATTCCTAAAGGAACAAAAGAAATCTAAGAACAAAAAAAATCCAAAAGTCTTGTGCTTTTCTAAGAAAGAAAATAATTTCAGATATTTTTGAACCATCGGATCTATTTAAAGGCAGTACAGAGATAAAAGAAAAGGATTTAGATTCACTTTAAGGGTATAAAATATTAACTTCTACCACCCTTGTTAGCCCTCATGAAGGGCTGACACAGAGCGATCTCCTCTCCAGAAGTGGGTAACGCAGCACCAAAAAGGTGGTCACTGGTTCAGCTCCAGGTGGTTTGGGCTGGGGACTCCGGTCACAGGGACGCTTTTGTTCCCTGCTGCGGTAACTGTAATGCTATAGGTAGGAATTACAGAAGGAACAGCTATGACAAATCCAAACTTTGTTCTCCATTAACTAGACTTGTGTAGTTTTTTGTTGTTTTAGTGTAATACAAAAAAGACCACATTTTCAATCAGCAGCAATTCGCTTAAAAATGCATGGTTGGAAAGACTTAGTGCAGTATTTGGCCACTTGTTACACTGAAGAAAAGCCATTTACCTAACTACACGCAAAGCCAATCTAGCAAAATAAATGTGATTTCTTCTACTGCTTTGGATTAAGTCTTTAATTCCTCATTATGATTTAATCTGATGTGCTAAACTTCAGTCACTGTGTGGATGACTCGGCAAATATTTCAAACCAGATAATGTATTCCAGAATTATTCCCTGGTTATAAATGATCTACGAGCAAGCTGTAAGGTTTAAAAATTTGCAAGCTATTCAGCTCTTTGGCACTGATGATTTAAACCCTTGGTTGTAGGAGAACTCTTCCATGTGAGCGTGTGAGATTTAGCTCACTAGCCATATTCTATATATTTCACCAAAACTGTATCAGGTTCCATTTGATTAGGATTGGATGGCCTAATCTAAACACACCTTGCAAAATACCTACGGAAGCCAAGTTACGACTCACAGACGTACGTTTATGCATTTGTATAGTATTTTTCTTTCAGTACAGAAACCAGAAATATTGATGGCGCTTTGATCGCGCTCCCCAAAACTCCCTCATCCGGACAGGCAGAGCAACATTTCCTCCACGCCCGGCCCCCCACGGCCCCGTTGTGGCCTCGTTAACCGCACGTTGCTGCCCGCGGTCCCCGCTGCCCGGGCACCGAGCGCGGGAGAACGCCGGCCGGCAGCGAGAGCCCAGCTGCCGGCTGCTCCCCGAGCGCTGCCGCTGCTTCCCGAGCCCCGCAGCCGCCCGCTTTTGGCACCCAGGTGCCCCGCGCTCCCCCTCGTTAACTCAGTCCTTCCCTCTGCTCCGCGGCAGAGCTCGCGGCTGGCGGTGAAAGGCAGCGGGAGAGAAGCCCGTGCAAGACGGCCGTCTCCTCCGAGCCGCCAGGCGGAGCGGTGGGGCTGCTCGGGGGCACGCACACAGCCCCACCGCCCCGTGCCGTGCGACGGCCAGGCGTAACCAAGCGCGCGGTCGTGGTCTCCCAGGCAGGGCACGGACCCCGCCTGGCCAACATTAATTTCAGCGAGAACTAAAACAGCCCTGGCAGCAGCCCTTTGTCTGCATTTCTGAACGCTGAGCCCTGTCCCCATCAATCTAGGTCTAGGTCCACCAAATTCAACGCTATCGGTGCTCGCACTACAAAAATGTCATCTGCGGGAGGTGGTGTTACAGACCCCAGCAGCCACCCCTTATTTCAAGGCTGTGCTCGTCCAAACGGGTTGGATACTTCACTCCGTTTTCAGGATGCCACTTAGTTTCCCTGCAGAACTTATAAAAATTTTACCAGAGACTTTCAATATAAGATGAACTGCTTTTTTATTACACAAACTGTCAAATGTTTGAATTGCTACTCTGCATCCTATCATTTTTCATTTCCTCTAATCTATACCAATCACTAAGCTTGCAATGCTGCTGTCATGTTTTTTTCCTACCTAACTACAACTTTATCCTATAACAACTTCTTTGTAATAGAGTAATTCAAAAAAAAAAATTCCATTAATACACATTTCTCATTACTTACAAATAAGCAACTTGCCAAAACGGTCCCAAACAGACACTCTAGCAATTTCATTTCACTGGCTAAATATAATTAGTAACTTCACATTTTTTTCAAAAAGCATTGGCATCACTTTACAATTCATTATGGGGACCATAGACAAACTGTCTTATAAATCCAATATCAGTAAATGAATCAGAAGAGCAGTAATTACCGGCAATTGGCGCAGGTTAGCAGAGCATCTCAGACGGCTGAAGCACCACATTACGGGGTTAGGGCTTGCCACACCTCGGTAGCAACAGCACTGCTGTCTGAAGAAGCCTCTTTCTCTTGGTCCTTCGTGTCCAGATGGTAAACCCAAATTCTGTCTGTTGTAAGGAATGGAACTGGAGGACCGCAAGGCTTGGCTTCAGATAAAAGCCAAATCCAGCGACTATCGGACCTGTGTTTCTGCATTCCATGGACTGGCACCAAGAGCACTGAGCACAGATGTGGACCAAGGAAAAGCATGATCCTGCAAGCAGATGAAGCTGCACCTCCAATTAAGAGCTTTCTGAAACTCAGGGGAGAAAAGCTACAGCCTTCCCGATTTCCACAGAAACTGCATTTTTCTCATGGTGTTCACATGCGCTGACTGCAGGAACCCTTTTCACTTCTTTTCCTGGCAAAAACCAGCGCGGGTAATTGTGCTGCGCCTGCTGCCTGCCCCGCTCTGTTAGGCTGGAGCTCATCGGCCCGTTTGCATCAGATCTGCCGAAAGGCCGGGAGGCTCCGGGACGGGAAGCCCCGACACGCCCGCGGGAGAGCTCTGCGGATGGGGAGGAGAGCCCGGACCAGTGCCTCCAGGCAGCAGAAGCCCGAGCGACTCAGCCTCCGCCACCCTGGGGCCAGGGCCCACAGCTGACCGGCAGCCAGGGGCCGGGGAGCTGCGCAGGAGCTGCAGGCCGAAGGAAGGCTGAAGGAAGGCCGAAGGGAGGCCAAAGGAAGGCTGAAGGAAGGCCGAAGGGAGGCCGAAGGAAGGCTGAAGGAAGGCCGAAGGGAGGCCGAAGGAAGGCCGAAGGGAGGCCGAAGGGAGGCCGAAGGAAGGCCGAAGGGAGGCCGAAGGGAGGCCGAAGGAAGGCCGAAGGAAGGCCGAAGGGAGGCCGAAGGAAGGCCGAAGGAAGGCTGAAGGGAGGCCGGGGCAGGCGCGGAGCGGGCGGCAGGGCAGGGAAGGCAATGGGAGCGCTGCAGGGGTGGGAAGGAGGCATCAGAGCACGCAGGGCCCCGTCGGTCAGAAACCAGCCGCTGGAGCAGAGCGTTTCATCCCCGAAGCAGGAGAGGTGCCCGCCAGTATCCATCTGCCCTCCGGTGCAAACCGAGTATCAGGAAATCCGCGCTCCACACGTTCACTGCTAGCTCGAATCCAGCAGCGCGCGATCACAGGAGAAGTACAGGACTGCAGGAGGAAATGGTCCCCGTACGCTGGAAGCTGCCTCTAAGGCCACTAGCAACGCTTCCAGAAATATGCAGAGGCTGCACGTAGCTCTTGCAAACCACTCACCAGCTATGATGGCTCCTGCAAGGTTTTGCACCTGTTTTGTTTTTTTTTAAAGCCATGAAAATTGGCAGCAACATAAAGCTACAGCACTTAAATTGTTCCTCAATCGAAGTGAAGTGAGAATTAGAACAAAAATAACACATTTTGTGTTTGCAGATGAGAGAACAAACAAAGTATACACATTTCTAAGATGATTTTTGAATGCTTTTATATTTCCAGTGGCAGTTTAATACCTATACTAAAAAGCAGCAATAGAATAATGATGCTTTGGTTTAACAGAAAACAGATTAAGAAGACCAGTGGTAAAACAGAAAAAGAAAATACCCTCAAAATGAAGCCTTCAGTGCTTGGGTGGCCCTGGATGTAACTCACCAAGAAAAAAAAGGTACAAAGATAGCGTATCAGTCATTTTTATTATAAAATGAACCATGAAAAGCTATGGGAGGTGGATCAGAAATGGCTGAAGAATTTGCAAGACCCTGATATGCACAGAGCACTGTGACACTGGCCAGGAGGACGGTTTGTAATTACTGCTTACAATCCTAGGTTCAAGTTATATTGCAGCGGGAGATAAATCGGAGCCTGACATTCAGAGCAAAGTATCAGTGACCTTGACAGGGACAGTCTCTTTGCCGGTCTGAATTACGCTCGCAGCAATTAGATCCCGCGCTTCCTTGAGGAAACGGTACCAGCAGCGACTGCTGTCGCTCTCACCTGTGAACGCCCCTCTGTTCCGCCACGCCGATCTCAAACTTCCATCCCATGTTTTTCCCAGTTACTACACTACTCTTACCACTATTAGTCATACCACTTACACTATTCTTAGTTTTCTTTGTTACAAAAGCCTAAACTTGTTGATAAAAAACTTCAAAGTGAATGGAAAATTCCAAAGAAAGCGATGAAATTGCTGAATACGAAGCCTGATGGCGTCTAGCCCTGGCACAGTGCATTTTTAGATACGCCTCCGACCCCTTCCTGCCTTTGCCTTTCCATCGGATTTCCTGCGTGATTTTCATTTCAAATGAAATTTGTTTTTGCCCATAACCTGACATCATAAAAAATATATATTACAAGAAATAGTGAAAACACCAGTAATTATTCTGTTCAAATTCATCAGTTCACAGACGCGCACACCTGCTCGTGCACTCTGCTGAGAGCCAGCTCTGTAAGTGCCGGGGGCGGCACCGGACTCTGACGAGACGGGGAAGGAACAGCGGTAACAGGAAAAGGACGTTTATGAATGTTAAGAGTAAGGATATAAAATGTTAAAGTACAGCTACATTACCTTCCATACAGTGATTCCTCCTCCAAAAACTATTGCCTCATGACATCTTGTGCTACCCCTATTTTTGTCAGTGTGTGGAGCAGGAGATACTGGTGACAAACGGAAGATGTCGAGTTGTTCCTTCTCTCATCAGTACCCACTGCCGTTCTGTAACAGTCTCTACAAAACCTGAGCCTCTTAAGCAGAGTAGCCTAAAGTTAAGCTTATTTCAAGTACTTCTCTTGCCACCACAGTCTACATTTAATACGAATTTTCTTGTTTGTCTGTTATACACATTTCTGAACTTACACTTATTTTTGGGATAGTATCTTCAGCACTGGACCATCATTTCTCTCCTGATTGCTACCATTACCAGTTGCAAACAAAGTAAAGTTCGTTCATCAGTAAATATCCAAAGCAAGATAGCTCAGCTCAAAGAGTTTCTCATGAAAGCTGTACAGGATTACAAGGAACAACAGACTAGGCATATGGCATTCTAGCAAATTCGACAGACTTCCAAACTGTTGCTTGTATGTGTCTTCATTGGTAACTGTTTTATCCAGACTTGTTTGTGGTTTGAAAAAAATGAAGAATGAATAAACCACCACCATTTGCTATAAAAAAATCCCTTATTCAATAGTTAATTAGTTCAAAATATTAAAATATTTAGCCTACAACTGAATATCAGGTATTTTGAAGGTTGATTCACAGCTCCATATATAAGTTATACAAGAACCTCAGACAGTTAAGTGTATAGGCTAAAATCAGTACCTAGATAATAATGTAAGGCTATAGATATCATAGAATCATAGAATATCCCGAGTTGGAAGGGACCCATAAGGATCATCGAGTCCAACTCCTGGCACTGCGCAGGTCTACCCAAAATTTTAGACCATGTGACTAAGTGCACAGTCCAAACGCCTCTTAAATTCAGACAGGCTTGGTGCAGTGACTACTTCACTGGGGAGCCTGTTCCAGTGTGCAACCACCCTCTCAGTGAAGAACCTCTTCCTGATGTCCAACCTAAACCTCCCCTGCCTCAGCTCGACACCATTGCCCCGGGTTCTATCACTGGTGATACAGACCACATAAACTACAGAAGAAAAAACAGAATCACAGCATGGTTTGGGTTGGAAGGGACCTTAAAGATCGTCGAATTCCAACCCCCCTGCCATGGGCAGGGACACCTCCCACCAGACCAGGTTGCTCAAAGCCCCATCCAGCCTGGCCTTAACAGATTCACAGAAATGAAGATGAGATACAGGGAGCTTCTTTTTGACTGTCATTTAACTATGTTTGTTCTTATTCCTCTATTTGGCACTCTCTTCTCATTCGCTGCCCTTCAGTTGCTCTTGCTTTCTGAACTGCATTGACCAAACTGAACCCGCTTTTCCCAACAGGGAAGGAGCTGGTACACCTTCACACAAAACACAAAACTATGTTAAGAAAGTGTCAGAGAAACAATAGGACAACTTGGGAGGTTGTTCCTGGTTTCTCACTGTAAACCATAGTGCAGCTTGGTTTGACTGGCGTTCTGCAAAAGAACAGAGATTCAGCCCAACATTTTGCTGCTACTTTGTCCTCCCAGCTGGATGTGAGAGGAAAGGCTCCAACTGATTTTTTGTTGGACATATATTAGAGTGCAAGCATGGATCGCACGAGAAGTCAACGACTGTATGCTAATCTGCGCCCCCATTGTAAAGAAGGCCAGCACGTTTCAGTAACTCGGTTATCCTGGAACCGAGCCTCTCGTGTCGGAGAGCCCACGGCAGACGTGGTGCGCTGCAGTGGCCCGCAGCCACCAGCAGCAGCAGCTGGCCGACAGGCGGCCAGCGCCCGCCCCTGCTGCTTCAGCCTCACCAGCTCCAAGGAAAACGGGCTGGAAGGAACCTGCAGGAGAGCAAAATGACTAGGGGCCTGGGCGGTGGGAAATAATTGAAAGAATTAGTTGCTTTGTCAAAGAGAATGCTATTTGGACACTTGATTTTTAGTCTTTAGTTTATGACCTGGGGAAAGGAGACAAAGAAAACAAGGAATATTCACAGAACACTGCAAGGGGAACTTCTGGAGCCGGCCTGTGCCCAGAAAAGCGATTCAATTCTCTGTACGTCCTCCAGCTCAGCGCAGCGACGTGCACAGCGATCCCTTCCGGGAACAGACCATCTAGCACCCCTGACCCCCCCACAAAAACACAGGCTGTAAAGATAATACCAGGGTGTAATTATAAGGTACACACACATTTACCATAAACCATTCCTGAAAGTTTATAATCAAATCCTTTTTTGGAAACCTTACAATGATTGATTTGTCTCAAGACCTTTCAGAAATTGACATTTCATTGAATACTTCATCTATTTTTTTCTCTCCTGTAAGAGTAATTGCTTTAACATTTTATGTAAAGTCTTTTGTTGTGGACTAGGCTTTTGCTAGATGCTTTCTCAAGATGGGATCAGATTTGGCATTTGAACTAATTCTGTGTTCAGCAGGGTACGTTCTTCTTTGAGCACTAGGCAAATACTTCCCAATGTATATATTTTAATTACATTTTTCAAATCATTATTATTCAACAGATGCCAGTGCAATTCAGTTTCCTTTCAGGTTTCATGAGGATTCACACCATTTATGAAACTTTCTATTTTTCCCTCCCGTGGCCAAACATATAGAGAGCCCTTGAGATTTAATAGCTTCTTTGGATGCAGCAGGAGCTGCTGAAGACTACCAGGTTATTTTGCAATATGTTGATTCACGTTCCTTTGCACACAAATAACAAGCAAAAGAAGCAAATGACTTGATACGACGTGCCAGGAGAAGTCATGTGAAGGACCGCACAACTTGACCTCATATTATGAAGGCTGTGACTATCGTCAATAATGCTTTGAAAAGTGAAGTGGATGAGAGAGGAACAGTCCCCATGACATTGCAATTATGTAAAGGTGACATATAAATAAAACCTCTAGGCAAACAGAGCTGCCTTTTCATATTAGGATTGAAATAATTCTCAGATTACGACTAAACTTTTGTGAAAACTGTCATATCAATTAGAGGTTTTAAGGAAACCAAAGTCATAGATAATGTATTGAGCATAATAAACTGACATTTTGATATGCAAGCAGCAGACATAGAAAATGACAGCTGAGTCCAAAAAGTCCAGAAAGATACTCAAATCGGTAATGTTGAATGAATAAATTAAATGAGCAATTACTAGTATGTTTGACAAAGCATGATATAACAATGCATTAAGCGTATATTAGCTCAGCCTTTACTCACTGATCTTTATCTTTTTTTAATTAATGAATTTAATTGACTGGAAGGGTGATTTAAGAACAGCTTTGTACAAGAGAAGTAGGAAAACCACTTTAAACTTGGGAGAAGAGAAGCAAAGAGAATATGCAGTGGCTTGTGAAAGCGATGGGGAGGAGCCGTTATCAGCCTCTGTCTGGTGCCACAACTTATAGGAGAATCATTAATAACTGTGATTTGCAGAAAGAATGATTTATCAAAATTAAAACCAGTAAGACATACAAAGTGAGAGGAATTCTAACAAAATGGGAAGGAGTCATAAAGAATTTTTCAGACCTTGGAAGCAGTTCTTCAAGTAAGAAGGGAAGCTTTACAGACCTGCGAAGGTCCGAGCACACGCGAAGCGGGCGCGCTCAGCCGCCGGCACCTCGCGGGGATCCGGGACCGGAGCGACACCCGCACTAACAGGACCTTCCCGGCCGGCGGGCTCTCCACCCAAACCCCTGGGAGGGAACGGTTTCACTCCTTTCGGGGGCTGGATTCAGTCCGCTGCCAGAAGGCCAGCAGCAGTCAGGCTCCTCACAGCCCGCCCCGACACTTGCACGTTCGTCCGACAGCGCGAGTCCGTCCGTCTGCCACGCGGGGGGAACGCGTCCCGCTCGGGAACACGCTGCCGCGGGGCCTGGAGGCGCCGGCTCAGAGCTGCGTGGGCAGCAGCCCCAGTGCGAGCCGTGTCCTCAGGGCAGCCTGCGCGGCCGCTGGGAAGCCTTCCCGTCGCCTGGACAGGCGGCCGTCACTGCTTTCAAACTGTGCCTTGCACCGCGTTACACACGCGTTACACGTGTTCGCACACGTGTGTGGGTATGTATGCGTATGTACACATAGCATGCTATGTACATATGTTTGTGTGTGCATGCCTGTTATGCCAAGAAAGCATCAGTAATAATAAGTGAGAAAAGAGCAAAGCGGCTTGCTCAGATCTGTCGTGATGCTGTACGCACACCCTTTGCAAAGAGTGAAGCGTAACAGCAAGCACTACTCTATTTTTACCCTCTGTTTGCATTTGAATTACAGCTGTTATAACTGCATTTTAACAACGACAATTTATACTTTTCTTTAATTTCCATACCTAGGGAATACAATATATGTTTAAACTATAGCACGAGTTAAGCCCAAGTATGTCAGAGACGAGTCCCGGGGTGTCTCATAGTGAATTATGGTCAAATGGATCACGACTTCCCTAATACTAGACCTGAGGCATTGTAAAGACCAACACCACTACAAACAATTAGTTCAACTAGCACAAGACGAGCTATTAATTAATGTGAAGAGAAAGTAACAATTCTTCCTAGAATGGCCACAAAAAAATCAAAGATGGTCTGGCATAGGAGAAAAATGCATCTTTTATATACTGTAACAGGCCTGAAGAGTTTTATATCACATTTTTTCCAACGTTGTGCTCTATCACAGTAAGAAGCAGAAATGTGCTCAAGCACTCAAACTAACTGCAGCAAGCGGTGATGCACATACATCCAGTGTGAAAATTTGACTAGGTAATTCTTTAGAAGGCTCTATTGGTGGGACATGTTGTGATGGGATGCTATCATGAGCTCATGTTGGCTCTTGGATATCTTCTGTTTTCACCAAACATGAAATAATGTGACCAAAAAGCATACTTCAAGTGCTGAAGGTGAAATTTTTAGATAGCATATCCCAGAAGGAGCGATTACTCACTGCGGTGTGCCACTTCTGAAAACGAAATAGAAGAAGGGGAATGGGGAGGTCAGTGGAGCAGCCAGAACAGAAACAGACGGAGCTCCTCTGTGGGAAGAAGGACAGGAACAGCCCGGAGCGTGCCGAGCGAGAACCCAGCTCCCTCCCTGCGCTCTGCACCTTGCGTCGTCTGCTTCTGCTAATGTGGATGAGGGACAGTCGGAATTTTGCTGGGCTTACGGTATTGGTGGTAGAAGAACAGAGAATATGGATGCCAAAATTTGCTTCCTGCCAACATGTGTTGTCTTTCAAACAAGTAGCTGAAGAAATATTCAACACCTCAGTGACCTAAATACAGCAATGAAATGAATTTGAGAGTATTTGTGGAATAGATCCTTCACAAAAACTGGGTTGAGTTTCATTATTTGCTTTTATTTGAGAATTTTTCTTTTCTCACTGTCTGCACGGGCTTACAAAATACAATGTCACCATGAAGGAGAAAAGCAGTCAGTAGGAGTGTTAATTCCTGGCTTGCAAAAATCTCCACAAAATCCACAAACCCCCAAACCAATCCTATTGGTATGAACATAATCTGATAGAAGACATCGCAGATACAGCTGAGAAGGTTTTGATTTAACTCCATTTCTTGGACGTGTGGTTGCTTTCATCCGTAAGTTCACCACCACCCAAGGACTGCAGCCTGGAGATCAGCTTGTCCTAAGCAGAGCACAGCTCGGTACTGCAGAGCCACGGCCTCAGGGAATACCCACGGCAGCGTGCTACAACACCACTGTGATTCACTCATTCCTGTCACTTACATTTGGTTGTTCGGGGGGGGGGGGGAGAGTGTTATTTATTGAAATTCTTTAAGGAATAAGAAGTTACAAAACTATATGCAGGTCTGAGCTTTTCTCAGGAAGCTCGGAAAATATTTGGAAGAACAAGTCGCACTTTTAAGGGCAGGGAACAGCCACGTGCCCCCACAGTTTTTACAGGGAGACTGAAGCGTATTTCATCGCTGGCGCTGAGCAGCGAGGCAGCAGTATCACCGCCTCTGTTTACCGCGACCGGCTGAACGGCCGCTGTCGGCAGCAGCAGCTGCGTTAAGGGCGGCTGTCAGAGCAGCGCTGTAAGGCAGAGCGGGCGTCTGAGTGCGTCTGGCCTCCTGCGTCCACAGCCAGGCCACTGCTGCCCGGCCGAACCGCCGCACGCCAGGCATGTTAACAACGCTGTAGCTGGGCAGCTCCCGAGCATCACGCCAGAGGGTCTGGAATAACAAGCTTATATAAAGGCTCTAGTTGTATTAATTATTAAAATACTGTTAAATATTAAAACAAAACCTCTAAAAGATGAACGAGAAGCAAAAGTCACAATGTGTTCTATTATTTTACTTAATTCTATCTGAAAACATTCTGCAACAGGAATGGCCAATGCAACAGGAGTAGAACTTAGGAAGAAGCAAAGGATAAGCAGCAGCCCTGAATGACAGTGTTAGCCGGCACCTTCCTGCTGCCTGAAGAAGAGACAGCAACCAAGAGTTTTTATTTTCACGACAAATCCACCTTCCTCTCCTCTGTCCTGCTGGCTGGAGCAGGCTCGCGACAAGCGAGAAGGGGCACCCAAGAGAGCAACTCCTTTGAAATTCCACCACTAACCCGCTCCTACGATGTGAAAAATCATTCTTTCAGGAAAAAAGCATCCTTCCATTTCTGTACGTTTAGTGAGACTGATCAGACCTAAAATGCCCTTTTCCTTCTGTACATTTAGTGAGGCTGAGCAAAGCCACGACTGCTAAAAGAGGGTGCGAGGCGAAGGCAGCTGGAGCCTCGGGGGGAGGCTGCAGACCCACGGCCCGGAGCGCGCAGCTCCTGGCCCCTGTTCCGGGCGGGAGCGCTGTGCCCGGCGCTGTGCCCGGCGCTGTGCCCAGTGCTGTGCCCGGCGCTGTGCCCGGCGCTGTGCCCGGCGCTGTGCCCGGCGCTGTGCCCGGTGCTGTGTCCGGCGCTGTGCCCGGCGCTGTGCCCGGCGCTGTGCCCGGCGCTGTCCCTGCCTGCTCCTTCGCAGCAGCTGAGGCGTCCGTAGGAGCGCGGGGCGCAGCTCTGCAGACTGGGACGGCACAGGGAGCAGGAAGGGGGAGGGAGGGAGAACGGGAAGGGAGAGGCAGACAAGAGAGGAGGAACACCAAGCTGCCAACTTACACCACGCTGAAGGTGTGAGAACAGGAATGCCGCTCCTTCCAGCAGAAGACAGTAAGCGTCCCTGCAGAAGAGCTGGACACAGAAAGGAAGACCGGAAAACATGCAAGAGGGGATGCTGGAGGTGCCTAAACCCCAGAGCGGCTTGTGAAAGCAGCCGAGCAAACACACGCATTGCCATCATTTGCGACAGCAGCTAGGAACTGGCCAGCCGCGCCACTCCGCGTCACCGCGCCAAGGTGTGCCAAGACGCGCTTCCTCCTAGCGCTTCCCGAGGCTGTCACCGAACGCCCATGGCTCCCCGGCACCGAGCGACGCGGCGTGCGGGGGCTCCGGCGCCCGCAGTGCGGTGAGAGTGTGAGCGCGAGCGCTGCGTTGGCACACCCGGGCCCGCGCCCCGGGGCCCGGCCGGACCAGAGGGGTGCTCGGGCAGGGCCGGAGGCAGCTCCCGCCCCTGTGCCACCGGGCCACCGACGTCGCCTCCCAGCCCGGCCCTGCCCACGCCGCCGCCGGCCCCCCGGCTTTTAATTACACGCGCAACTCACCGAAATTGGATAAATGCGCTTAATTGTTTTTTGTTTGCATGAAGACAGAAAAAGCACATTGGAAAGATGGTAAGAATACAAAGTAAACAGGATCTGCAGCACCTCTCAGAATAATTGCACCTTTCTGCATCTCCCGGTGTAACCATGGTAAATAACTGCTCTGTGCTCAGCACGGCAATTCACTCCCATTAGTCTTTCTTGATGCTGAATTACCTTTTCACAAACAGCCAGTTTGTGAACAATTAAACTATCATAAAAATGGGATTTTTCTCCGCAGAAAGCTTTGGGATATGGCGTGTTGAAGACATTTTTCACATTGTCATGGGAGTCTTTTCCTTCCTCCTGCAGCAAATACCAGTGGTCACCATGACCCACACAGAACTGTGTTTCATTAAGATTTCCTCCAAAACCAGAAGAAAAACAATTCCGGGACAGTGTGTGCGACCCCGCAGTAAGGGCATGGTGACTGGAGGGCAGCCTCTGGCTGGGTGGGCACGGGAAGATGCCAGCCCCCAGGGAGTCCTGCCCCAGGCTCCTTTCCCCTTCCCCTTCCCCTTCCCTTTCCCCTTCCCCTTCCCTTCCCTTCCCGGAGCAGATCTGCCTTCTGGCAGGATTTTAAACTGATTCTTTATCACCTCTGCGTGCATGCAGGGGCACTGTTTGCGGATCCAGAGCAACAAATTTTGCCATAACCAAATGCACTCTGTATTTGTGAAGCCGCCGTATCCCTGTCAGGGCATGCTATTTATGTCCCGAACATACTGCTTTTATGCAAGCAAAGCTTTGACTGCTATGGAAGCAACAGATACAATAAACTTTTCTGACGTTGGCATTGCTGGGTTTCATTGCCCAATACCATTTTTTTCACAATTTGTACAGTATTGGAGAAAACCGCACCTCACGTCACTCCAAGCAGGTTTCTTCTCAGGAGCTCCCGAACTTTTGGTCCCAGCACAGCTCTGTCTGTTGCACCTCATGGCTGATTCCCGTAACTCAGCCAAGCTTGGAAACCAGAAGGGAGACCCGCGTCCTTCAGCGCACACGGGCCCAGCCGCGCCGTGTGCTGCGGAAAGCAAAGCCCGGGCAGCGGGCAGCGGGCAGCGGGCAGCGGGCAGGGTGGATTTGCCAGGCTGAGGGCACCAAGGGCACACAGCACCTGTAAGCCAGACGCACGCTGGGCACGCTGGGTTCGCTACATTCACCTTTGGAAAATGAAGCTAAACTATGAGAGGGTCATAAACACCAAAGCTCTATCTTTTCATAATTATGGCTGAAACCCAACTAATGCACCCCGAGGTATTTGAGAATTTATAATAAGATACGTACATATTTGTTATGTCTAATGTTACATTTTTACATACTTCTAATAGAATGAAAATGGGAACCCCCATGTCAGCTTCATGGAAATATCTTTCCTGGCTGCTTCATTCTCTGTTTCTGTTTATTTTTACTGCAATTTCCACAGTAAAACCTAGGGCGGCACTGCAGGGACAGTTCGGCAGTTGGGTATTCCGTAGTTCACAACAGAAAACACATTCACTAAGTCCTTCTCTGCACGTTGAAAATGCACCCACCACACTTGGCAGCGTATTGTTTCCTGAATCGTGTCCTCTAGGAGCTCAGCAAAAGCTGGGCAGATGACACGTCCTGGCCTCCCCTCCCCAGCCGGAGCAGCGTGGATTGCCCTCCCGCGGCCGCGCGGCACCCCGGCGTCCTGCCCGCGGCAGCAGCCGCAGGGACAGAGCAGGCGAAGCGACAAACGTGGAGCTGCCAGGAACGTCTCCAAAGCAAGTTGGCAGAAACGTCCTGGAAGTGCACACAACATTCCCTCCCTTAACTCCCGCTCCTCTGTGTGCCTATGTTCAATCACCGGTTTTGCCTTTGTATCCCACAAATGGCTCTGCTTAGGCTATGTCACTCATTCCTCACGGAACAGCCCAGGACATCCTCCCGGCAGCCTCCCGCCACGTGCTCAGCAGCAGCGACAGCCAGCTCTGAAGCCCACCGAGAGCCCGCCCGGAGCACAGAAACGCGTGTGCGTGGGATGAGCAAGGAAGCAGCAGCAGAGCGATCCGCGTCAGACAATGCTCATGGCTGTCGCACAGGTCTCTGTGGTCTGCTGGGGGGATACAGACGGTGCACGGCGCCCTGCAGGTCGTTCATCAGGAGGTTAGCACCGTGCGTAACGCGCCTAGGGTGTTCCCTCAGACGTGCCACATGCAAGGCGTGGAGCCCTCCTTAAAACAGAACAATCTTACGTGGCAAGGAGAAAGGCCGTTTGGGGTCAAAAGCCACAATATCTGCAAAAAAAGGCTACAGGCACGTCCGCCTTATTACTTCAGGCCTCAGTGGTTAAATGTGAGGAAGTTCTGGTAGGAGCTGTGCTTTGCCCTGAAGGGCTGCTCTAGGTGAGCAAGGCTGTGGAGAGCCCTTTTGTGATGCACCACAGCACAGGACAGCCACCCGTGCAACACCCAGAAGTCAGAATAGAATGGCCGGAATTAAATAAAAGTTCTGAGGGACGTGTATTTTCCACTGTTGTAGGTGTCACTCTTAGCATTATGGCAAGAAGCCAATGACAAACCTAATGGCTGGTTTCCACCAGCACGTGCACGTGTTTTAGACTGAAGAGACCAACAGCCCGACGTGGAAGGACAGCGCAGCGCTCACGTACGCAGGCCGCAGGCAGGAGCGAGCATGCAGCGCGTTCTGTCGGAAAGCAACTCGGCGGCAGCAGGTGGACCCGCCCGGCCTTCACCGCGTGCCGAGGGCGCAGTGGAGCTCAAGTCCCGTCCGCCTTTCCGTCCGCGGCTGCCCTCCAGCAGGTAGACAGCTTCAGCTAGCGGCAGTGTTTGGTCAACGAGAAATGGGTAACGGGCCAAAGATCCACGGTCAGACAGCCTGCGACCGGACTGGCAGTGGAGCCGCATGGACCGAAATCCTGGCACGGGCCGGCGGCTTCAGCACCCTGCAGCACAGGCTGCTCCGGACCCTGCGCTGAAAACTTCCGCAGCGTGCTCCGGGGGTGCTGGGTACGCACGCAGGGCTGGTGTGTCTCGCTCCGGGCAATCGTGCATGGGCCACGCTACGAGGACCAAGGATCAGGTGAATTTCCCCAAATTTCAGTTTACCGAAACTGAACCATATGCGTTTGAAAAGCGCTTTAGTTAGAGCACACCATGCTCTACTTTTTGAAGACTCAGAGACAAAAGGAGAGGTAATATTTTGCCCCAAACACTCATATTTGATTAATTCATTATGCAGATACGAGTATCTGCTTCTCACGAGGACAGACGATGGTTCAGGGAGCTGGGCCATGCTCGGAGGCCGTGCAGTAGGATCTGCCACTCCTGTGCGCATCGCCCCGCGGCCCTCGCTGCCCGGCACGGTGCTCGCAGTGCCCAGCGCTGGAGGCAGCGCACCTGAAGGACCCGTCCCGCTGTTCGTTCCCTTTCCCTCTCCTCCACGTCCCTCCCTTTTTAATCTTTCTCAGCACAGAACAGCTGTAACCCGATTAATTAAGTTGACCACTCCAGTGAGATTTGCAAATTGGGTTATAAGCTGGACAATTAGTAATCGTTATAAATAGGAATATAAATTTGCGCTGCACTTTTTGGTACGAGTTGCAGCAAACTCCTCTTTGCCCTCTCTTCCTTCTCCCCGAAGGCGGGAGCCGGGCTGGGGAGCAGCTCGGTGGCCGTGCCGTGCCTCGTTCCCAATGTTTGTTGGGGTCCAGAACTGAACTCTGAAAGCAAACAGAAGCACTGCCTGTCCCCGCTGCACTGCACTGCCGCTAGGCTGCCGCTGGTTCCAACTGCTACGAAAAATCACCACTCCGATCACACAAATCTTGTACATAGCTGTACGTAAAGATTTACATTCATGCTGTGCAGTTTGAAAATAACGATGCATTTAACTCAACAGTCTGTATTTCTTCAGCCTGAAAATATGAATTTACTTTGAATTCCTTGTTCATGTCGAGTTTCCTTCATGTATGGCAGCTTCACTTCTCACACGCTGAAGGGAAAGCCCTTAGCCTAGCAAACTGATGCAGATTTACCCAAGAGACAACAGTTTACCTAAATTTGACACCCAGTTTTGCTTGCAAATCCCCTGTGGTATCCTTTCAATGCTGTGCCATGTGCTGTTTGAAGACTTTTCAGGATCTGTTAGTGCTGTGAAACAAGAACTCAGACGGTGTGATTTAGCACAGCCCGTCCCACCGGAGACCCACACGGCCCTGCTGGAGAGCGGCCACGGGAACGCAGCAGCCGCGGCAGAAGCGGAACTGTGCGGGATCCCCTGCAGAGCTGAAAGCACCTGGAGCACTCCTCTGCTCCGCTCTGCTCCGCTCTGCTCCGCTCTCCCCTCCCTGGGTCCCTGTAACAGGGGACGTGTGTTTTCTCCCAGGGAATGACTCGTGTTCTACAGACCGAGATCTTTGGAGATGCTGCCACCTGCAAACAGTCCCAGCATGGGGAAATACAGAATGATTTAATTATACGGATTTTATTTAATCTTCCTCAAAATAGAGAAACTGGCTGGTTATTATGAACATAGGTGCACTTTTTTAGTAACTTCCTGAAGCAGCCACACGCCTCCAGAAGAGTGCTTCAAAATCCTTTCTAAGATGTCTACAAGTTGCTGCAAAGCATCTCACAAAAAGACATTCACAAATCACTTTACTTCAGTACGAAAGTCATAATTAAAAAAGGCTCCTCTCCACGTGGAAGATGCATTCCATTGGAAACAAACCTGCTCTTACATTTCATTGCGAATTTATCAGAACATGTGGACTTCATCTGTTCTCAGAGAACATGAAACCACAGCTCTCGGCAAGCTGTTCTCATTTATAATACAATGCTCTCGTAGCGTTGGCAAATAGGAAATCCCAGAGCTGGCGCATATGCAGAAACCTTCATCCAGTGTTAACAATCCCTCAGGACCCCATTTGTAAAGAAATGGCCTTTGCATGCACATGCAAAAATATGCAGTTTGAACACTTGGCAGAGGGGCTGTGCATTTTAGTCCCAGTCCTTTTAAAAAACTTTCTGCTTATTCACAAAAAAAGTCTGTGTAGGGCTGGCTTAACAAAGGAAAGGGCTATGTTTCCAGTGCCGCGGATAACCCCTGCTCAATTACTTCCGATTTAGTAAAACAGCAATCCAGACAAGTCATGTCAATGAACACAATGTGACAGCACTGCAGACATACTGTCTTTGTATAATTAAAACACAAGAAAGATTCCTCTTATACGTTTAATACACAAGTCAGTTCCAATCTGGTAAAACAAGATTGTTTCCACATAACGCATTTCCCTTATACTTTGAGGTAAAGAAGGAAACATAACATGGAATAGGGCCAGGCGCCGACCTATTCTCCTTAATCACCAGTGACAGAACCCGCGGCAATGGTGTCGAGCTGAGGCAGGGGAGGTTTAGGTTGGACATCAGGAAGAGGTTCTTCACTGAGAGGGTGGTTGCACACTGGAACAGGCTCCCCAGTGAAGCAGTCACTGCACCAAGCCTGTCTGAATTTAAGAGGCGTTTGGACTGTGCACTTAGTCACATGGTCTAAAATTTTGGGTAGACCTGCGCAGTGCCAGGAGTTGGACTCGATGATCCTTATGGGTCCCTTCCAACTCGGGATATTCTGTGATTCTGTGTGATTCTGTGAAATATTGGGCAGTACCCAGACCTGATATTAAGCATCGTGGCACCAAAATCATTAACGAACATTAGACTAGAATCTGGCCCACCTACTAATTTAACATGATCGATGCGATAAATTACTTCCTTACCCGCTAGAAATTATTTTTCATTCGCAAGGTAGATAGAAACACGTACCTTTCTCTGTGTTCTCAACCTTACTGGAAACCCCCACTCCCGTGTATCGGAAACCTCCACGCACGGCCGCGGATCCTCCGGCCGCTCCCACTCGGGGCCGCGGGCACCCGGCCGTGCCTGGGGGAGCCTCCTGGCTGGAGGACGGTCTACCGAAAACACCTCCGTTACATGCAAGTACTCTGCATGACGCGCGGGAAGGGGCACGGCAGCCATCCGCTGGTAGGAATGTCAGAGATGTGCACCTGACCTCGTTCCCCGGCCCGCAGGCCAGCGGCACCAGGCGGGTGCCCGCTCAGCTGGCGCCGGCCCCAGCACCCCAGCGGCTGCCGCGGGGCCGCCACATCGAGGGGCCGCAGCCCTCCCGGCAGCCGCCCCGCCGGCCCCGCCATCGCTCCCTTCCGGCCCCCAGCGGGTCCCACCCCTCTCCGAAAAGCCTCACGGCTGCTCGTAGCACCGCACAGCTGGAAATAATCGGTACTGCTGTGATGGACGACAAAATCTGTGGAAGTGACTAGACAACTTTACATAAATCCCCTCTTCCCACATCCGATCACGTAACCCAAGTACCAAAATCATGAAAGCGTTCTGTGCTCAGCAGACAAAACGAAGTTTTGGTACATACACGTTTATCCCATAAAACGCACCAGGGACAACTTCCCGACAAGCAGCCCAACGGGACGTGCCTCAGCTACCGCCACGGCTTTACTGAGCACCCTGAGATACTGGCCCCTAGCCGCAGCGCTGCCGCCTCCCTTCCAGAGCGACGGCCGGGCACACACCGGAGCTCTGCAGCCAGACCCCAGGGCCAGCAGCCTGAGGGTCGGTGTCTGACGGCTGGAAACGTACATTTTCATAAAGGGCTTGGTGGCAGAGTCCGGTGCTGCAGCACCCCGAGCAGGGGGCCGCGGGGGCGCCGGCAGGGCCGGGGCAGTCACCTGCGCTGGGGGGGGAAGGGGGCGGGCGGGGGCCCTCGGGTAGCATCACGAGCATCTAGGAAACTGCAGAGGGCCAGAAGGACGGTCAGGAGTTGAAATGTAGGTGACATCGTTGGCAGAGCGATGGAACGGGAAAACTGGTAAGCACAAATAATTTGACTTACAACTTTTCAAAGTTATTGTAAAATATATTTTCAATTGTTCATGCTTTACACTGAGGATTAAGAACTTTTCTACTGTCTGTAAAACTATCTGCAAATGTGGTTTTATATTTATTATTAAACTATGTACTTACAGGAAAAACATTCCTGTGAACCCGCTCAGTAAGAAGCAGTTACCAAACCCTGTGACAGGAGAGCCGAGGCTGGGAAGACCCCTGGAGATCCGCGAGCCCAGCCCCTGCCCGCAGCAGGCTCAGCGAAGCAGGCTGCTCAGGGCCACGGCCAGCAACGGAGCTATCACAGCGTGGGCAACTCCCTCCCATGCCTGAGCACCCTCGCTGTAAAACACTTCTCTTCTGTATTGCATAAAGTAAACCCACTGGCCTGAAAATAAATAATAATAATAATAGAAAACCCCCAACAAGCAGTACCACGGGGACAGCCTACCGGAGAGCCCCTGGATAAAACCAAGCTAGCCTTTCGATCAAACACGGCAGAATAACATCTGTGCTAAGTCTGCTGCAGTATTTTCATTGAAGGCACAAATTAGGCAGCATTTGACAGTATATAAATAATGTAATCAGAAGTAGTAAAAACTTTGATAGGGGTAAAATATCCTTCCTCTTAGGGAATGATTTCCTTGACTGTATCACAGGTTGAATTGAAGTGACCAATTAAAGATTAGTCACATTTTAAAATGATATCCTAAATTAAGTACTATTACTTAAACATATCTGATAATGCTCATAACAACTGATGCGTCTTTAAACAATTGCTGTTCATCTGCTATAGGCTCCAGTGCCATGTAGGAACATCGCTTCTCTCACGGCAGACGTTAGGCTATTGCTCACTGCTTACTACACAAGTATACACTATATATTTATAATGCAGTAATGTAGAAGTTCTGTTTGTTTTGACCTCTGAACTACCTGAACTAAAATTACAGCTTTCTTTCATGTTTCAACTAAGGAGAGCAAGAAATATTAGTAATTAGCTGTAGGATGTATAAATATTCAAAACAAAACAAGAAGAGCAAAAAGATTACCAGTAATGATTACAGTACATAATATAATCACATTGGATTATGAAGATGAGTTACATTAGAGGTTTTACAGTACAGTTAAAACCTTCTGAAGGTAAGAGACGTGCTAAAATAACAGCTGGAGAACAGCTGGATATTCAAGACAAAAAGTATTGAAGCATAGTAATAAATCATGAAACCTGTACATCTGACACCCTGACTTGATCAGGAAAAATGAATTGCCTAGCACAAAGTGTAATAAAGAGAAGTGCCAAAAAATAGACGTATCTGCCAGTAATAATTTGAAGTTGAAATATAATCATACACAATATATATGATAAATAACGTGAGACAAGGTCTCTAGCGACAAAAGTAAATAATAAATTCATATGGACGTAAGAATTTACATTGAAGCTATGAAATAAAACTAGAGAGATACTGCAAATATTGCCCACTCCAGACGATGACTTTAAGTTCTGAGACAACTAACTTCTACGGTTTCCCATGTATTTTCTGGACTTGGAACCAGTATCTTCTATACCTAAAGTTTCAGAATAATAAACACGCTTCCAGCCAGTGGCCACCTCCAAGTTTTGAAGGGAACCATGTTTTTGACATAGAAATAATGAGTGCAAAATGAATTACGAAAACTTATCACACAGAAAGGACTGCTTATTCCCCTGCTAAGCCCCGCACAAGGAAGCTGCCTCCCTGCTCCACCTGACGTCCCACGCCCGCAGTCATGGGGACACTGCTGGCAACTGCGGGAAAGGCCGCCCGCATCGTCCCGCCCCCCCGCGCCCCCGCCGAACGGGTCCCAGACCCGCACAGCACCCGGTGCCGCTGTTGGNACGCGCACCGCGCTCGCAGCACGACGGGACCTGGCACGCGGCCGCGCTGCCGGAACGCTTGCAGGGTGACACGGTGACGTACGATGCAGGAAGGCGGAACGCAACCTCTTCAGGGAAACAAAAAGTTTGCTTCCTCCTGAAGGTGGTATTTGGCCTAGATGAAACCAGTTTGCACCATCAGCTCCAGTGAGGAACACAGAGTGCCATATGGGAAACCATCTGCAACATGCACGATCTTATCCAGTATTTCAACCGTTGTCAATATAGGGCTGCAAAGAAATAACGTATCACGTGAGCATATCTTGCTTTTCAAGCGTAGCTAAACACAGGTAAGTTTACCCACGCCAAAGGGCTACGATTTCTTCTGTTCCAATAGTTATACTTGAATTCATTGGTAATGTGATCAATATTTAAGGAAAGTTTCGTGTTAGACACTCCGACTTGTCTCCGTACAGAGCAGGAATGTCTCTGCGCTGAAACCTCCGCACGTCGGGAACGACTCTGGGAGCCAGCGACATCCTGCTGCCAGGAATAACCACGACTCTTACAGCCCCTACAGGTCAAGCCAGAATTAATATAATCTGGAAAAGAACCGATCCGTGACCCAAAGCACCCCAAATGGCACACGGCAAGGGGCGAGGGGCCTTACTCCAGGCAGACGGAGACGGGCGTCCCTCGGGTCGGGGGCAGACGGCATCCACCAGCGGCGCCCAACGCGAGCAAGCATCCGCAGCGCTGAAAAGGGGCACCAGGGAAGGTGTGCATGATGTGCAGCTCAGGAGGCGTCACGACGGCAAAATAAACTCACAGGTCACTGAGAAACGAGCCAAGACACACAGCCCTTTTGTTGCTGCTACACCGGTCCCACGGGTGAAAGCAGAAGTCGTTAGGAAATGCCGCGCCTGATGCAAAGACTGAGGCAGTTGACGGGGAGTTAATCCCTCCCGTGGCTCCGATTATCCTTCCGAACCTTCCACCGGGGGAGTTAGGCGGTCCCTGCAATGGGTGAGCCGAGCTGCAGCCGGAGGCAAGCCGCGGCTCTGGTCTCCTGGCTCTCGTGCTGGCACTGCTAGCCACTGCGAGCAAGCAGCTGGGCGCTTTTCGACTGAATTAACGTCCAGTGGATCCCTGCGTCTTCTTTCTGGTCGCCTGGTTTAGTTTGCACTCTCGGGGTCAGTGCAGAAGTACCGACAGTGGGCAGCCGCACCCTCCTGCGGGCTCCAGGGGGCTTATCCGGGCAGCAACTTCCCTAACCAAAACAAGGGAATGTGCACATCTGTCACAAAATGAATGGAAAGATGCACTGTCCTCAGGGATCTTTTGTGCCCATACATCAGCGGATGCCTGGGAAGTGGGTAAATTTTGTATTTTTAGCTCTCTTTAGAGCAGAAGAATGAAAAACAATTATCAACAGAAGTACAAATCAGGATAAGGAGATGAAAAAAAATAATAATAAAAATCAGCAGAACTGCAGGTGTAAAGTTTCCAGAATGGTATGTATAAAGGAAGGAGAGGTCCTTGGGGAGCATTTGCGGACACCACTGGGGCTTCCAAACCTGGCGTCCATGAGCGCAGGCCAGAGCCAGGACAGACTCTGCTCAGGGCCTGAGTCCTGCTGCTGGAGGAGCCCGGTGGGCTCGGACCTTCCGCGGCAGCCGTGCCCGCCTCGCCCAGAGCTGCCACCCAGCTCTCCCAGCCCAGGGGCTCACAGCGTGCTTCTGGCATCAGAAGCAGACTGAATTGTTCTGGACGACCCGTGCTGGGTAAGGGCATGAACCACCCCTTGCTCTGGACTCCACCGCAGGACCTGACTTCCCCTTCTGGGCCCAGGCTCCACCACCGAGACCTCAGCCCGTGCCCCAGCGCTGGGACGAGAAACGGGTCCTTCTGGGGCGGGCACAGCACAGCAGGAAGCCAAAGCCCGTGCGAGGCGACTCGCGCAGCTCTCATGAGCAGGCACGGGGAGCCGCTGCCTGAGCCTCAGACGCAGCAGCGCAGGCTTCAAAGCAAACCGTCATTAAACCTGGGGCCGAGAGCTCAGCGCTGATTGAAATCGGACTAATTGGGTCTATCTGTAAACAGACGGAGACTAGAAAGGAGAAATATTTAGGGTAAGCAAGTGTCCTAGAAAAATCCAAAGCTCTAGCAAAAAGTAAATTCTGCAGCACGTTCCGGAAAGCCCCGTTGTCAGCGCCAAAAAGGAACGGAGGAGCCGGGCGCTTTGCCTGGGGAGGCAGCCGGGAGCGCCCTGTCCCACGGCCATGGGGACAGCTCGCGGGGGCTGCTGCTGCGGGGCTGCCGNCTCTGCGGGGCTGCCTCTGTGGGGCTGCCTCTGCGGGGCTGCCTCTGTGGGGCTGCCTCTGCGGGGCTGCCTCTGTGGGGCTGCCGCGCTGCCTCACCACGCTCCCCGCGCCCTGCAGCGCTTCGGCCCCGCGCGCTGCACGCAGTGCGACCAGCGGGTGCCCCGCGAGCCCAGCACTGCCCGCGACGCCCTGCTCGCCACCCGGTGCTTGTCCGCGCCTTCTGCTTGTGGGACCACGGAGCGTGGCCGCAGCCAGGGGACCAGAGCCGGTCTGCTACTGTGCTGCACGTCCGCACGCACACAGGGATTAGGAGCAATCCCAAAGACTCTGCAGCGTTTAAAATAAAGGGCTGTTCTCTGAAGTCGGTGAGGGAAACAGCGCCGTAAGGATATCCGCACTGATCTGAATAAATGCTCCGTCCTGGGGTGTGGGGAGGGGAGCCCCGCACGAGCAGGTTATTTTTTTCCTCTTCCCTTCATGCAATTTGCTCTTTTTTTCTCTTTTCCTTTTTCTTTTTTTGTTTACCAACTAGAAGTAAAAAGGTAAATTCCTTCTGAGTAAAAATTGTTTGCACATAACTGATAAACCATCTGTGCTTGTCAGAAATTTAGAAACTAGGAGCATCAGTTATGAGTAATATATTATTACTATGTCATTACTAAAAGACATAACTTTTACATCACCATGCTAGTATTTATACTTCATTATATTGAAGGGACTTATGATATTTAAAGGATTATCTCTCCTGCCTTGCACTGTTCAAAGCAATAAATGGCTGCCAAGTTTGATTAATGGCCAAGAGGAACCTAAGGCACTTAATCAATCTCAAAGCTTTTTATTGCAAATATTCTACAAAGAGCTTATTCCCATTACAAAACAAACTATGGATCAAAAAAAAAAAGCCACTATTCTTCTCTCCTATGGGAAACTGCAATTATCTTCTAACACAGCGTTGAATTTTCAAGGGATGTAATTTTTTGCTTGTGTCAAGGCATACACAGACGTGCATGTGAAAAAAGTGCATTAAAATAAATAATTGAGTGGCATGTGTGGAAAAAGATTAACATTTAACACCTGAGGCACAATTTTCTGAATTATCCACGCAAAAAATGTGCATGCAGTTGCATACCACCAAGTAATTACCTGATTTGCATACGTAATGAAATACAAGGCCATCACATCAGTGAGAATTTCACTGTCACTGCGAAGGGGCTGGCCGGGCAGAACGGGCAAGGACACGAGGCTGGTGCCTTCTCAAAGCTGCAGATAAATGCAGGGCTCAGAGCAGGGCCCCGGGAAGCTGCAGGGCCCAAACGCCTCCGCCCTGCCCTGGAGGTCTGGGCAGGAGCCGAGCAAACGCCCGGCGAGAGGTTCCCCATCCCGGCTGGCCACGCCAGCTCAGCAGAGGCAAAGCCGCTTGTAAAGCATCCCCATCTCTCACCACCCGGCTCTCAAGCTTATTAAATAGGGTGTAATTAATACATAGGGATGAGAAAAAAGTCATTTCTGTACCAGGAGGTGTGATAAACAGGCGGGACTACGATGCCTTCTGGAAGCCTTTCTGGCCCAGCCACTCGCTCGCCCTGCGCGCACCGAACACGCGGCCCCTGGCCGCCAGCACCCGGCGGCAGCAGCAGCAGCAGGAGATAATCCAGCAGCGGCCGTACTCGTACTGCACCTCCGTCGTCTCTGTGTTGCCGAAACGAGAGACGGTCCAGCCAGCGTGATTTGGTTCGTACGTAAATACTTGCTCTTCAGCAAGCGTTTCCTACCCTTCACTCTCCTGGTTAGTTAGTCAAGCAGTTACGAAATAAAAGCAAGCTGATATTGCTAATAAAGTAGAATGAGGTCTATGGTGAACAGCGGGAACTTTTACTCTTTTTTTTCCTTAATGTTTGGGATTGGTTGTATAAATATTTATGTCAAACTTCCACAGAAACAAAGCAGTCCCCCTCGGGGAGATTTTATTTTATTTTGTTTTATATTTTACTTTATCTTACTTTGTCTCACTAAACACATATGTTTGAGAAGCACGTACAGAAATTTCAAAAGATTTTTTCTGCCATGTTTAATTCATTGTCTCATGTATAAAAGATAGGCAACAATGTAAGGGGTTATTGACCAGCAGCGACGCAGGAGTCACGCCATTAAAAAGATATACGGAAAACCTAAACAGAATGCTCACAGGTATGCTGTGTAGGAACCGACTTACTGAAAATTGACTACGGGAATCGCCACGACAAGCCACAGAGCATGCCAGCAGACTGGGACCTTTCCCCTCATTTATGAGATGCCGGTCTCACCCGTACAATGGGAGCTAAATGAAGACCTGCAAGCATGCTAACGACGGACCCATGGACGCGCAAGGTGCCTGGAGCTGTCCCTCCGCTGCCTCAGCTTGCTATCCATAGTGTTCTAGTGTTAAAATACAGGGAAATGCATGCCCAAAGAAGAGCTGGGCTTTAATCAATATAGACTAAGATGTCAATAAATTTATTTTCTGTAGGCAAGAGCAGTTCAACAATGAGAGCGGAGATAACAACGCCCTGTGCGTCTGCAGGGAGTCTCGCTATAAATGATGGATGGGGCACGCACCCTTCAGACGCATCTGCAGACGCGGTCGTGTATGCACTTATTGATTCTAAAAATTACTCAAACTAACCCTTCCTGTGCTATTTCATGATACTGCATTTTATAGCAGTGAAGACTCCAACAAAAGTAAATCGCTATAACCAATACTCAGACAATGACCGATTTTCCCAGTGACACTGAGGTAATAATTAAGAATTCACTGCAAAAAAGGTGAATGGGACCACAAAAAGACAGCGCCTCATTAAAAGGGATGAACCGACCTGAAGACTCCGTAACAACTACCTTCACGAATGCGTTTTGGACAGCCATCCTTAAAGCTCGGTGATGGGCGCGTGTCCCAAGGACGCCGTCAGGACGGACCTCCAGGGACACAGCTCCGTCTGTGCCCCGGGAGAACCTGCCCGGGGAGGAGAAGCAGCCAGACGNCCCACACCTGGCTCCTGCCTGGGAAAACGTTTCGGGCGCGTGAACGGAGCTCGGCGATTCAGCGCAGGCCTACCTCCTGCAACGAGCGCTCTCCTCCGTGCTGGCTCACCGCCACGTTTCTAACCTGCACGTCCCCACAGCCTGATCCCTGTACATTTATTGCACCCTGGGAGCAATGACGCATCCGGCGCCTTCCACGAGGGAAGCACGTGGGGCGAAGGAAGCGCTTCCCGCACGGAAGGCACCTGCTCCCGCGGGAGCGCCCTCCGCTGAGGCCAGCGAGCGGGCGGAAGCCCGAGGGCCTGCCTCGTCCCGGCACAGCAAGGGAAACCCAGCTACAGAACTGGGGATGCAACACTAAATATCAAAAATAACGCTAAAAAATTGTCTGGGAAACAGAACCCTTCCCCAAATGCTAGATTTCCCTAGGTAACTGGCAAGGCTTTCTCCGTTTACTTTCAGTCCCAAGTACACATCCGTGTTTCTTTATGATAAAAGCCGTATTTTCAAACAGGAGTATTTAGAGACAGATATCTGTAAAATAATTTAGCTGTGAATTAAGAGTCGTAAGTAAAAACTGAGTAATAATGACTGCAATTTTGATTCTTACACTAAAATACCCAAGTACCACCCTTGTGTGGAAGCGATTTATATGCCCAGGTGGCATCTACAATGCTTTGGTTGGTTTCCCAAGAGCCTGTCAGCTGGATCTTCTGGTGCTCTTCACATATCAACGCTCTGAATCCTTCAATAATTTGCCTAGCTGCGATTCATATTTCATAGGCATTAAAGGTCCACAGCTGAGTGGCTTAGGCAGAGAAGATTTTGAAGATTTCCTTTGCCACTCATTTATTGTTCTTTTATATTAATTTGCATCACCAGTGATCCTGACACCTGTCAGGAGGAACAAGCCTTTCAACCTGGAAAGATACCATGAATTTGTAACTGACACACGTTGACTTGGGAAGAAAAAGCAATTTATTATTTTTTTAAAGGAATGCATAATGAAAAAAGGATCCTGGCTGAGCTCCCTCCATTAAAGATGGGGGTTTAAGTGATCGGAATAGAAAAATCTTTGCACTAACCATGTTTAAAAGCAATTGCAAAGAAAGGGAGCTGGATTCAAAGGGCAGAATTTTCTGAGACTCCATTAGAAAAAATGTAGGTCTCATTTGAGTGAGCTGCTTGATCACTGCAAATTTCCCCGTTCGGAATTTCGTTTTGTGGTGTTAAATACAATACTTCAAAGCACATACATTGTATTTTAGTCCAACATGAGAAATCTGGTGGGCCTTTGGAAACTACCTGAGTATGGAGCAGTTCTAAATTCACTTTTATCGGAGCCTGGGCAAATAAGAACATGTACGGGTGGTCAAGGTGCAGGGTGAAACCCAGTACTGAGGCAATGCTGCACCACTCGCATCGCGTATTGCAAAGTGTCTGGAGGGTAAGAGGTATCACCAAGTATTTAACACCAGATCAACGTCAGAATTTAGCTGCCAGTTCACTTATTACAGTTTCAAAAATCTCTTTAACCTGTTACGTTAGAGGGATAAGCCGTTATATTTCAGTTAGCCTAATCTCAGTGTCATAATCAAACGTACGTAGGGCCAGAAAGCAGCACACCAGTAACTCCACTGAAAATAGTTAAATGCTGCACAGAAACCACAAAGCAATTCCTCCAAACACAGTGCAATATTTTAACTGTCACGTTGCCAGATCCTTCCCCATTTTTGGCAATATTTCTTTTTGCCAAAAAAGACCAGGCTTTCTTTGTATTAGCAGGCGTGTGCCTCTCGCAGAGGTAAAATGCAGACAGACAGAGCAGGTTATTCACTTTTGCATAGTCAAGAATAGTATAAACAGTGTAGCAAGGACAGAAAATGCCTGTATTCCTTAGGCAAGCAGAAGTTTAAAGGGCAAAATACTCTACATTAAGACAAATCTAAACACTGAATATGATTTAAAGAGGATTCAGTGCAAGCCTGGATTGGAAATCTAAGCGTGTAGTATCTAGGTTCATCACCACGTTGTGTTTTCACTTGCAGATGCACAGTATCCTAACTCCATCGTCAATACTCGATAGATTTAGTCCTTACTGCTGATACTGATTCACACTGCAGTCAGCCTCTTGTGTCAGAAAGGATGTCTTAATTTATTTTAGTATCTGCCTAATAAATTTGAGTCCTCACTGTCAAACTTCTCTTTCTGCTTTCATAGATTCTTAAAGTATGATGCTCTCGNTTTTTTTTTTTTTTTTTGTCTGCGTTCTCTATTTCTCTCCATCTTAATCTGAAAAAAACACAGCGTCATGGATTTGTGAAGGATACACGGAGAAGATATGCAGCAATAAGCTTTTATTCTTTGGTGCCAAGTGCTCCAGACGTATTGATAAATTTATACATTAGGTATTCACAACAGAAAATCCTGCTTTAAGATTCAACAAAGTGAATAATATCTTGAATATCGGGAACGGCTCATTGCAAATTCAAATATTTAAATGGTGATGGGAGATTAATAATACCTTTCAGTAAAGGACAATAATTTATTGAATACATCCAAACCAGCACTTATTTAAAGGACGTTGTTTCAACAGCGGCTAAATTAATAATTAGTGGCTTAGTCAATAATCTACAGGCAGTGGTATTTTATGTTTGATAACTAACACTTGGCAAGCAGGCCAGCTGTTAGAAACTCCCATTTTACAGTGAGGGAAGGAGGCAACGTGCTGCATGGCACACCTCGCCGACCAGCCGGCCGCCACTGCCGCGGTTGGTGGGGTGCGGGAGCAGCGGGTGTGGGAGCGGTGCACGCGGGAGGAGCAGTGCACGCGGGAGCAGTGCACGCGGGAGGAGCCGTGCACGCGGGCGGCGCGCTCCCCACCGGGCCAGGAGCTGCCCGCAGCGCAGCCCCAGGAGCCCCGGCCCCAGCACACAACTCCCGTCAGGCGGCCGTCCCGCCAGCCTCGACAGGCAAGTTGTCTGACGGCGGCTGCGTTGTAACCAGGCCCTTCTCAAACGCTCTTTTGCCTGATTGAAGACCAGCCAGCAGTGAGCTGGAGAGCCGTGCTCCAGACAGCATCCCCCGAGACGTAGCCGAACCCTGCACCCAGAGCGGGTGCCGCTGCAACCTGCGCCACAGGGGAGCGGACAGACGTCAACCGGCGGTTACCGCTCCCGGGGACTACCCCCTGCGATCTACGAACCGCGAACCCCTGAAGAAGATGGATTCTTTCTGCACGAGGGGCTCTGCGCTACTGGGGCAGCGGTGCTCGCCAAACAAGGCCGGCACTGGCCCTGCCCCTCACCCCCGCCGCAGCCTGAAGAAACGCCGCGCGAAGGAGAAGGAGCGCTGCGCGGCCGCCCTCGGAGCCAGCTGGGGGATCTCGGAGCCAGCTGCGGGATCTCGGAGCCAGCTGCGGGATCTCGGGGCCAGCTGCGGGATCTCGGAGCCAGCTGCGGGATGCCGCCCCAGGACCGGAGGGACGCGTCTCCTGCAGACTGACGCGCGAGGGCCTGCGGCCAGCTGCCCGCTGCCCACCGGCTGCTCCGCGCGGCGGGAGGAGGAGGAGGAGGGAGCGCGGGGCTGAAGGGATGAACCACGTGGGACGAGGCAGCCCGGGGACACGGGCTGCTGAGCAACTGACAGCAGGCGGGCAAAATCTCTGTCAAAAAAAGAAAAGTCCAAACTCTGCCACACAGCAGGTTCAGTTCTTCCCTACGCACAGGAAACTTTTTACTCTACCGATTCCTGCCGCGTACTGCGTTCCCCCCCCAGCACCAGGCGAACAGGACAGCAAGGGCAGGAAGATCCGTAATGGGGCGGCCGCGCTGCTGCCAGGGCTTCGGCAGGAGCCAACGTCCCCGTCCCAACTGTCCTTTACAAAACCCGCCTGTAAAACCAGCTCAGATGTTTTCAGCTCTAGGCAGAGTTCCTTGATCAGTAAAGCTTCCAAGGAATACGAAACAACTTTTCAGAGAGAGAAAGAGAACCTGGAGTAAGCATAAAAATTGCGTTTTGCCAGTGATGGACAATACAAGCCCAGTTCCTCTTCGCAGCATTTCAACAAATATTTGCCCTTTTTATATACGTAGTTAGATTGCTTTAATAAGACTAGCCTGCTCCATACAGCAGAACCAATCCATACTTATTATTTTTCCAATAAAATATGGTCTTCTTCCACCACTGTGCAATCGCAGACAACTCCCCACACATTATTCTGTCAGAATACTATTTAGCTTGCACCATTGTTTCATTTTGTAACGTAGGAATAAATTAACTGCATCTCCTCAATGGAAGCTATCAACATTAACATGAAAAAGCACCTGGAAAGGCATGAGGTTTCGCCCTAATGCAGAGGAATCCCTTTGGCTATCCTCTTATTCACGCTATCGGCTGGTTGGGAAGCCGCCTGGCTGGGCAGCCCACGGCAGGGCTCCCCGCGGCGCTTTGGGCAGGCCGGCTGCCCCGGCACAGCGGCTGCAAGTCGGGCGGCCCAGCGTCAACTGCCAGCGCGGCACCTCGCGGCGTACCCACCATGCTGCGTCGCCAGCCATAACATGGGGCACTTTTCAAAGGCGTGCGAGTAACAGCGCGTGGCAGGAGCCCCGGGGCCCTCCCCGTGCCAGCCACCGCACGTCCTGCTCGGGCTCTCCGGCTGCACGATGCCCGCCGTGGCCTCGCCCCCATGCCACGGGACGCGGCAGGGCGGGGGGCAGCGGGAGGGTCTCGAGCCCACATGCACAGCCCGACCGCCTGCACGCCGCCCTGCGAACTGCAAGCCCCCTCGCACACCGCTTGTCGCCACGATGCAACACACGTCGCTGCTGAGCATGGGGAACGACCTAGATGCGACAGGAGATTCTCGCCCACGCGGGCACCAGCAACAAAACTGAGCCATCTCGTTCATGTTTTTAAGGAATTGCACAGAGAACACAGCGGGCCGGCTGCGCGCATTCCCACATACCAGCACAGCCGGCAGCCCCCCGGCGGGGTGGCACCGAGGGGCAACTCGGGGAGCAGAGGAAGAGCTGAAGTGATGCTGGCGAGGGCCCCTCGCATGCCGAGACCACAGCCTCGCTGCGATCCTCGCTGCGATCCTGGCAACTCATGCCAGAGCTGTCTTCAGTAATACCAAAGTGCAAATAACGTGCGTGAGATTTTCTGAAACTACTTGCGCATCGTGAGCGTGCGCAGGGGTGTAATATCTACGGGGCTGTGGAAAGGCTGGGGTGGCTGTGTGTGGTTGAGCTCTTTGAGAACAGAACTGTGAGTTTTTTGGATGGGAAAACCAAGTTGCAAGATCAATAAAAGGAGTATTTAACAGCCCTTCGCTAGCACTATCCCCCACCTGTTAAAGCGGGAGGGAGCAATCATTTCTGAACTGCCCTGCTGCTAGGGGCCTCGCGCACGTAACTCATCCCACGTGGAGCTGGAAGGCAACAGCGCGGTGCTGCCGCCCGTACGGCGCTGCCCACGTGTGCCTGAGCACTCGGGGCAGACCCGCCAGGTCTCATCGCACCCTGACAGTCCCTTCATTTCACAGCAATTTTACACCGAAACCTTTGCACAAAACTCCGCCACCCTTGCTTTTGCTAGGCAAGGGCTGCCCGAGCCTCAGCGACGCGCAGGCCGTGCTCTCTGGGAAGAGCCCAGCGCTGGTGCTTCCCGCGAGGGGCAGTCGGGGCGCAGCGCTGTGGTGCTGAGCCGCGCAACAGCACGGAGCAGGAAGCCATCAAGGTTTCATTCCTGTTTTCAGCTCAAACAGCTGCTACCATGGGTGAAGAGGCAGGTGCTGATGCAGAAACGATATTACTGCTAAAAAGAACAGACCATTTGGTGATAACTTTTCTCACTAGAATGCCATACCAAAAACACTTTTACATTCCCTAAAGTGCTCAGCTGGGAAAGGAAATTAAACCCCCAAATATTTTGAGACAGAAGAGGCCAGCGATGCTTTGTTTCCCACCTGCACACCCTGTTTTCCCCAGGCCATACGAGGTGCATTTGGAACAGGAGCTGTCTCGCTGAGCACCAGGCCCGGCAGCTCTCCTGGACGTCCTGGGAGCCAGCAGCCCGGCTCCTGGAGGCGTGAACCAAGACCGCGGGGAGCTGCGGCGCTCGGGGGCTTCGGCCTCCCGCGGTGCTGCTGCGGCACCCCCGGCCACGGCGCTGCCCGCGGGGAGGGCCCCGCACGCCCCCGCCTCCAGGGCTCCGCGCCATCCCTGCGCGCTCCGGGTGCGTTACGGTCGGTCAGACAGGAGGGCACCCGCTGCAGCGTCTCCCGCCCGGGCACGCTGCGGGCACGCTGGGACGGCGGCTCAAACGGGGGCTGTGCACGGGGCAACAGCCACGGCCGAGCGAGACATCTGGCCTGCAGAAGCCTGGTTCCTCAGCAGGCACCCACGCCCTTGCTTGCGCAGATAAAGCCCCCGTGCACACCTACGGGCGAGCGCTCCCCGGCGCAGCGCGTTCGCTGAGCAGAAGGGAACCGCCCGGGGACGCGGCGCCTGCCCCAGGCAAGCAGTGCCACGCAGCCGCGGGGGCACGGGCGCGTTTCCAACCGCCCTGGGCGCGCTCGCACGCTGCTCCCCGGGGATGCCGGAATCTCGCCAAGACAAAACAGAAATGCTAAGCCCGCGGCCACAAACCAGAGGAGGTGATCTTATCTGCAACACTGCCAAAGGCTGCCTTTTACCATCTGCACGGCCTGACGTGGAAACGCTTCCTCTGGCACCCCACCTCTGCCACCAAAGCCCAGAGCCACGCCGGAGCCCCGGGCCCGTGCAGCACTGGGACGGTCGTGGCGGTGCTGCTCTGAGGCCTTCCGCACAACATACGATTTTTTATTTTTTTCCTTAATTTCTGCCTTTTACTTCTAGTGGAACAATTATAGATACCTTACGAATGAGGACATTGGTTAAACATGCACCGTAATTTGGAGCTTTGCTTTCCCAAATTAGGAAAGCTCCAATATGTCTCCTTCCTCTGAATTAAAAAAAAAAAAAAAAAAAAGGAAAAAAATAATTTTTAAAAAATAATCATGCTTTAAGCAAAGGAGAAAATAAAATAAGAAAATGTGGAGAAAAAAAATTATATATACACATATATATGTATTTAAATTCTACAAAAATAATTGTTGGTTAAGAAAAAATCCCTCACAGAAAACTGGTCTAGGAGTGCTTTTCAGTCCTGAAATTCAGTACATTAAAACTCCGTAAATCCAACACAACTTTACAGGCAGGTAGCTGCAGGCCCGCTTTGTTAAGCCATTCACTTTGAACAAAAAGCTTCCTTATCAGTGTGCTGGAAACGACACAGCTAGCTAGCCTAGGAAAGCTGGTGACGCGTGGGACCTACAGCCACGAGAACAGGTTATGCGCGTGTAACTGCGAGAAGGGGTCACAGAAGGGGCTCGGTAACGTGATACTGTTTGTGTTTCTTGGTTACTGAAATTTAACAAAAAAAAAGATTTATTTTTTAAGTGCTGCAGCCTGAGTCTGGCACTGCGTGTCCCCTTGCGTTGCTGCTCCAGGCGCGGCACCGTCCCAGCGCGGTGCGGTCCTGCCCAGCCCCAGGCTCCGTCACCGGGGCCGTCACCGCACGATAACCGGGCACCGTTCATACGTCTGGGCTCACGTTCCAGGACCAGAAGTCAGCGTCTGCCACGGGAACAGGAGCTCGCAGTAACGAGACGAGTCACGGCACCTCCGAGGCAATTAGAGGCAGTCTAACAGCGTGGACGATTTCAGCGCTGGCTGCTAAGCGCAGCGTGCACCCAAACTTCCCGGCTCCCCCTGCGACGCAGGAGGTAGTTACCCTGCAGAGGGCAGATCAGGTGTGCCCCCGGCCGTGCCCGCAGACCCCCGCCCGCACGGCCGCGGGCACGGCACAGCCCCGGGCTGCCCGCACCGCCCAGCCCCGCTCCTGGCCAGCGGCTGGGGAGCGCCCGCAGGCAGGGTGCCTGAGGCTGCCCCGCTCGCGCTGCTGCCTCCGTCTCCTTACGGCCCGGAGCAGCCAAATCCTCCCTCGTGCCCCCCCACCGCTGGTATCCAGGCCTTTTCTTCGCATTGCAAACCTCCAGGAACAAGGACTCCATCGTACCATCCTGCACTGCGTCTGGGACCAGGAGTCCTCATCTCAGGGGGTAATTCTGCCTGCTCTTAGCTCACCTTCACCTGCATCCCACCGACCCCTGACCGCAAACACTGCCAGTGGCCTCAGTGCCACTGTTACGGAAGTTCCCAGTCCCCGACTAGCAATGTAATGGTGATAAAGTTGACACAACTTCAGAGAGTTTGGGAGGCCATACTGATACTGACAAGTTGGGGGATGCTAAATTTCTGCCCTTCATCTTCGTTGTGTGACACCACAGGAAGCAAACAGCTTCGGTATCACAGAACGCAGAATGGTTGGGTTGGAAGGGACTCTTAAAGATCAGCTAGTCCAACCCCCTGCTGTGATCCACTAGATCACAAAGCCCCATCCAACATAACCTTGGGCTGGACGAAGCATCCACAGCTTCGGTGATGAAGCATCCACAGCTTTCTCGGGCAACCTGCTCCAGTGTCTCAAAACATCACCGGTTCAACAGAAAGGATCTAGAAGTAAAAACTGCAGAGCAAATCTTGATAGAAAAAAAAGTCTCCCGTGAAGCAAAGATGCCCAGTTACAAATTTATCTTATTCTTGATAAAATACTTCAAAGCTAATGAGAGCTCACACTGACAGAAGGAAGATAACACAAGACATTTTTGTTGTCATCTCTTAATAATGATTAGGCAATAAGTGAAAACCTGGATCAAAGTAGGAGGTATGGAAATAAGACTGACAATCAGAAAAGGAAAACCGATCCAAATGACGTCAGTAATCGGAAAGGCTCCAGAAAATCTGTTAGCTGTGCTGGTAGGAAGCGGGGGAGATGCAGTGGCGTGCTGAGGGGAGCGCTGTGCCGGCCAAACACCGCGCTGGGCCCGTGGCTCGCCTGCCTGGGCGTTCCCGGCTGGGAAGTCAGCCGCTGCAGGACCGCGCTCCTCGCTGTTGCAGGCGCGGCTGTTTTCCTCATCTCCTCACACTGCTGCTCGACAAATACTCAAGTTTTTGGGAGCCCTGGGCACCCACCAAATTAACACCGCATTAACACACCGACACGCTCCCTCTTGCCAGATCTGCCGGCTGCCCCGGCTCCCGCTGGCGTCCCTCCCGTCCCTGTCCCCGTCCCTGTCCCCGTCCCTCCCAGCGCTGCCCGTCCCAGTGCCAGTGGGTGCTCGGAACGGGCACCGGCTCCCAGCGAGGGGGTCAGATGGCTGAGGGTCCTCTGAAAACACAACAACTATTTTTGAAACTCGCTGTTACCGTAAACAGTTCCCTGGGCACGCTCCTGTTCCAGCTAGCTGGAAAAGACCAAGCCTGTCGCTGTCTCGCAGCGTGCTGCACCATCTGAACTCCAACGCGCTGCAAACGCTGCGTGATGGGAGAAGGCAAAAGTCTCGGGAGGCAGAGAGCTAAGATGGAGGAAGGAAAGACAGCATTTCCTGCAGCTAGAGAAAACATTCGCTCAACGGGGAGGCACCTGCTCCCAGCCTCGGTGCACACCTTTCACAAGGACGTATGTCTTACTGGATTTTTTTCTTTTAAGTTCTGACACAGATGGAATTGGTGAAAACCACCGAGATTTCTGCCCAGAAAAAGGATGGTCTCCCCTGGTGTAACATATAACACGCCTTTGTGCTTTCTGTAAGCAAAATCCAGCTCTATAGGCAAAACACTCTCAGACTGCTGCAGTTTCACTGACTGCAGTGGAAGCAAAGACAGATGTTGTCTTGTGCATTTTATTTTTGCAGCTTCGCGACCTGTAAGCAATGAAAGGAGAAAGAGAAAAATACCTGGACTGAAATTCCGTACTGGTTGGGTTTCACGGAACCACAGACCGGTTGAGATCATCCCGTCCAACCCCGCTCTGAAGCAGGGTCGGATGGAGGTGGCTGCTCAGGACCTTGTCCAGCAAGGCTCTGAATAGTGCCGAGGAGGAGACTCCCGCAACTCTCCGGGCAACCTGTGCCAGCGCGTGAGCACCCTCACGGTGAAGAGGTAATTTCCTGTGGTCAGATGGACTTTCAGGTGCTCCAGTTAGTGCCCAGCGCCTCTTGTCCAGGCACTGGGCACCACTGAGCAGAGCCTGGCCCCGTCCTCTCCGCACCTCCCTGCAGGTGTTTGTGGACATGGATGAGCTCCTCCTGAGCCTCCTCTTCCCCAGGCCGAGCAGCCCCAGCTCCCTCAGCCTCTCCTCACAGCAGAGGGGCTCCAGGCCCTTCAGCATCTTCACGGCCCCTCACTGGACTCTCCATAGCTCCAGGTCTCTCCTGTACTGGGGGCCCAGGACCGGACCCAGCACTCCAGATGCAGCCTCACCAGTGCTGAGCAGAGGGGTGGGATCACCGCCCTTGGCCTGCAGGCAATACTTCGCCTGATGCAGCCCGGGCTACCATTGGCCTTCTTTGCTGCAAGGGCACACTGCTGGCTCATGTTCAGCTTGGTGTCCACCAGGACCCCCAGGTCCATTTCTGCCAGGCCGCTTTCCAGCTGGGCGCTGCCAGCATGTCCTGGTACTCGGGGTTGCTCCTTCCCGGGTGCAGAACTCGGCACTTCTTGTGGAGCTGCACGAGGTTCCTGCCAGCCCACTTCTCCAGCCTGTTGAGGTCCCTCTGGAGGCTGCACGACCTTCTGGCATACCAGCCACCGCTCCCTGTTTGGTGTCATCTGCAGCCTTGCTGAGGGTGCACACTGCCCCGCCATCCCAATCATTAACGAAGAGCTTAAACAGCATTGGCCGCATTACCAACCCCCAGGGTACACTGCTAACAAACGGCGTCCAACTGCATGCTGTGCCGCAGATCACCGCGCTGCTGGCCCGGCTGCTCAGCCAGGTCGTGGTCCACCTCACAGTCGCCCCCAGTCACTCCTGGCTGGCAAGTACCAGGCCCAGCAAAGCACCTCTCCTTGCTGGCTCCTTCATCCCTTGCGTCAGGAGGTTGTCACCAACGCACTCCAGAAGCCTCCTGGGTGGCTTGTGCCCTCCCGTGTTGTCCCTCCTGCAGATATCAGGGTAGTTAGTGCTTCCCATGAGGACCAAGGCCTGTGAATGTGAGGGTGCTTCCAGTTGTTTGTAGAAGTCCTCATCTACTTCTTCCCGGTCAGGTCTACAGCAGATGCCCATTGCATCACCGAAGGTCATCTGCCCCCTGATCCTGAGCCAGAAGCTCTTACTGGCTCCCGACCCAGCCCAGCAGAGCCCCATGCATCCGGCAGCGATCTCACATCGGGGCCAACCCCACCCTGACCCCCAGCCCGTCCTTGCTGAGGACCCGTCCATGCTGGCACCCCAGTCGCGGAAGCTGTCCCCCCATGTCCCCGCCAGGTCGTAGCGCAGCCCCTCCTGCCCAGTCCCCATGCTGCGTGGCGGAGTGCCGGGGCGTTGTGCAGTGGCACCCAGCGTGCTGCCCCCCAGGAAGGCCATGGGAGCTTCCCTCCGGGCTGCCCCACCGGCACGTCCTCATGGACCTGCCTGGGCACGAGGCGGTCCCACCTGAGCCGCGGTTAGTTGGCTGACGCGGCTCTGTTCTGTTTCTATTGTCCTTTCTCCTGGAGTTACAGAAATACATTTGTTTTCTCATTAATAGCCTTGCTATGGCTTGCTCTTCTCCCTTTACTCGTTATAAGTATTCACGTCTGAGTAGAAAAAAAAAGAAGAAAACTTACGCAAGATCTCACAAAATACTTATGGGAAGCATTGCAGGCCTTCACTGCAGAAAATCCAGTGCTTAATTATTTATTGAGGGGGTTATTTCCCTGTCGTGTTCACAAGGTTACACAAGCACAGCTAGTCACCCCAAATTAACAGTTACTAGTCATTTCTGAACTATTTTGCAAATGACAGCCAATGCAGCCTTTGTGCTACACTGAAACATGGCATTTTCTTTTCCCAATCGAATTCTGAGTAGGCTTCACACTGCAGGAATACTTCGCATTCCCACCCGGTGAGTCATCGATGGGAAGTCCTTACAGCAGTCCCTATCAATTACCCGCATCCGAACCCAAGGGAGATGCTGTACGAGGAGGGGAGGCGAACAGCAGCTGAACAGAATTGCAGCATTTTATAACGGAGACCTGATTACAGGAAAATGCCCAAAGTTTCTCAAATGCTCTCTGTTAGCTGAAAAACTTAGTGGAAATCTAATGAAGAGCCTAATTTAATCAGGACTCAGTTGAGAAGCGTATAAAAGACTATACAAATATCTGCTGTTTCTTGATCGATAAATTTCACAATTAAGCGTAAGGCCCAGTTAAGGACCGCCTAAAAATCAGGCACAGTCTGCATGAGACACAGCACACAAGGCCAGGCGCATCTTTACAGAAAATACAGCAAATAACCTCACAGAGCTGTACCTTCTTTTCCTGTACAAGACACAAAGCTCATCCTCCTGCTTCGACAGCAGGCAGCCGGCTCAGCCCCTGACGTAGTGGGGATGTGGAAGAGCCAGAAGATACCTTTTTAAGCAACCCATGCGGGTTGGGTCCCCGCCCAGCAGCACGCCAAGTCCTTTCTGCTCCAGTCTGGAAGAGGTTCCCACGCTGACAGTGCCGGGACGTGCCCTCAGGCCGACCCGCTGTGCTCACTGGGGCCAACGCAGTTGCCTGGGGTGCTCCTTCCTGGGAGACCTTTGCTGGGGGCAGACGGAGGAGTCTCAGCCAGACTGCACGGCACCGGTGCTCATTGCAACAGGTCTGCGGACAGACCGGGGAGCCAGCTCTGCTGAATGCCAGTTACAACTGCCTGGCTTTGAAGGGGAAGTGACAGCTTGCCCCAGCTATAAAAGATGACAGGTTTAGGATCATAAAGGTACAGTAGGCTGTAGCTCGTCATAGCAAAATGAATGCTGTTCTCATTAAGAGTGTAAGGGTAAGCTGGGGTACATACTTTAATAAGCACAACCAGTTCCAACTGCAATATGGAACACTAGGTGTGAAAACTGTAACTCCATTATGCTTCTTCCGTGTCACATGTATCTTTGGAAGAGCAGGAGGAAGAGTACAATTTTGCTCATGTGATTAGAGAAATAATTTGATTTTCAGAACATGGCAAACCATACTAGTCTTATGTTCTCTCAGACCAACATCGTTGTATCTCCAAATGAAACTTTGCCCCTATGTTGTAATTAAAGCTAAGCAAGCACACAGATACCTTGTTTTACCCATATGTTACACATATTAACAAGCAATAACAAAACTGCCTTTTTTTCAGGCTTGTGAACGTGACAGAGGACCTTTCATCTTCGCCACAACCTGTGTATTTATGATGCAGATAATATGGTTTAACAATGCTAGCAAATTCAAATGACAGCATTTAAAAACACATTCTATGCAACTAAATGAGTCTGTAGGTGGTGAATTTGGGCTGCTAACACCCCACTCTGCGACGTGACATCTGTCTGTTCCTCCGCCTCTCGCCGTGCTGCCAGCAGAGCGTGCGCTCCGCGGCCCCCCGCGCTCCGCGGCCCCCCGCGCTCCGCGGCACCCCGCGCTCCGCGCCCGCACTCCCCGCTGCACCTCGGGCACCGCCTCCTGCCGCGCCCGGCCCGGGCAGCCAGGGCCCTGCTCCGGGCTGCTCCAGCGCCCGGGGACGGTGCGCGCAGCTCCGCCTCGCGGGGCTTGGTGCGTGCAGCAAGGCAGGGCTCTCCTGCACAGAAATGACATTTACTCATCTTTGGGTGCAGCCACCTCACTATTTTATGTTTCAGATTTATTCTCTCTCTAAACCACCTAGATTGCCGTCACTTCACTGACATCAGTGAAACTCTATCTATGCCTTAGTCTGCTCTTAATACTTACTGAGATGTTCCTTGTTCAGCACTACCACCTTAGACCGAACAAGATCTTTGGTAAACAATATATTGCATGCAAGCCAAGAGCTGCTAACTCCAAACAAACAAACAAAAAAGCTTCAGACTTTCAAGTATTGCTTCAGATATTAATCCAAGAAAAGGTAAATTCAGATGTATTGCTTAACTAATACAATACAATACAATACAAATAGTCTGATTTTGACCTCAGGTGATAACGATGGGTTGAATCTATTCTCTGTAACTATGATGTAAGTCAAAACTTTCACTTCTATTAAAAAATTCACTATCATAATTTGCATGAAGAAATGGAAAATTCAGGTGATAAGGAAGAGAAGAATACATTTCAGAACATTTTAAGTAAGAGAAGAGCTAGTGTCACTGCTGAAAATTTTTGTTGCATAGAGTACATTAGTGGCAAGATTAAAAATGACACCTAAATTGCCTAAAGACTAAACCAGAATCTGAGAAGTGGCTACTCAGCAACATTCAATTCCCATTGAAATAAATGGGGTGCGTGTGCCCAGACAGTTCTCAGAACGGCAAACAGCCGCCTGCCTTCGCCTTCAGGACTGCAATGACTTAAAGTCTGGCCACTACTACTTCATGCAGGACCAAGAAAGGAAAGTCTGAGAAGTAATGCTTTAACAGCTATATGTCAAAGGACATAAAAATCACAGAATCGCAGAATCACAGAATCATTTAGGTGGGAAGTGACCTCCAAGATCACCTAGTCCAACCTCTGACCTAACACTAACAAGCTCTCCACTAAACCATATCGCTAAGCTCTACATCTACACACTATTTGAATACCTCCAGGGATGGTGACTCAACCACTTCCCTGGGCAGCCTGTTCCAATGCCTCACAACCCTTTCAGTAAAGAAGTTTTTCCTAATATCCAACCTAAACCTCCCCTGGCGCAACTTTAGCCCATTCCCCCTCCTCCTATCACCTGGTGCTTGGGAGAAGAGACTGATCCCCACCTCGCTACAGCCTCCTTTAAGGTACCTGTAGAGAGCAATGAGGTCGCCCCTGAGCCTCCTCTTCTCCAGGCTAAACAACCCCAGCTCCCTCAGCCGCTCCTCGTAGGACTTGTTCTCCAGACCCTTTAGATTGAAGAAAATTGCTGGTTTGCGTTAATGCTGTATCATTTGTTAATGATCTTCTCTGTGTCATTTGTTTGCTTGTTTGTTTCCTGACAAAGGCAGGAAAAACTTTGGCATTTTTGTTACATACCATACACTGCCCTTGTGTATTCATCGTAAGGATGGCAAGGAGGAGGGAAGAACTTTGCCTTTCCTGTTTCTTTAAAGCCTGAAAGACCATGGGTTTTTGATTAAAGTAACAATGGCATCAATCACTTAAACATGAGATGTCAGAATCCTGCCCCTCTGATCTCCATGACACCCAGATTTCTCCATCTGATACTTCACAAAGGGAGAAGGCTGATTATGGAATGCTGCTCTTACACCTCCGCCGTAAGCTCCCAATATAATGAATTCATTCATAAATGCAAACACATGGAAGTGCATTTGGTTTGCAACATGAGAACCATTTGAGCATGGTTACATTGCAGATTGTACATCAGTAACAGAAGTGTAGTGAAGATACTTTCTTTTACCTGTAGCAATTTAAATTACTATTTGGCAAAAACAAGCTTAAATACCTTTTTAAAGATAAATATTGTAAAAGCAAAATCATCACCCTGACTTCCCATGTTCTGGAACTCAAAACGCTCTGGATTTTCAAACCGCCGAATCGACTCACTGTACAGGATAGCTCTGTGACAGCAACTGGCAAACATCCTCGCAGTTAGCCCGTCAGCCCTGCAGCTCTGGCCCTGCCCCGCACACAGCCTGTTCAGCCCTGGGTTTGGGAACGGGATTCCTGCAGCACCGCCTCCACGGGGCTCCCCTGGCCCACGTGCACGACGCAGCCGCTGTGTGCTGGGGAAGGGGCAGAAAAGCACCATCAGGGGACCTGAAAACCCACTTTTTATGGCAGTGGGAGTTGAGTGTGGCAGCTCTAGAATAACATCTGTGATCAGGTTTCTTTCCAACATCAAGAAATTTTTAAATGACAAAAGGGCAGCAACAGAGCGGATTTCTCACATTGTAAAGAAGCCCATCTATCTGCAAGAACTTCTAGGTTAAGGCTAGGAAATTATTGTTCAGTTCAACAAACAGTAAAATATTTCAGTCCGAATCCTCAGAACAACCACCTCAAAAAGTGAGAAAAGTTTTCAAATGAGGAAAGAAAAGACAAATTAAGCAGGGATGCTTTGAAGATGTATTATGTTTAGTGTGTCTTCTTTTAATTACTAACACCAATCATCCCTTTTAATAAAGGTCACCTGTTTGACTTGTCAAGAATACCAACTCAAATCATTTTAAATGTAAGACGCAACAATCACGTTTTCTGCTAACGACTTCTCGTGCATACTGCTCGCCATTAATCCCAATCCCAATACCAAGCTGCCAGCACCGCGCTCGTGGTCGGGCTGGCGCTGGCCTTGCCGCTGTTGGCTGTTCTGGGGTAACGGCCAGGGGCCCCAGTCTGCAGGGCAAGGTCTTCAGGTTCAAGGAGTTACCTCCTGCTGCTCTCACAAACAGGAGCTGCGGGAAACTTAATTACAGCTTTGATGTCCTCACGTAAGGGCAGCGGCAGCTGCCACGCACTCTCTGCACAGGCACCAGCACACACGCTCGTTTTCTCCCTGGAGCCTCTGCACGGGGTGCAAAACCCTACCGCGCCGTGCCTCGGTTCATCCTCGGACACCGTGGAGAGCGCGCCGTAATTCCCCCTCGGTGCTCCGGAACGTGTCAGCATGAAGAGCAGTGGGTAATTGCCACGTGCAACTTAAAGCTTGGGCACTGAATAAATAGGAAATCTTAACAGACTATATGCACTTCCAGCATTCATCCGGAGGAATGAATGAAGATTTCTCATTCCTAATTTTTGTACTTTGTATAATACTTGATAGTTACCAACCTCCGGAAATTAACATAAAGCCAGCGATAACATAAATTCTTGCAAACCCATTTAGAACTCTAGAGCAAAATAATTGATTAATGTTAAAAAAAAACCACAAACCACTAAAGAGTTAGGCTTCAAGGACTCATGTGAAAAGACTGCAGAATGTGGATTTACATTTCAGACACATTCATTCTTTTAGGAAAGTACCGAACACAATGTTTAGATTCATTCTGCAGTACTGGCAGTGCTGATTGATGTGAACCTATTCATATTTAGATAACCTATGAATCAACAAAATAAAAATCCTCATGTTAAGAGGAAGAATAGAAGAAGGAGAAGCCACCAACTTCATCTTCAGCAGAGCTCGCACACGGGGCTGCTTTCTGACCGCCCTTTCACGCGCACACCAAACCCTGCCATGCCCGGCTCTGCAGGCCCAGGCCTGGGCGCCTNCACGGGGCGGACGCAGGGCAGCGCAGGGCAGCGCGGGGCAGCGCGGGGCAGTGCGCTCACTGCAGCTGCTGCCTCCCCCCGGCCCCTGCGCGAGGCGCCTGCCGCCCCACAGCGCCTCCGAAACACGTGGGGGGCTGGAGAGCTGGGAACACTGGGGTTCTCCAAACACCGAGACCTTCGGGATCCACACGCTGGTCTTGAGAAAAAGGCAAAATACCCCACCAGGGAAACACACGCAGGAAAACGCGTTAGCACAGATCGCAGGAAGACGTAAGCCAAAGCGAATCAGAAGGGTGTGATAAAAGGAGGGTGCGATACAAGATACTCACTAGGGGTTGAATGCTGGAGAGGAACTGAGGCAGGCATATGTTTTGCAATGGAGCCTGGATTTAGAAATCACTTAAGGCTGCTGTGTAAATTTAATAATGTGCTACCGTACCAAGAAAAGCTCTTAAGTGAAAATGTCTGCAAATTTTCATGCTCTTTTCCAAGGTTTCTGCAATTATTTAATTCATTTTCCAAATATAATTTCGTTGCTTTACACATGAACAAGAAAAGAATGTTGTTGCTTAAAATCTATTCTATGCTTTAAATGTAATTTTGAAATCATAAACTCTGCCCATGCCTGTGTTTTTGGACAGTAATGGATCTTCAGGAAGAGAGCGGGTTCCACAGAGGAGAGTTCAGATCTCTAAAACCAACGTGAAACCAATAAAGTGAGAAAAGAAGAAACTGCAGAATATTAAGCTGTCAGAAAAGGAAAAAAAAAAAAAAAAGAAAAATAGAGCAGAAGTGGCAATATAAATGTTCATAGTTTAGAAAGCAAAGCATTCTGTCTTCCCAAAATCTAATCGGAATGGTAACAAAACAGAGCAGAAGGCACGCAGATACGCTACTCGTAATGCACCCCAGCAAGTCAAATTCTGTTTGAAACTACAGCTTTGAATAATGATGGTGCTCTGTAGACCTGCAGAGAATACGGGGCCTTGATGCACCAGCACCGACAGAAAACATCTTCCAGCTGGTAGGACAAACACCAGGAGACTCACGGCCAGGGGAAAACGAGCGGCACACCCCCTGTGCCAGCACGTCCCATGGAAGATTAAGGCAAGCTGCTTCTGCCTGGAAACCCGGGACAGAAATCTCCTCCCTCCTGCGTGCGAGGGCAGCAGATCGCGAACCACGGCAGTCTGTGCAAAGGAGGAAAGAGAACAACAGCACGGGCTTGAAAAAGCTCTTCTGGGCGGCAATGTCACGCTACCGTCTCACTGGAGCAAGAAGTCCTGCTTCTCCCAGACTGCCACGGCAGCCTTGGGAATGAGCCGCGTGCCAAAACGCTGCCCTGCGGCACTGCAAGGGGAAAAAAGGCACTGCAGGGCACTGCAGGGCACCGCAAGGCACCGCAGGGCACGGCCCATCCTTCCCCTCCCTCCCTTGCCAGCTGCAGGAGCTCTGCGGAGCGGATCCGCCGGTGGGAGCTGCAGCGCGGTCGCACGGGGGAGCAGCCGGCCATCGGGGTACCCGGGGAGCCTGCCCCCCGCCGGGAAGGGTCCCCCCAGTCCCGCGAGGCCGGGCCAACACGCCACTGCTGCACCCAAGTCCCGATGAAACCTCGCTCCCTCGCGCCGAACTGAGCACAGAGGCCAGGCCGGGGACTGGCCCCGTATTCATTGTCTAAGAGCTTTTCCAAGACGCCTTTAGCCCAGCCGGGAGCATTAGCTTCCAATCACGGAGTTATCAAGAGTACCACAAATGTAACTGTAAACGCAATCAAGCTGTGACTGGCAGAAATCAGCGTATCATGGCTGCTATGAATATTTCTCTGTAGGATTAATTCTTATTATCATTTTGAACTCTTTTTATATAGCTAGTATTGATTTGCAAGAGCGGCTTGCATTTTAAATCACAGCTACGTGCTTTTCATTTACAAGTCAATGTAGTTTATTATGAAGGTGCAAAGGCAATGTTTGCTCCTTTTCACAGAAAATAACCAACTGCACCACATCTCCTCCAGGTTTGCTGAGCCCCTGCTACAGGACAGCGAGGTACGAACTGTGAAGTTACAAACCGACTGGCGGGAGCCACAGGCACGGTTAGGCCCGCTGGTGGCAGCAGACCACGCCATAAGGAACCACTGCACCCACCACCTGCCTCCCTTCACTGCGCAAAAACCAAAGCTGTGCCACTTCGGTGGCAGCGGAGGTGAGAACTGGGTTCCGTACATGAGCCATTGTTTAAATGGCACGTAGGGCTGTAGGGTGAAATTGAGTTTATGTGTCTTTAACTATCACTTTCGGAAAAGAAGTGACCTAGAGGAATTAAAGCAGGGCCTGAGACGCAGTAGTGCCCTTCATCCACCGGGACGTTATCAACCCCTTC
>VXAA01002792.1:629633-651048 GCA_013399115.1 Anseranas semipalmata | reverse complement strand
CTGGCACCCCGGGGTACCGCGGGTACCGGCCGAGCTGGCTGCAGCTCGCTGGGCTGCCGGCCCTGCTCTGGGCACAGCCCCGCTCCTGCTGCCCGCCCGCGTCCCCGTGTGTCCCCTGCCTGCGTCCCCGCGTGTCCCCTGCCCGGCAGCCGCACCGCGCCACCTGCCCGGGATGCTCCTCGCGGCCCCTCGGGGAAGGGGAAGACGCTGCCCCACGGCACCGTGCTGCTCACCCCCAAACTAACAGAGATGACATACCATCACCTTCGTAATTGTAGCACTGCACGGCACGGCACGTGTATAAATGGCACACTCTTACAGAGGAAAATAATATAAACGTATAATCATTGCAGCGTTTTGAAACTGCTGGCAGGACATCAGTCAAAATTTGGTACTTGAACCTCTAATGCAGTTTATTGTATGAAATATATACCTGGTACTTGATAGGTATAAAAGTCAAAGCAAATAAATTACCCACAGCAATCGGCTATATCCTAATCTCCCTGTGACATGGCAGCCCCGTTACGGCAGAGATTCCCAGGGGACAGAAAGTCTGCTTTCGAGGATATTGATCTGCTCCGCTGTTCTTCCTCCTAATTGTCACCAATGCAGTCCCCTCCAATTAGCCCGCTCGGCTAACCGGCAGCAGCCGGCGACTCCCGGCATTCATTATCCAGGTTGGTGACAAAGTCAAAGCCTGGCTAAGAAACAGCCCAAAAGGATACAAAAACAGAGCAGTTACTGCTCCAGGCATTTTCTTCTTTACTTGCACTATTTTAAGATGCCCACGGAACTGAAAGCTGCCAGTGACACACTGCACCAACACTCCTCGGGAGTGCTGCACCGGCAGAGCAGGGTGAGCGTCCCCACCACCGGCTGCTGCAGGACGGAGCCAGAACCCAGCCCACCGGGACAGTACTGCCTTCCGCTGCCGGAAGACAAAATTGACTGGTAAAGAAAAACGGAACTGCTCATTTATAGAAAGGTTTATGGGTTTGTGAACAGAGGACACAGGAATAAATTGTTTGCTAAATAACCGGAAAAAAGGCACAGCAATGCTTTTACTTTACCAGGCTGGCTCCATGGGCAACGACAGGAATGCCCTTTCCCACCACACTCAGTGTTGATTCCACACTGGTGATTTTTTTCACGTGTATCCAGGTCTTAAACCATTTAACATAGCCTTACTGACGTTGCAACTCGCCCTATCTTTTTAAGAAAAAAGAACTTTTATAGTACTAACTCAAACAATAAACAGCAATAAGGGCAGTGCTTATTGTACGCAGCCTTTCAGACAAATCTCAAAAAATTCTGATGGTTTTGGAGCAGTTCTTTCCTCATAAAAGAATACAAACAATACATTGTATTGTTTTTAAGTTCTTGAATCGGTTGGATTTTTCACTGAAGTGCTTTAGATGGTGTATCGCTATGGGCTGGTGATCTTCTCAACCAAGTCTTGTAGCGCTCCGGGGTTCGGAGCCTCCAGATCTGCTGGGCCACAGATGGCTGCCCTTCCCAGGTGGTCTTCAGCATCTGCCTCAGAAAGCATTTCATGATGCCCAAGTGACATCAGTCCTCTTCCTCCCAGAATTAGAGCAGTTATTGACCGGAAACTTTAACAGTGATGTAAAGATAGGCAACTTGCTGTTTCCTTCTGGCATAAGCCTATCCTGTTGTTAAGGTTTCATAGACATGAGCATTGTTGGGATCAGCTACATCTTCTGCTTTTAGCTACATAACAGAAATAGTACTTGCTTCATCAAGTGTAAGAAAAATATTTACATACTTACATTTATTTACACAATAATAGACTGTTAAAATGCTCCAGTAATCATTACTTTGATATCAAATGTGAAACCTTACTATATACATCAGGAAAATTAGCTTTCCAATGAAATATGGCATGACCTTCAACTACTGGCATTCAAAGCAGAGTCTATATTCAGCCATTCATACATATATTCATAAATTTGGAATTTATAAATTACAACATGAGATGGATTCAACCTTAGTGAATGCTGAACTCTATCTTTCACTTATGCACATCTATCGCAAATAAATATTTACTGGCATGCCCACAGTATTTTTTCCAATGCTCACTCACTTCCAGATTAGATGCAGGTATTTTTCATCCACAGCTACTATTCATATCCAAAAGTGAAAGTGATACAGGAAATAAATTATCTTTTAGAAATATATTTAGTGTCACATGTCTTGGTGCTTTCATTAAAATGGTAAAACGTTCTTCTTTCTGTCTTCATTGTTTTCCGTTCTGTAATTGTAAACTTAGCAGTTGGAGTTGTAAATGAAGACCTATGAGGTGCTACACGCCCCAGCACGGACAATGAGCTGTCTCTGTCACTGTCACATCCAGGGCAGTGGCCAAATTAAAGACATCCATTTTCATGGCTGGTTATTACTACCCGATAACCTGAATGTTAAAACAAATACATTATCCTGGATGAGACGAGGAAGCTGGAGCCAGAAGAAGCTGAAGCAGGATACCAAGAGGACAGTTGGAAAAAGAAATTGTCAGTGGTATAAAGAAACGTAGCATAGCAGATTGTGTTTCTTAACATCAGAGGAAAAATAATTCATTAATCCAGTTGAAAAAAAAACAGAATACGAGTTCCCATTTCACAGGTCAAAGTTACTTTTCAGGGCTGTTAGGCAGAAAGAAGCAGCAAGACCCAGAGCCAGCACGGGCAGGACACCGAGAGAGGGGCACGAGGCGGCCAGGCTGCAGGCGTGGACGAGGGGGGCATTAGCTGGAAAGGCAGCTACAGGACAGGGCAGAAAGGAAGATGTGAGCTGTTGTTGGCTTGTTTTTTTTTTTTAGGAAAAGAAAGTAAAGCTTGACCTCCTTGGAGGCATCCATAAAGAGATTTCAGAGGAAGAAATGGATATTTTAGTTTGCAAATCTTGAATGCAAATCTTGAATGAAAATGTATCTGTCATCTTCATGGAGACAAGTTAAATTGCCAAGAACAGAGAGAGGAAATGAGGGAGTAAGAGAGGGGATCCAAAGCCTGCCCACATAGCACAGATATGGAATAGGACTCTTTAAAAGATGTACTTAAGGGAAAAAAAAAAGAGGACAGACTTACAAGTCAAGAAGATTTCAATAGGAGTGCAGCTGGTGATGTTAAAGCTGGATGACGGATCATAAAAAATGCAAACTGACTATGTTTTGGCAAAAGGCCTGCCTTCCTCTACATACTCAGTGTCAGTGTTCCTGTGGCACACACTGAGCTATTTGCCCAGATAATACCCAGTGGCTCTGAAATTTTCCTGCCTGCCATACATCGCTCCAGGAGGACATGATTGTCTCCAGAGCATTTTTAGGGGTTCAGGATCGGTTCATCTCGTTCACAACACCAATCTCAGAGGCCATAAATTAACAAAGACTTTCCTTGGTTACAAACGATTTTAATTTAACAATGCAGATCATTCCACCCATCCCAAGCCGTTCACATTCAGATTTCAGGCAGTCAGATTGCCCTCTGAAAGCGTTTCTCTCTTTGTGATAGTACCTCAAGCAGTAGATTAGGGTCCTAATCTAAAAACCTTAATTAATCTCCAGCAGTGAATCGAGGTGAACCCACCCTGATCAAACATCTCTTACAATACACTAGCATGAATACAAATCACACTTCACAGCACACCTGGCCTTTATATTTTGTTATTTTTACTATTTCTGACAGAAAATTACTATGCACAGAAAAATCAGCACTTGACATTTCAAGTTACTTTATCCAACCTAAAAATCATTGCTGCCTTGCAGAACTGCACAAAGCCTTTGGGATGTTTTGTATAACCAACAATCCCAAGGATAAGTTTGAAAGTAAACAACTAGATGTTCACAATGCTTTTAGGAAAAATGCAGTGCATGTTGGAAATAGAACTTGTTACAGCCACAGACGTGAGCTGCATGGAGACAGAAATGAGCGCAACTTCTTCCTGCAGCGCCGTCACCGCGGGTCACTCGGTTGGTGAGTGATGTTCTTCCTTCCTGCTCAATCTACGGCCCCAGAGCAGGGGCCAGCGGCTCAGCACGTCTGAGCGAGAAGCAGCTTACAGTTTTCAGAAGCCTCTTCCCCTGCTTTCAGAAATAACTCGGACACAGGCAAGTCAAAAAGACTTAGGCTCCTAATTGTTAGAACTACTTTGGAAAATAAGCTGTAGGCTCCCATGTCACTTAGATTCTTTTCAAGATATTATGAAAAGACAATTTTAAAAAAGCCTTTAAAATTAATTAATGTAGTCAATGAATCATCAAAACAGTGTTAGTACAGGTCTAAGGAAAGAAATAAAAAGGAAATACTTAGTACTGTACATAAATCTGTAGCTATAATGCAAACTGAAACTTCTGTATTGTTTCCAATAGTGAAAATATAATTTATAACAAACACTTATTATTCACTCTCGTGATGAGACACTAATAATGACAATAGCACTCTAACCAGTGATCAAAATAGATTTGATGAAGTCTAATACAATCTTTACCTAGGAAAAGTACGCAGACACCCACGAAAACACCAGTTTGGAACAGGTGGTAGATAACCTAAACTAGCGGGTCCATTTTCATGTCAAATCGGAAATACTCTTTTAACTGCTGTACAGGTCTCCTCTAAAAGGAGAAGCTAATGGAATGAATCTAGGAATAAATTTGGAAAGATCTTGCCGGGACCTTTTTCTGCAGAGCTTGGTACAAGCACGATGCACGCACCTGCAGTGCAGTGGAAGCAAGCAGCTGTGGCCCATTCCTCAAAGAGATCCGCTGCAAGAAGTACTACACCTCCGAAGGAGTATTCCCAGCAAGTATTTCAACTATAACTTAACAACAAGTCCTAAACTGTATTCTCATTTAGCTTCAAAGAAGATAACATTTTTTTCCTACCTACATAACTGCAAACATCCTTTGAACTCCCAGGTGCCCAGAACCCAGCGCAGGCCCTGGCACAGCCCCACTCCCTGGCAGTCTGACAGTGCACAGCCTCAGACCCAGCACCGGCAGTTTTGTATTTTAAGAATTCTGAAATCTTTAAAAAGCATTTACTTGAACCAACAGTAAGTCAGAAAAGAAAGACCCAGGAGCAGCTCAGTATCACTAATTGCTCAAAACAATTCTTGCTTGCAATCGCACACAGTTAAAAACCAACTCTGAAGCTCTTTCCACAGCTGAAAATCACTTTCTGCTGCAAACGGAGTGCTCTTGAAGATCTGTGTAAAACAAGCTCTATATATTATCTCTTCAGGTTCATTTCTCCAGAAACCACACAGTCAGGAATATTCATTGTAATAGAGAGCAAAATTTGCAACAGAACTTCAGCTAAAGTTAAACGTGAACATTAACAGACCTAATTCTTCGTTCCATTATGCATCGCACTAACAAGTACAACGGATCTTTGTGCTGACACAAACAGCTTTGTTATTTATAACCGCTTTCAAACCACTTTAAAGTATGAATTTGAGTATACACAAATGAAGATGATAAAAATTACCTTTTTCTTAAATAATCTAATTGAACTAGTCTACTAATTTAAAATAAATGGGATGGAAGGAAAATGTTCAACAATTTCAAAATAAATTAAGCGTGGAACCAGGTTACATTTAATCAAGCTGTCATGCAAATTAGTGGCTTCACTCAGCGAGTACTATTTAAAGAACTCCTTCGCTGGTGAAAATGTTTTTGGAGCCATTGCAGGAACCATCTACCTTTTGCTAAAGGCCGATGACTGCTCGAGGCGCGGCTCCCCAGCCCAAGGGCCGTAATCACACAGCCAGGAAGCTTTGCCGATAGGGAAGCTCCACGTCAGCCTGCTGCGGGGTAAGCCACGGTAAGTATTTTCCAAAAATAACTTAATCCGCAATAGTGCACGCTGCTGGCAGAGGAAAAACAAAGCGGGGAGATGTACGCGCACGGCTCCTGGAGGAAGAGGTGTGCAGCAGACGTTGCCGCCTGCAGGCGATGAAGGCCGCAGCACAGCGCTCACGGCCCGGGGGCTCAGGCACCAGCGCGCCCCACTGCGCACGGCTGGCACAGGTCCCCCCCAGCACCCAGCACCTCCAGCAGCTGGACCCAGCCCCGCGAAGGCATCGCCTACTAAAAATGGCCAAAATTACAGCCCAATGCTGCCAAAGGCACTATTCATTAACTGAGTGGTTCTCTTCGTTACCGACCCATCGTTCCACCTGATGTGCAAGACTCTGTAACTCTGCAAAGGGGCTGACGTCTTCCATCATCAGTCCAATGAATTTCCGTTGCTATTCTAGGCATTATTCTGACTATTCTGTTACTGACTCTTCTCCAGTTGAAGCATAAGAAAGAACATTCTTGATTCTGCCATCACAGAGGTATAGATGTACATTATTAAACAGCATACATATGTAGTCGAATTAATGTTCTTAAACAAGAAAAAAGAAGTCTTTTATTCTGCTATGAATATATTTGTATTGATCTTCTGCACCCAAACTTTTTACTAGCAGATGTGCTTTAAATTGTAATTTATCTGCTTCTAACGTATGAATAACATGTCAAGTCCTCTCCAAAGACAGCAAATATTTGCACAGAAATTGTATTCCAGGTAACATAAACTCTGATGAATTGTAAATATTGTACATCACTTGCTACTACACAAAATAATACTACTTTGTACTACTACAATGTATTACCTTCCATCTAAGAATTCAAAGGGTTTTCCAAAAATGTTAATTTAAATCTAACCCCCACTCCCCTGCAAATCATAGAATCACAGACTGGCTCGGGTTGGAAGGGACCCCGAAGGGATGCCACCCACTAGATCAGGTTGCCCAGGGCCCCATCCAGCCTGGCCTTGAACACCTCCAGGGATGGGGCATCCACGGCTCCTCTGGGCAGCCTGTTCCAGCGCCTCACCATGCTCCTGGTGAAGAATTTCTTCCTAACATCTAAGATAAATCTCCCCTTTTTCAGTTTAAAACCATTGCCCCTTGTCCTATCATTATCTATGTGAGTGAAGAGTCCCTCTCCACCCTTTTACAAGCCCCCTTTAAGTACTGAAAGGCCGCAATGAGGTCTCCCCAGAGCCTTCTCTTCTCCAGGCTGAACACCCCCAGCTCTCAGCCTGTCTTCACAGCAGAGGTGCTCCAGCCTCTGGTCATCCTCGTGCCCTCCTCCGGACCCGCTAACAGGTCCACGTCTCCCTCGTGCCGGGGCCCAGACCTGGACGCAGCGCTCCAGGTGGGGCCTCGCGAGGGCAGAGCAGAGGGGGACGATCAGTCACACTCGTACATTCACTGGCCACCTGGAGCTTTATGCCTACGTTTTGGTTGGCGGTTGCTTTTGTTTCATGCACTCGCAATTACTGAGCATTACATCCCCAAAATGTTTTATCGCGGGCTGTAATCTCCGTGAGATGGCGGGTTCTCTTCGTGATCCCCTGCAGCGGCAACAAGCAGGTTAACCACCCGCGCACCACACCAAAACGGCTCGTACACTTCCCGAGTGACGGGGTGCCCTCCCGCTTGGTGCTGCCGGCTGCGCCGTCACTTGGCTCTTCCCTCCCGTCGCCCCAGACACAAACGCACCGACCCATCCTTAACTTCAGACTGCATTTTTCCACACTAGCATTGCTCTCGTGAACGCTTCAAAACAATATTCCCTGTGATCCTTCAGTGGTTAATCTTGTAAAAAGAAAATGTATTCAGATGTCTCTAAAATATTAAAAAGTATGCCTTTCAAGACAGTAATTCTAGAAGTATTATATTTGATTTAGAAATAAATTTTGCTATATAAAATCTTCTCCTTCACTGTTCACTTTACCTAGCTAATATAAAAAAAAAAGCAGGAATCAGCATAATCCATTGGAAGAGCAATGCTTGAAGAGTTGTTTGAATTAAGTCCCAGATATATGTGCAGCACTCAGGGTTATTACTGTTTTCATAAACAGAATAATGCGTTCCCCAGGCATGAATAGCTTCATTGCAGCAAACATTAATGCTAAAATAGATGGTGGGGAGGAAAGGTGAACTACTGCTGGGGACAGAAGGCCACAGGTACAGAAAAGAAATAACATGCCAGGTAGTAAAACCACTCTGGTGTGCCAGGGACCTATATTTAGAAATACCAGGCATCCTAAGATATTAATTATTTATATTACCACTTAAGTCTTAGTGGTATTTGTCAAAGCATGCATGTTAACTCGAAATCTTTAAACAAAGCCACCGCACTCAGTGAGATGAGTATCACACAAAGAGCTCTGTTCACCTCCAAAGCCAGGATTCATTTCAAATCCATTGCCTGGTGATAAAATCGGTATGAAGGAATCACAAATGTGTCCTACGGAGACCAAAAATCACGATCAGGTGTTTAGATACGGTGCACAAAAGACAAAGAGGAAAAACCCAAACCAAAGGCACGTGGCCGGGCCAGGCCCGCCAGGCACCCAGGCTGCCGTGGGCAGGAGCTCTCCGGGCCCCTGGCAGGGGCGGGCAGAAGGACACAAGGATCCAGAAAATCCAACTGCCGTATCTGTGCTAAAGACTCCCGGCTCCTCTTCTCCACGCCATGCCCACGTCCCAAGCTCCACTTTAAATTCTGCGCAGCGCCGGACATCTCACAGACCCTCGCCGACTGGCTTGCAGGCGCTCGGGACTCGCCCCCTCTCCTCCGTGCTCACCGCAGACGGCACGCGCCGCTCTGCCCGCTCCTTGCCTCTGCAAGCGGCCCCTCTGCAAGCGGCCCCTCTCCTCGCTGGGCGCGGGGCCGACCACCCGCTGCCAGAGGCCCGGCCGCGGGGTGCCCGAGCAAGCACGCCACCGGGAGCGGAACGTGCACAGGGCTTGTGCAGGTAGAAACAGTCACAGATTCACCACGATAATTAAATTAACTTTAAATTAAGTTCTGGCTGTGCGCAAGGCTCTACTCTAAAAAAAAAAGTAACTGTGACAAAAAATATATTTCCTTCTCTGTTCTTCTGCTATTTAATAGTCTCAGAATGAAAAGTCTAGTACAATTTTCTAGTCCAATTGTTCCAGCCAGGCGAAAATTGCTCATCATAATTAGGCTGCTTTCATAACGTATCTACTCATCACCCAGTCTCCTGCGAATGGGACCACGCACCGCACCTGCGGACTGGTGCCCGCTCCAGTGGCCACTTATCCCCCCGAATCTCCTCCGTGCTCACCCGGCCCTGGTCTCGCTCCGTGCGTGCGCGCAGGGCACGGACCGCAGGCCCAGGCAGCAAGCAAAGCTCAGCAGCTACAGGAGTAAACGCAGAGCAGATCGCTGCTTGGTACGGTCCTGGCGGCACGCAGCGCTCCCGTCAGCGCCTGGGGGCTGAGCGGTGCCAGGAGCCCCCTGGCCCTGGCCAGCTCCCTGTCCAACCCAGCAAGATGTTCACTGCGCGATTACCTCCAATGAGCCTTTTCCACAGGGTGAACACATTTTGTGGGTTTACTTCATTATTTAGCTTGGAAAACTGATGGGTTCTTCACACGCGACTTCACAGGAGAAACACAACCGACAGCTCTGAAACACCGGAGCGCCGTTCCTCCATATCCCACCTGCACCTTTTGACCAAATGGGGTCCCACCAGTTTCACGGCCCGAAGCTGACCGTTCACAGGTAACTTGTTGACCAGTGCCACCCAAGCCAGCTGGTCCCAGAATTCAGGGAACCTGTAACAGCAGATACGTGCCACCCCATCAAGAGCTTTCGGGCAGGCTGGCACCGTAAGCCTGGTGTCTTTCACAGAACTGGGGACTTGGTCTTCGCACTGTACTTGGCATGTCTGATGGATCGGCCACGCACTGGCTGAGGAGGCAGCAGCCCCCGGCACCAGGGAGGGTCGCGTGGGCTCAGGGCTCGAGCCAGCAGGCGGAGCAGAGGCAGAGGCAAGCCCCGGGATTGCCTTCTGCTGGTCAGCGAACCCCGCTGCAGCAGGGAAGGGCACGGCGCTTGTAGGAAACGGTATTATGGGGTTCAAGAATAGAAAAAAGGAGGAACGGCCCCTCTCCATCGGAGACTCGGCAAATGCGAGGTAGACGTTTCACTAGGAGATGAGTCTTCAGTTTTTGAAGCGTGGGTTTCCAAAATCCTGCAGGGTGACAGCCACGCAGAGGTTGGAACAGGATGCTGATATTTCAATTTCTAGCTGAAATGTCTAATCGACAGTTTACTTCATGGCCCCTCTTTCTCCAGAAAGAGCCCGAAAGGATTTTCAGAGTTAATGGGGCATGATGCAATTCAACACACCAACATTTTCTGAGGATTTTCTGAATTATTTGGATGGTGCACGCTATGATTCTCAAGCAAATTTACACGCTAAAATGCATTACCAAAAAATCCTGATTAAAATAACTTGAACAGCAAAGGTCAGAATTTTCTTTGTGGAGAGGCATTTGACTACCGCTCCCACAGCAGAGAGACGCAAGGTAGCTTGCACACGTTATTACACACCACACTCGGAGGATTTTGAGGACTGGAATGGCTTCCTCCAGCCACTGCCCACAGTACCTAAAAATCAAGTTACATGCCATGAAATGAGAGTTGTCACACAAGAGACCCGAAATACCTTAGACTAATCAACTTATTTTTTGACTGTTTATATTAGCATTTCAGTGACATTTTAAATATCTCATTTTAGATTTACTTATAATTTTCATTCAAGATAGTTATTAACCATATAACGCTGCTGGAGTGGGATTGGAATTTAGAAAGTGGCCTGGTGAGTCCAGTCATAAACAGTGTCTTAAGTGCCGCAATACAGCTTAACTTATGTCAAGATGACCTAAAGCAGAAGCTAGACAGTGAAACACTTCAACATTTCTATAAATAGAACAAATTGGAAAAGTATGTAATTTTGTCAGTGTATTGATTTAATTGCTATAGTAAATGCACTATATTCAAGATAATTTTGACATGACACATCAAGATAAGTGCATACATAGCTTTTAATGTATTAGCTTATATTTTTTAACGTTATACATCAAATTAAAAATGAATAAATATTGTACATATCGATGTTTTAGTATTGTATTATTTGGTTCTGTAAGCAACACCACACTTGCAAAAATATTGCATTTTTAACTCTCACTAGAAGGAGATTTTTCACCACAGCTTAGTTATGTACTTTAATAGATGACTCAATACTTCATAAGCACAGATCCTAAAATAAGTCAATTTAATAATGTAAGTCCTTTCTAAGACCTTCACATACAGCTGTGCTCATTTTTTAACTAATTTAGTTCATCTGATCCAAGTCTCTCATTAAAAACTGCTATATTATGATGGTTAGGAACAGAATAACTGAAATAATTGCTTTTAGACCTGATAGAGTTACTGATTTAAAATCATGTTTTAAATAAGGCTGGATTCATTTATCTTGTAGAAAAACCTCAGCCTTCCAGACTGTGACACAGCAGACAAACCCAGGAGACAGCACTTTTATTTATCTGTTTATTTTTGCCAAGGCATACACATCCTTCTCGCTGCCTTTGAAAACTTCTTATTGCCTCAGTTCAGGTTTATTAAATTAGTTTGGGATTTCACCGAGAGCTGCAGTCAGTCTCCTGAAGATGTCAAGCATTCATGGTCTGGGACAACCTCACCCGTAATTCACCTCAAAGCGTGTTGACCTCGTTCAAATTCTTTTAGGACCATTTCCCACTTTCTGTTACAATTAAGCTAAAAGAGAGTCTCATCAATCTAAAACTCTGGTGGAGCAAGTCTTGTAACTCCTACTCCTTCAATGGACCTCCACTTAGACGCAAGAAACCAAAGAATCAGCAGCAAATGCCTACAGCAGGACGAGTTGGGGCGCTGACGCGAAGGAAGTCAGCACAGCCCCGAGAGTCGCAGAGGCCAGCAGGCTCGCCGCAAGCCGTGCCACGTGCACGCTTATCCTCGAGCCCCCAGTCTCGCCTCCAGTGCGCGGCAGCCGTCCCGTCCCGTCCCGTCCCGTCCCATCCCGTCCCATGCTGTCCCCAGGCGCGGGCGCCGCGGGCTGCGCAGCTCACGCGGGTGCCTGGCACGCAGTGCAGCAGCAGCGCCCTGCCCTGCCCGGCCCTTCCACGCGCTGCACCCAGCAGACGAAGGAGGACGGGGTCTTCCGCACCCCCGGGCTGCAGTTTCACGCCGGCCGGCGTTACACGTCACCTTGCGCTCAGTAACCTGCAGCTCCGTGCCGTTCTCGATGGCTGTCGTCTTCTCTGCACTTCAGTGCTGGGTTTCCTGGAACAGGCAGAAAAGCGTCCACGGACAATTAGCAGCCTTTTATTCCTCACCTGAGGCACCCGAACCTCTGCTGCTCTCCCTCACACCCGCAGGTGATGGCAAGGGAGATCCCCTCTGGTGTCACAAAGACTTCTCAACCTTTATTCAGCCAATTCAGAGAAAACTAGCAGCGTTCCACATCTTGCTGAGTCTTCGTTGCAGTGCAGCCCATTCACCTGGGCTTCGCGGCGTGCTCTGCCTGCAGGAGCCCACCTCAGGAGCCAGGAAGCACTGAAGCGAAGGACGCTGAGGCAGGGAACCCTCCGGGGAGGCACCGGTCTCTCAGAGGAGTCTCAGCACCCGCAGGTCCAGGGCTACAGGAGCAGAAGCCCCTGTGGAGGCACTGCCTATTACAGCCTCCGCTGGGAAGGCGCGGAGGCACAACTGCGGTTCCGAAGTACAGTGCTCAGCCGCGATGACAGCTGCTGTTCATAAGCCCTCCAGCGCGGTGCTTCCCTTAGCACAGGCTTCGTTCCCTGCGCACGCACCCAGGCGGCACAAGCAGCCCTCCCGAGTTCCCGCGCACCCCAGTGCCCCGCGGCAGTTCCCAGGCACCAGCACAGGACACGCTGTTCTGTAGCACACAGCACGGAGCATCTGATCTGACGTTCAGTTTCATCAGTAACAATACACACTTTATTTTGAACTGTCACACAACATAAAAATGTGTTTATTCCCAGGCTGCAACGTACCACTTACTTAAAATATCGGCTTCGATATTTAACATTTTCATTTTTCCATCACACATTTACAGCTCTATTTTAAAATTAATGACACCACAATTTATCAAATGCTAAGGTTATGTCTGGAGCTCCTGTGTCAGGCTGAACACTTTTAGCGAGTAGAATCAGTCACGCAGAACGGGCAAACGTCATGTGCTAAGTTACCCTCTCTGCCGTTAAACTTCTTCCAGACAATTAAACGCCAGCACCCTGGCGTGTCGGTGGCTGAACACCAAGGGGCACGAGCTGTTTCCCCAGACCACCGCGTCCCAGCCAGGCCCTCGCACCCTGCTCCCAGCGGCACTGCTCCCTGGCTGCAGCCGCATTGAGTTACTACACCAAGCATGTGCTGCGCAACTGAAATAGGTTCTCCCTCCTCAGTGGAGGAGCATCCACCCCCTGATAATTAATAACTACTACAAGCTTTCCAGACTGGCCTGAGCCCATGACAAAATACCAGAGAGTGCGGAGACAACAGCGCCCAGCGCCCTGCCCGTGCCCCAGCGCCCTGCCCGTGCCCCAGCGCCCTGCCCGCTCCGCCCGAGCTGCCAAGGTGTGGGGGCTGCTCCTCTCCCCTGGGCTCCCTGCAGGCACCCACAGGCTCAGACCAGCGCCTGCACTGGGGACGGTGGAGCCGCGGGACCGGCTGTTTTGGAGCAAACACCCTTCCGGCTACCACAGCCTTCGGAGTGCTTTTGCTGTTACCAGGTCTCTTATTCTGAAGGAGGATAAACTTGGCTGGATTAAATAAACCAGAAATTGCACAGAGCAATCACATGTTGCTTATCTTCTAGAGAAGGTCCTGTGCTCCCGCTCCCAAGGGAATGAAGTGCTCCAACATGTCATCTCTGCAAACTTTCACCTCTGTTATTAAAACCCAGAACTAGTGAAACAGCGGTAAAAGCTCTCTCATAGATATTTCAGCACTGCAGCAGGCTTATTAAAACATGCTAAAAAAATTATTGAAGAGTTTTCACACAAGGGTCATACTGGACTCAGATTTTAAACGCACTCAGCTGTACCAGGAACCTAATTCTCTTACACAGCCTCCTGGAACACGTACCCTTTCTACAACAGGGCAGAAAGACGAGTGGAAGAGAGAGTTCCAGGCAGCCAGCATAGCCAAGCAGAAAGAGTGGGGGGAAAAAAGGGAAGGATCTGGTTTAGCAAAACCCTCCTTTGCTCACTCCAGCAGCGTTTTGGTCCCGCAGCAGCGCAGCGCGCACCCTCTGCCCTCCCAGGGCACCCACCCTCCCCGCAGCCCAGCGGCCGCAGGAGCGGAGGGAAGCAGCCTTCTGTCCTGGGCTCGTCCCGCAGGCACGGCTGGGGCCGCAAGGAGTGCGCTCTGATCTCCACGCTAGGAGAAACTATCAACTTCTACAGAAAATTGACGGCTTTAATATAAAAGCCCAGCATTACGTCTATAAAAATACCTACATGTGCCTATATATATATGTATGTATTACCTTAGTCAGAAATCAAACCATGGTACTGAAGAAAAGCTAAGGGGTTTCCTAAGAGAACAGCCACCAGGTGGACGGACCAAGCACCTTTTCCACGATGCATCAGAAATGCAGCAAACACGCTGCAAACACTCGCCTCCTGCGGCCCTGTGTCGGCCAGCAGCACGAGGCAAGTCCTGCCGGCACCTGGCCCCGCCGGCACCCGGCCCCGCCGGCCGGAGCAGCGGTGGGTGTTCGCTGCTGGTGAGGCGGGATGCCGCCACTAGTCCTGCTTGCACAACCACATACGCCTTAATCACATTAAATCAACAAGAACTTTGTTGGAATCTTCTTCCCTTGTTCAGTCATGCTTTCCTTGGAGAGAACGGTCTTCTGTGTCGCTCCTGCTTAATTAAGTACGCTGAGCCTGACGCCGGTAGCAAAGCCTCGGTGAGCCTCTAGCCATGCAGTTTATAGGCGCTACATCTCCGGTTAGTAAGAAGGAGAAGCGTGGGTGTGGAGCCCTGTTTTCTCCTTCAGCAGGCTACCCGCAGCACGCGGGTGGTGCTGCTTCCCGCCGCCTCCCGCTGCCAGCCCGCGGGCACCCGGCACCTCTCGGCCCTGCGGCACCACCCACGGCCGCGGTGCGGGAGCTCCCGGCCGCGCCGTGCCCTAGGGAAACCCATCCCCTCCGCACCCAGCGGCGTGGGGAGCGAGCCTGGAAGGCTGCGCGATGCGGCACAACGAGCCCGTCCGTCCTTTCCCGGGAAATAAAGGCCAGAGATCTGCATCGCCCTCTTCGACACAGAGCAAATCCAACAGCCGTGACCACGCCACGTGGAAGTGGGGCGGTCAGAAAGGGAGAGCTTTGCTCTCGCATGCTGTTTTATGATGGCGAATCGTATTCACTTTAACAACATCTTTAACACCAAACCAGTGAAGTATCAAAGGCATACAACTGTACAGTAAATTATGTATGCCTGTGTTTTGCAGAGGGAATAAGGTTCCTGCATACTTCTGACAGAACTGCATTACGTAAATCTTCCAGGCATATCACAGATGCTGTACTAAACTGGACAGATATCTTATTCCTGTATATTTATATAAGCAAGAAGAAGTCCAGCCTCTGGTACATAAATATATAGAATTTCCTTCATTTACATTGACATTTGCATAAGAAAAATTGCAGGAGATTTCTGCAGGAAGTATTGTATGTTAATTAGATTTTTCCAAGACAAAACTGATACTGCTAGCAGTTGGATACTCTCTTTGTTTTAATTATGCATGACTAATGATAGCTGTTTGGCTGTCTGACCACCAGATTGTCTGCTGTTGCCAAGGGAAAATCTTTTAAAATAGATTGACAGCTTTTCTGTTACAAAACAGAGCATGTTCTAGTTCATCGTGTATCTTTGAAAGAGCTTTGCAGGTATAAAAAGCAGAACTTTGTGCACAATGCCACAGTCCTTCAACCCTGGCACATGTGTCCACAACCACCCAAGACAGAGACAACATAAGCTCGAAGGTGCTCAAACCCTGCCGATCACCGCTAGCAGGTAGGGCAGCCACACCTCAGGCTGAACTCAGTGCTGGGACACGCTCACGGTGAAGTCACCGCCAAATCTCTACCGGCTTCATAAGCAACGCGCCGCGCAAAACCAGGAGAAAATGGAAAATTTACACATTCGCAGAGTTGCTTCCTCTGCTTCTAAGTGGGACCTTTCTGTTCCCGCAAGTACGTGGATTTTGTACTGATCATCCCCTCTCAAAGGCTGACAGAGAGCCAGAACTGAAGAGGACTCTGAAGACTAGCCCCACCTCTGCCAGCAGGCAGAGCCTTAACAGAGGGTTATTTAACAAAAAATTCTCCCCCTGCTCTCACGAGGAATAGCGCTCTCACAGGGAGACAAAGGTTCGCCTTTCCGCCTTACCCTCCCAGACGCTCCTGACGTGCAGCCGAAGCAGGCTGCGGCAGCCCTCAGCGCGGGCCTGGCCGCCAGCGCCCGACCGGGCCGTGAGCCGCCCGGTGCCACCATCACCTGCGACACCTCACGGAACTCATCCCAGCGGAGCAGCGCGCCCCGGCCCCCAGCCGCGGGGCTGCGGGCATGGCACAGCCTGGGGCCAACCTGCCCCTGCCCGGCCCCACGCGGCCGGCAGCGACGGGCTCCCACCAGCCGGGGCGCGGGAAGCTTTAGGGCAGCAGCGGCGGTGCTGGCATCGCGAGCGTCTCTTTTCTAGTCCCGTTATCATGGAGGCATTATCCCCCTGTGGAGGGGTGCGAAAGGGTGGGGACATCTTTGAAAGGATGGCCCACCATGTTAAAATAGTTCAATGCACTCCAAATACCGCCGTGCACTGCAGCGCACCACCGTGCCGGGGAGAATTAACGAGGGAGCAGTGCTCCAGAGCATCCCCGGACCCTGCCTGGCCACAAAGCAACGGCACGTGAGCCCAAATCGGGGACACACCCGAGCTCACGAGGGGAGTGCAAGCCCCTCCGTACCCACCAGCCCACACGTGCCACTGAAATGCTGAAATGTCTCCGGAGATTCCCAGAGCCTGCTGCAGCACAAACTTCAGTCTCCATGCACAGCGCTGGATCAGATCTCTGCCCGGACAGACAGCGCTAGGCCAGTCCTGCTTGGTGCTGGTGTCCTGTGGAACGAGGCGGCTGAACCCCGCGGCTCGCCTCCCTGGGACAGAGCCTGCAGCCAGTGCTTACGCAAGATGGCAGAAAGTAAATGAAGTCTGTTCTTTCCTCCATGCAGCAGCTCCTTGGAACAAATCCTGTTTTCATTCCTTACTGATTCCTCCTTTTGCTGTTTCCTCTGCATAACATCTGAAACATTCGCAATGGTTTAAAAAGATAAATTATTTTAATTTACTCTGAATTTATTTATTTTAACTGCACGGACAAGAGGCAAGAGCCATAATATGCTTATTTAACAAATGGTAGGGATTTGGAACGTGGAAGTCTTACCCAAACAACGAGCTGATTTTACAGCGGTGTGTGTGCCTGTATGTCTACACGTAACACAGCTGTATTTCAGAGAAACGGGAACAAAGCTTCACACAGCCAAATAATTTATGATCCTGAACTGCACAGGAATACCAAAGAGTATGGAAGCCAAGAAATGTACCTTCTGAAATCATAAAGGAAAGAGGAATTTTTTTATGTTTATTACACCACCTGTCCCCCCAAAGACAACCCTGCATTTACACATGCATGCACACAACTGTACTCAACACCGGTGCGTGGACACGCAGCAGGGGACTGTAATGCTAGCACATGCAGAGTCTCTTAATATTTAACTATGCTGTACACATTTGACATGCTCCCGTTATTCAAACTGCAAAACTGTCATTCCAAATGCCCAGTTCTCAGCAATGTGAATGACGGCAGATGGAGAACGTTTTGTAGATGTGCCACCAGCTTTCCGTGACCATTGCTGCTCCTTCGGCAAAGCCTATTTGCTATGAAGGGCAGCTCTTGCTGGAAGAGAAGGCAGAAGCAGCAATTACGTCCCAAGCCCCAGAAGTCACCAGACCCTGCTCAGCAGCTTAAATATGAATTAGGCCCCCACACCCATTCCCGAGGGCCCGAGCAGCCCGGAGCGAAAGCCTGCCTCAGCTCAAGCCGCGGGGGCACCTTCGCCCACCTCGCCAAGGCCGGCAGGGCGCTGCTCAGGGCCACCGGTCTGCGAACCCCTGGGACCTCACAGCTCCAGAGGCACTGGCAAGGAGCCCCGCACAAGAGAACCTCTGCTGACAACCATACGCCCCGAGTTTCATTCCTGAATGCCCCGAGTCAGGGGCAGCAGAATCAGGAACAGGAATTGGTCCCAGGGAGGTTTCGTTTGGCCAGGACTCCCTCGCGGCCGTGGCCGGGCGCTGCTGTCCCTTCCCGGGAAAGGGGAGATCTGGTCTGGAGAGCAGGATCTCTGGAAAGCCAGGGAAACTGGAGATGGGGGTTAAGACACTGCTGCTGCCAACCTTCTCCTGCCACAACAGAATCCATCCCCACACCAGACTGGTACCCAAGTGGTGCAAACACGGCCATGACCCACATCCAGAGGGCAAGCAAGAGGGCAGAAAGCATAAAACACGTAGCACCTGCCTGCACCAGTCAAACGGTGATAAAGAAATCAGTGAGCTTGACAGCGATTAACACTGCTCAGAGCATATTTTACAAGGCAGAAAACTGCAAACCCCTTGTTTTGTAAAACCTACGCTGCAATGCTGTGACACTCCACCTCTGGACACAAGCTTGGGAGGGACTTAAGAGGTGTCTATGGTAAATGAATTCATTTTCTTTGCTAGAATTTATTTCATTTTCTTTGATGACTTCTTTATACGCAGCTTCACACCCCTGCCTAGTGTGTAACTTCTCATTGATTTATCAGAGAGCAGCCAGCACACGGGAACTCACTGTTCAGTAACGGCACTGCATGTCCGAGAAAACAACAACAAACTAAAGAGAACCAAAAATGAGTCTAGGGCCTGAGCCTTACGTAAGAAAACAAGAGCCTCCCCAAATGTTTGGTCACACCAAATATTCATGACACCTCCTTTTGGTGACCTTAGGCACCACCTAACATGAAGAGCTCCCTTTGGTATTCCTAAAGGGATGTAGCTCAGAGAAATAATGTTGGGTGGGCATCTCTGCCTTTACCTGTGAGCGTTCAGCAGAGGGGAGCTGCAGTGGAAAACAGGGAGCACCCCACATCCCAATAGGAGCAAAAAAGAAGACCCGCGGTCGGGAAAGTCTTTCCCAATAAAGGGCAAGACCGGCGACCTCTGCGAAGCTCGAGGGAGCCACAGCGACGCAGGCGGTCACGGGAGCTGCACAGGGGCACAGGCAGGGCTCACCTGCAGCAGCTGTCCTAGGGGAGGCCACCGAGAGGCGCGGGGACACCAGGGGCTGCTCTGCCAGCTCCCGGACAGCTTCCTCCACCGACGGGAAAACTTTACAAGAAGTTAAGTAACTCCACGAGCAGCCACCGAAAGAGACGGACGGTGTTTCAGATCACCGCACCCCTAACTCCAACAAGAAACGCAGAGACCAGCTGCAGGGGAAATGGTAAATCCGTGGCATGGGGAGGAGCCGGGCCGAGAGGCATCGCTCCTGCCTCGTCTCCACCACGCACGTGCTGGTGCCAGCGACCTCTGGCTGACACGCACGTTAACCGAACGGCAAGCTTTGCAGCGCCCCGGCCATCTTCTTCAGTGGGCCTCTTCTCCTCCTCCACAGAACACACGACTACGCCTTTATATATCCGAGGGGGGACATCTGTTGCCTCTGTGTGCTGCTGCTAGATCCAGTAAATCATCGTCCACGCTCGTTAACTTACTACTCTGCCTACTTAACATATTCCTAGACAGCGTTCACAGAATCAGAACAGTTGAGGCTGGAGGCACCTCTGGGCCCATCCTCTCCAGCCCCTCTGCTCCAGCAGGGCCACCCACAGCTGGTGCCCAGGACCGCCTCCAGGCGGCTGCTGAAGGTCTCCGAAGAGGAGACTCCAACATCTCTGGGCAACCTGTGCCGGGGTTTGACCACCCGCACAGCACAGAAGCGCTTCCTGATGTTCAAATGGAGCCTCTTGTGCTCCAGTTTGTGCTCAGTGCTTCTAGTCCTGCACTGGGCACCACTGAGCAGAGCCTGGCCCCGTCCTCTCCGCACCTCCCTGCAGGTGTTTGTGGACATGGATGAGCTCCTCCTGAGCCTCCTCTTCCCCAGGCCGAGCAGCCCCAGCTCCCTCAGCCTCTCCTCACAGCAGAGGGGCTCCAGGCCCTTCAGCATCTTCACGGCCCCTCACTGGACTCTCCATAGCTCCAGGTCTCTCCTGTACTGGGGGCCCAAGACCGGACCCAGCACTCCAGATGCAGCCTCACCAGTGCTGAGCAGAGGGGTGGGATCACCTCCCTTGGCCTGCAGGCAATACTGGCCCACCAGGACTCCTCATTGCTCTTCTGGAAGCTGCTTTCCAGCTGGGCGTTCCCAGTGTGTCCTGGTGCCTGGGGTTGTTCCTCTCCAGGTGCAGGACTTTTCAACAACTCTCCTTGTGGAGCTGCACGAGGTTCCTGCCAGCCCACTTCTCCAGCCTGTTGAGGTCCCTCTGGAGGCTGCACGACCTTCTGGCATACCAGCCACTCCCGCCACTTTGGAGTCATCTGCAAATTTGCTGAGGGTGCACTCTATCCAGTCATCCAGATCAGTAATGAAGATGTTAAACAGGACTGGCCCCAGTGTTGACACCTGGGGTACACCGCTAGTTACTGGCCTCCAATCAGACTGATCCCCCCGCTCTGGGCCCGGTCGTACAGCCCGTTTCGGATCCTCACTGCCTGCCCATCCAGCCTGGACTTCAACAGCTTGTCTATGGGGATCTTATGGGGGACAGCGTCCAGGTATTCCCCAGGAATGGTTTCGCACAGGCTGTCCTGTGTCACCCGGTAGTTCGTGTGCTTGACCCCCGTTTCCAAGGCAGGGGAGAGCATGGCTGCACACTACCTGGACCTGAAACTCAACGGTAGAAAGAAAAGCAGCAAGGCTACATGCAAAGAGGTTCAAATTTAGGAAAGAAAAAAAAGCCACACACCTCCTGACCTGTGGCCAGAAAAAATCTTCTGCGATAATCGCCCTTCTCAGGTGACAGCTGGCTGCCTTAAATCCCAGACCAAATTCACAGGGGTGGCAAAAGAGACTGCTGCTGTCAGAAGCGATGCGGGTGAGTTCGACCTGCCCGCCCCCAGGGCCGGCCTGGAATTTCTCNCCGACCGCTTGGTGACCGCAGCCGGGGCCAGCCGCCCGCTGCGCAGCTCTCAGCGCCGCCACCCTGCCCTGAGCGCCTTCAGGAGCCCTGACCCCGTGGGAAGAGTTGGGACTTACCTCTCTGCAGTGAATAACCCACGTCACCTCGTGTACTCTAGAGCACATGCCTAATAAATTACTACCACCGCACAGCAGTGAGAAGTCTTTTGTTTTTAAA
>VXAA01002792.1:598307-617429 GCA_013399115.1 Anseranas semipalmata | reverse complement strand
AAAAAAAAAAAAAAAGATCACCCCATAACAGCTTTTAGATTTTTGCAGATTTTTAAATAAATCTAAATTAACAATCAGAGGTACTTTAACAGATTGAGTCAGATATTATTACCCTAAAAGTGAACACCTCGGCTGACTTACTTGGAATGTTTAAAATGACTATGTCTTCAAACTAAAATATCAGTAAAATAATTTTGCCCGACCATAGCACCACAAACCATTTTGCATCAAGCATAAACCCATTTAAGCCTTGGCATTTTTTTTTTTTTTTTTTTTTTTTTTTTTTTAAGAAAATGATGCTTATGTCACCAGTTATGTTTGTATTTGCATGCCTACCTACCACGAGCAGCTTTGAAAACGGTTGATTGATTTCAATCACATTTGACACAAAGACAAAGGTCTAAATGCTAATATGTTGCGACCAACATCATGAAATTAAGTAACCAGATACACCAGATACTCCACTTGAGAGAAAAACTGCAGTATGAGCTTATGCTTTATTAGACACCAAAAACTCAATCTTGAAATGCAAAATAATGGGAAACTAGGCTTGCTTTAAAAGAAATTAAATATTGATTTAAAATAAACAAACAAAATGTGTATGTCTGAGAATCTAAGATGCTTCTAGGTAGGTCACTTACCGGAAATGTCAAACGTTTTCCATGGTTTTCTGGGGCAACTTTGCTTCTGCCACTAGCTGTTGGTATCCCTTTGATTAAAGAACCATGAGGCCATTAGAAGCCTTCCCCGTGCGGCTGCTTGTAGGCAATGATCAACTCTTCATATTTACTTTCAAGCTTGCAATTGTAAAGACATGTTTTTCAGACCTTGAATCATTCTTTGTCATAATTTTCCTTAAACCCTTCCAATTTTTCGGTATCTATTCTAACGTATGGAAACCCCCAACGTGGCACCGCAATCTGTATTGTAGCAGCAGCCTCAATACTGCTGTACCACCTCTCTGCACTTCGTATTTCCCACCATACATTCACAGAATGGATGTCCTCAGGTACAAAACCAGCAGCGACTTTCCTTTTTTCATTGATTTATGAACTCAGTTTAGAAAGTCTATTCAAATTTCAGCATTCACTTAACCTGTTTGGCTCTAAGAAAGAATGACTGGCTTTCACGACTAGTGTTTTTGGAAAGCATCACCATAAGAGGATGAACTTATGGCATAAATAGTAATCTCTAATACATAGGTGAGCTAAATCTAGCCAAGAATAAATCACAGACAATGAAACTGTAAGCAGTAATACAGTTATTTGGCATGTAGACAGAGATACTCTACCTACTGCAGGCTCACAAGGTTCAAATGTTTGAGACTGCCGGATCAACAACAAAAGAACCAACCTAAACAATGTAGCAATTACAATTTTAAATAATCTAGGATTTAAATTCAAGGCTTAATTGAAATTCTAGAAATCCTGATTGTGGCTTTTCCAAGTACATGGAAAGGCAGAAGAATGAGCCATGAATGCCAGCAGCATTTGACCCCCTCCAGGAAATAAAACGGCTTAAGAAAAGTGGGTCTGCCCAGGGCAAAATCTGGAAAACGATATTCAAGTTTTCATCATTTGCTAGTAATTAGTCAAGCCGTTTGAAATAACACCTCTACTAAAAAAGCAATACTGTGTCATTCACACACAACTGCCAGAAGTTGCGACATACCAGAACTACACGAATGAGAGTATGGCTCCTAATACGTTAGTACAGGAGTCTAGAGATGTTTATTAGTGAAATGTGAATGGAAGGTACCACAGCACTTGGAAACCCACAAGCTGTGGAGAAGAGAAACTGACGGGCGTGCAATGAAGAACACAGAAGCCAGAGACGATGGGCCCCGACCTGGCTCCCTGGTAGCTGCCTGCAGCTCCCCGCAGCACGCGGCCAAGCGAGCAGTGAAGGCCAGGATGTCTCTATGCTGGCAGCAGAGTACTCGTTTCTACTTAAAAATGATGGATCAAATCAAAAGTCGACACGACAAAAATCAAAACCAGGATTGCCCAAATTTGCAGATTTTAAGAGGGTGACTACATTAATGAAATAACCGACTCAGCTGGCAGACAAAGTTACTACTCTTATGTAGATGAAGCATTCTGTATTAATGCATAATCAAAACACCTGGAGCTAACGTACCCACACACACTCACTGGTGGACAAAGAATGGTAACAAAGTGGGGTACAGAACTGGGGGGACAGTGAAGAGTATCTAAATATGAATGTTATAAAGCAGAGTAAATGTATCATGCTACGAAGTAATGCCACCGAAGTAATATAGCTCCCAAAACCAAAGAACAACAAGTTTCACCAACAGCAACACTCACATAAAGAAGTCAACTGTACATACCGATAAAATACAGAGACTGCAAAACCCCCGCCCAACACACAGCAATGTAAAATAGGTGAAATAAAAGGCCATAAAATTCTTCCCTTGCTCAAATAAATACAATAAGGCACAAATTCTCATCTGTTATGCGGTCCTGTGAGTGTGCCAGGCTTTGATATGATCATGGCCAGAGAGCCTGTGACTTCCTGCCACACCCCTATTTTAATTAAAACATGGACTCCCCTTTTGCAATTCCAAAAAATCTGTAGAGAACACATTCATTCACTCTATGAAAGTATATCAATTGTCTGTGTATCTGCTTCTTTTTTGCAGTTTTGTTATGGGACAAGTCGTTTCCCCTCCATTTTCTTAAAAGAAAAAAAGAAACCAAAAAAGATGATTGTCTTAGAAAATAAACATCATTTTTCTACAGGACAGGCCTACCGCATAATGCATCACCACATTTCTACCCATGCAAAGGGACCACTTCTCCTGCGAGACACCTTGCTCAGTAACGTCACCCTGTGCGACCGCCCAGGCGCAGCACAACCTTCCCGCAGAGGGCATTTTCAGCGAAGCAGCAAATGACGGAGCGACTCCCTGACGAGGGCAAGAGGCACCGCACAGCAGACAGAGCTGCCCGTAGCAGAGCGCTGCTGTGCAGCAGGAGTCAGCGCGAGCCACAGCACCAAACCCAGCTGGCCGGGGGCTTCCAGAGAGCCGCTGGCTGCAGCCGAAGGCAGCGTGGCCCAGTGAAGTAACGGCCTTACGCCCGCCGCACAGCCCTCAGCATTCTCCTGGGTTCCCAGGAAGTACCACCAATGCTCCTTTCCCGCTCTGGAGTGATTATACGTTACTGAAATACACCATTTGTAAGAAAAAAAAAATCATGCTCCTTACCCCAGCACCAGTCCTAGTGGCAGCTCTCTTTTGGAGAAGCGAAGCAGTGGGCAGCAGCATCTCTGGAGCCAGAATCAATCCTTCCCTCTCTGCCCTAGGGCTGAGCACTTTTGCCACCACATTTCCCACTTGGCAGCCTTCCCGGTCCCTCAGAGTGGTCCTCTGCCAGCGGGTTTGATGTTCTGGTGTAATCTGCGCAGAACGGCGCTGTCCCCCATCGTGCGGGCTGGGAAGGAGCAGCCCTCTTGTTCTCTTCCTCTCCGTGATCTGTTCCAGAACATCCACGGAGGACAGGCCCAGGCTCAGTCGCTTTCCGCTTGTTAACGAGCCATAAGCATTCCCTCTCCCAGCCCTTCTCCAAGAGGCATTTGCTCCCTGAACGTTACAGGGAGCTGGCAGAGCTGACCTCCGCGGAATGCTGCTCCTCTGCTCGGTGCCCGCTTCTCGTGCCCCGCTGCACGCCGTCCCCAGCTGCAGCAGATGATTAAGCCAGGAAAGGAATACTGAAGCATTTCCAATTAAAAATATGCTGGGAAACTTATTCGGACACCTAGGAAATAAAATAAAACCAGGTTATGTATTATACAGGTAGTCCTGTACTGACTGTACACAAAATCTCCAGTGTTTATTGAAATAAAAAGCTAAAAAAAAAAAAGTTGTATTTTAATATAGACTAGCTCAAGAAAGTAAATCCAGCAAACATACTACTCCACTAATATATTTTCAGAAGTTTTCTTAAACACCAGTTTCCAATATATAGGTTTATCTCAGACATTAGAGAAACCTTTTGTTATCTAATTACGCTCTCCTCTACTCCTCCCTGGCATCCATTTACCTTCGCGTATGTGTTCACGCATACTCAAAGAAGACTGCAATTCTTAAATTTCTACTGTCTTAGCCCTATAAGTAATATTTAGTAAGAAATATTAAGTTTATTTTCAGTGTGTTTAGAAATCAAAAAGTGACGGAGTAAGTCATTATCCAGACCTCTTTAAGAAGCCTATGGTACTACATCTCTGTTTGTAGAGGCAGCTATCCTGAGAAGAGTACTGACTCTAAAACAACCAGAAATCCAAAATACGCACTTCCACTAGTTTAGTTGCATGTTGCTTCAAGAAAACATTATGTTTTACCGTCCCCCCCAAACTCAGTTCCAATTACATCTGAAACTTCTAATTCAATACATTTTGGAAAAAAATAAACCAGAGAGAGGGATATATTTGCAACTGTACAGTCACTGTATTTTCTCATATTGAACTGATGAAACCCTCCCCACAGCCTGCACTTTAAGCCTCCTAACAAGTTAACACATGGAAGGGGGGTTCGTCTTCACAGGGAGTTTAAGCAGCATATGTAAAAATAGCTCTGGTTTTGGCATACAGCTGAGACAGAGGTTAGTGAGAAGAGGAATTTAGTTTAATATTATAGCATCCTCCGAATAGTCAGCTGCTATCCAGTCATGTGATGAATGGAAATTGATCAAACAGAAGCTTCTGTTCACTTAAACCGAGAACAAATTAACCTTTGCTGCATTATAATAAAAGGGAGTCTCACTTCTACTTCCTAAGAGTCAGAGATTGCTCCTCCCTCGCTGGCTCGAGTCCCACTGACAGCGAGAAGACCCAGCAGCCGTACTGCCCGAGGAAGATGGAGGAATCAGCAGCTTTTTATCACGTTTTCATAAGTCAACGTCCCCCCAGATGAAGCCTGAATAAACTATTGTAAAGACCACAAGAAAACCCCAGAATTACCACTCCTTCCTGCGCCTGGCTGGGGAGGCCCGGCAGCCGGCACGCTGTTACTGATCCCAGTCAAAACGGGCTGAAGCGGCCGCGTCTCAGCTTTACGCAGGCAGCGATTTACTTACAGCAGGTGAGCGGCAGTGGTAGTCACGGAAAGAAAATGCTCTCACAAAAAGAAATCCAAGACAACATTTGACAACTGAGCGTTTTTGGTCAAAGACTTACTTTTCTTAACAAATGCTTGAGCAGCTTTTGTTGGAAGAACAACATTGTTCAAAAACTCTACTGAGGAAACTGTTTCATGGAAAATTTTAAACCAGACTTAAGCTACATCACCTCCAGTGCCATTCTGTTTACCATAGCCTTTTTCTGAAAATGCAGAATTCGGATGGTCGCACAAGTTGTGGAACCCTTTGCGCCATAGCAGCTCTGCACGCTGCTGCACATCTTTTGTGAGAAACATAATAATTCTGCCCCGAATTATCAAAAAAGTCAGATGTTTCCTTCTGCAGTTTGTGACAGCTAGGCGAAAGGTCAAATGGGGTACCAAAACGTGTTCCAGGCCTTTTGCAAGGCTCTGAAAGCACGGAAGGCTTGACAGTTTAGAGGCAGTTACTTCATTTTTTACGGACCGCTTCATTCATCAGAAGGAACGACATGTAACATTTCAGGGCTAGCTGCTGTGCTCCCAGGAGAAGACAAAGCCCATGTCACGAGCATTGTCCCACATGTGACATCGGATGGATAAGGAGTGACATGCCTTCGGAGTGGACTGAGCATTCAAATCAACCTTAAAACTAAACTTCATCCCTGTAACTGCCGCGGCAACGAGCAGCACTACACACGTCTCATCCACTGACTTTAAAGCAGACACGGCTGCACGAGCAGCCCAGTGTTAAGAACCCTTTGCCATCTGAGGCAGCAATGCTGAGAAAAGCTCTGTATGGATATACAGCAGCTGCAAAATTGTAAGTTACAGCACTGCTCTGAGGAGGCACTTCTCCTCCAGCAAAAGGACTGTATCTGTTGGTTTTGTTTACCAGCACCATTCCAGATGTTTGAGAAGAACCTTCATAGAAAGCCCTGCTGCCGGCAAAAGTTACGAGCTTCTGAACAAACCTGGGCAGGCAGCACACAGTTACGGGACGGCAGGAGCCAAACATGTTTGAATGAGGCTCAGTTAAAGTTGGAAGATGTTTGCTGCTGTCTTCTGGGGCTTTTACCCCCCGGGGGCCGCTTGCTTGTGCTGTGCGGTTTCTCGGAGGCGGGCAGTCAGCTTTGTGGCTAGGTTCAGCTTGTGCTCCAGGATGCAGGCAGCTGTTTCAGCACCATCCAGAGGACTGGTGCTCACGTCCTTCCTTCTGCTCCAGCCTGCGTCTGCTATCGCACTTCTAGGGAAAGCAGCACCTGCTGGTGCCTCCTCACCTTCTCCTGTTCCCATTTCCATAAGGGCAATTCACTTGCATTCATAAGAAGCCTAATGCTCGGAGTAACCCAGGTTTAAAGGGACTCTGCTGGGTGCCACTTTGCCAGTGACATTTTTTAACGTTGCTGCAGGAAGATTCCATCTCGCGTTATTTTTACTGCGGGAGCCTGCCAGATACTCCGAGGCTGGAGCACGTTCCTCCCCTGCCTCTACTTGCAACTGTGCAAATGCAAAAGGAATAGCATTTACAGTTTACATTCTGGTAATGACTCACTCAAAATAAGCATATCAATCACATATAATTAAGCTGTCAATCCTTAAATTAGGGTGTTGTACTACTTAAAAAAAGAAAATATAAATACCAAAGCAAAGTGACAGGAAAAAGGAAGAGTTCTGACTATGATTTCTACGGCCACAGAAAACCTAGGCCTCTTACTTTTTCATTATTCCAGTTAAAAACTGAAATTTAGTTGTTTAATGTTTCAGCTAAATAAATCTCAAGCATATTTGATACAAGACATTTAAATCTACCAGTTGCGAGTATGTAGCTGACCCTTAGCACAATATAATCACTGCAATATATCTATGAAATATTAAAACCAACTATAATTATTAGCAACCAGCGTTATAGAGATGAAAAAAATAAAATCACTTTTCCAAACACCATATGGGATAACTTATCGGGAAAAATTTACAGAAATGAAAGACTGGTCCAACAAGAAGTAGAGGTGGCTTGCACTTTTATGGAAAATGATTTTCAACAAAAACTGACATTCTGATTAAAAATTTCAAAAATTTAGTGGCATTTATAGGAAAAAAACATAATATTTTAAGTAAAAAAATGTTTTGGACGTTGTTACAAATGCTGGTAATGCACTGTATTGGTTACACAGTGCAGTCTGCATGCATTGTACCAGTGCCCTACAAACATTAAGGGTCACATCACTGGCTGTCAGCAGAATTTCAGCACGTTCTACGCATTATGATTTGTGTTGACCCATTTAATTTGCTGTGGGTTAACAGCAAAAATAGTGTTTATGTATTACTTGTATTCAGATCCTGAATGATACTTTTTGGCTGTGATCTAATTAAGCAAGCTGTATTATGAACCTGTGAATAGGCTTTTCTGTCATACAGCCAATTTTATCTGTTGTTGACTTTACATCCCATCAGTCTTATTTCTCTTCTTGCAAGAGATCCTAGTCAGAGGTTTCTACACAACAAAAAAAACAAACACTTTTTTATTTTTGAAAAGCTTGTTATAATTGTCTCCTCACTTTCATTAATTGGGAATTGACATCAAGAAAATGCCTTACTGTTCCAGAACAGGTCATACATGTTTCCTGTCTGAAACATAACAAGTATACGATTACCATGTTGCATATCCCTTTGGATGTCAAGATCACGATACAGGGTTCCGTGACAAAGCCTCACAGCTCCCAGAGTCCAGAAGGAGAGATGCCCAAATACCTCAGAGGCAGCGGAGGTTGCTCCCGCCTCTCCCAGGTGCCTATTTAGGTTAATATCCAATGAAAATGTTGTTAGTCTTCAAGATTCATGGTACGAATGCTTGACACGTGAATTTCAAAATGGATTTTTTTTTTCCTCAAATTTCAGAAAGATTTTGATCTTTGGTATCAATATATATTTCAAACATGAGTAAGTGGAAAAATCCGTTAAAAAAAATCCATCATTTAATAAGCTCAGTGACAAGTTAATTCCTTTCTATGGCTGGAGGACTTATCCAGGAAAAGTGTTTTACAAAAGATATTTGTAATAAAGATTCTTATCCAGAGATTTTGATTATTTCTTTAAAAGCTAGGAAGGAATCAGAATGATTTTCAGTAAAACTCAGTACCACCTTACCCAGGAAGTATTCCAATGAGGCAAAACTAAAAATAGTGGAATTTAGCCCAATACTATATTCAGTTCAGCACTTTGATTGATGATAGTTTCCATTGCAGGGACATCCAGTAAATAAAGGGAAAGCAATCAATACAGAATTGTATTTTTTTAATTTATTTTTTAGTTTGAAAGAGTCACTCCTGAACAGATTAGCAAACCTCAGCACACGGACGCACCCTCTGCTCGGCACGAAGCTCACAAAACGACTTGCACTAGATCGACACTCCTGGAGCCTTCTTTAGAAGGCTGTGCACAGTTGCGGGGAGGTAAACACAGACACCAGCCTCTAATTAGAATGGATTAGGTACCGCACGCTTCTAATCGCCCCGCTTTCCTTTCCAGGCTGCGTGGCCAGGAAGGCAGCAGCACGAGCGGCAGGGCTCAGCGCAGGCAGGCCCACAGCAGCCTGCAGCGCTCCGGGGGAAGGAGGCAAAACGCTCGGCTTCGGCCCTGGACACTGAGCTTCTGGTAGCAAGAGCTTATCAGACACAACAGGTATCTCTCACTAGTCATGCTGTACAGTTAATCTTTGCTTGGATCCTCAGTGCCAGGGCAGCCCCTCTGCGAAACACCGCGATAAGCATATTGCTTTGTGGAGAACCTTTGCAGAAACCGTACAAAGCAACAGGGGTAAGTCCTGCAGCTGGACGGGGAGAATGATGTAGAAAAGAACAGAGAAACTTTTTTTACCATTAAAAATAGATAAAGTAAAATGGCTCCACAATATCATAACAGATTGTTTTCCATAGCAGCAGCTTGGATGCAGCCAGAACAATCGAGCTGGGACCTGATCTGGTAGCGCAGTTAGTGTTAGCTGTTAGAGATTAATTCCATAAAACTCCAATCTGATTTGCTGGCTTTTATTGACCAACAACTCAGTGTTAGGTGGAGCATTGCACAACTGACTTCTTGTCAGCAATGCTATCTTTCAGAAAGGCAACGAGGCAACAAACAGATCTCCTTATCTACACTTGAGGCACCAGGAGAAAAAAAAAGAATCTCTTGGCAAGACACTGCCTACATGACAGCCAGATTTATACCGGCAATAATGTCTTTAAATTGTAATTAGCAGGGATTTAACAGTTGAGTTTACTCTGAAAAGGAAGGTCACGATTAAAGGGTTATAGCACCATATCTGGTGACACTCCGCAGCGGTCGTTAGACATCTAGATGCCCCTGCGCGTCGCACTGACAGCTCAGACACAGCGCTCTGCCATACGCTGCTGTTTAATGGATGGTGTATGGTAAAACGCAGCTGGTTCGTGCGCAGCCATTTGCAAGCTACTGCATGTGCAATAATCTTTAAGAGGTTTGTCTGACCTCTCGAGAGCTCAAGCTACGGGCGAAGCCCAGCCACGCACTCTTCCGAAGGCACAAAGCCGTCGGGAAGTTCCCCCATGCGTTTTCAGCTCTTGTTTGAGCGTGCTGTCACGTGAAACGCGCTGACTGCATCTCCGTGTTACTGCTTTTCTCCACTTGTAACTCTCTCAAAATACTGATGAGCCTGTCATCCCAATTGCCCTAATACTCATCTGTTTTGGGTGTCAGGCATAAACTTCAGGAGATTTTCCACAAGACATTTTTTGCCGTTGTGCAGCAATAAAAAAACTATTCATAAAGTCCATGCATTTGTCAATATGATAAATAATATTATCTCTCAGAAGCTGAGTTCATTACCTGCTCTGATGCTATCAGTATTTAACAGAGCACTAGCAGATGAGGTGAAGAGAACGTTAGAAAACAGATTGCCTTCATATTAGGTGTCTGTATGGATAAAAGCAAAAAAAGCCTATGTATTTACCAGAAATATTAATAACGCTAGATGCCTTTAATGTCAACCCATCCTAATACTGAAGCCACATCAATTAAATTTAAAACAAGCCATCTGCATAGCTTGTTGCATTGTTTCAGGTTAGAGGCACATCTCCTCTGAGCATTTTAATAGCTATTTATTAAAATGAACAGAAATGTGCACATTTTTCAACTGCCTTCGTGCAGCTGGATAACCGATGGTAACAATAATGCCTTTTTTCAAGCCCAAGAAAGTATTTCGAGTATTTTGGAGCGTTCATGACTACGACTAGCAAAATAACCTCTGGGTTGTTAATATATGTTCTTATTATTTCAGTGCCTTAGCACATTCAGCGAATACTCTCAGGAGACAGAGCTGCCCTTGGTGCAGCTGTGAGGTGACCACTCAGGTGCGTGCTCGGGGTGAGCTGAGGAGAGCATTCGGCTCCTCTTCAAAGAGAGCCGATCACGGAGGTACACCCGCAGCTGGATTCTCTTACAACCTCTGCTTTTGACTTGGAATAAACAAGAAGTCAAAAGAAAGGGATCAGGATATCAAAAGTTGGCAGGAAGGAACAGGAGAAGAGTTGGGTTTCAGCATCCATGGTTCTAGATGTTTTCATTTATTCTGGATTTTTGTCCTAAGCAATTTGTTAGAGGACAGAACTCTTCTGCCACTGGAAAGTTTGATCTGGACATTCAGTGCTGCCTTATTCAGGCTGAAGTAATCAACGGCTTCCTCCAGGTTGTGCCAAGCAGCCATTACAGCACGTGCATCGTAGCAATGAACCCGATCACTAGCAGTTTGAAAACAAGTTAAATGAGGGCATGCATGATATACACCCAAATTTCTTGCAGAGAGAGAGTTCTTGAAGGAAAATTATTTCAATACCAAGTTATTGCCTTATACAGCAAACCCCGAAGACGGTGTCATCCACAGCCTGCTGCACCAGGCCGGTGCCTGGAACACACAGTTAACAGCAGAAGACACCCCGACACCATCTGCTTTCCTCCTGCAACCTCCAGTCCAACAGCAGTGGATACTGTGTTCAAGCAGTCTTAAAATGAAAGTCTGTAAAAGTCATATAATTCGGTTTGCATATAACAGCCACTCATGATGCTCACACGCATTTTGTATGTTAAATATTTATGAAAATATTTCAGATACTTCTACACGAGCACTCAAGAATAGGAACCATGAGCTGAGCTTACAAATCTGAACATCAGAGAATGAAGGGATGCCTTCACAACGGATAGCAGGTATTTCTTATTCACTCCCTTCTCTCCCACTTAATCTTCTAACCTATATGAGCTAAGAAATATCCTTCATATTTATTGGGGTCACTCTTACCAATAATATTTAGACATGAACTAGTCAGGCTCATGTCACAAGCAACCAAAACAGAAGACGCTTTTCTGAAGTTACCAGGACTTACAACTGTATTTCTGGCACAGAGCGATGCTAACTAATACGCAGTGTGTGTACTTGTAACAATGGATGAAGATTTGCACTTTTGAAAGGACCACACACTACACCAAGATTAGTCTCTGTTGTTCCGTATCGCACAGCAGATTTCAGAGAAAGTCCTTGGGAAGTGTGAAAGAACCCATTATTTAAGGCTAGGCCCTCAAACACAGGTGTATTTGTTAACACTTTTAATGTGAAAATCATAAAGCCCTTCACAGAAGAGAAGCATTTCTCACCAGCCCACTCTATGGATGGTGAAATGAGACTAAATGCTTACCTTGACCAAGTTCAGATTAAGAGTCTGGGTCAGATGAAACAAACTCTTTACAAATCACAGTTCTTAGTCATCAAATCTACTGCCTTACTAAAAAACATATTCAATCAAAGGACTTTTTAGTAAGTGGGTGCATGGACTAGAGATCTTTTTAATAAGCTAGATTTGATTTTATTTGTGCTCGCCTTGTAAATCTTTCTATAGACATCACTTTTTTAAAATTTATCTGCATGTTTGTTAGTGACTGGCAGGTGACTTCTCTTTTAAAATTATTTTGCTAAAACTATGCTGTGAATACTTCACTAGTTATAGACAGATTGGCTTGCAGACTTGTTCTGTGCTACCTGCTTAAAACATTGTGTACCCCAGAAATACATTTGCTAGCCAGAGGCAATTCAATATGTGCAGATTTCATTTTGCCTGCAGTAATGAACACTATATCTAGACAGTTAAAATACATATTTTAAGAGGAAAAACTCCTAATAAGCAGCAATGTTTCTACCTTCTAGATTTGCCCAAAGCAAAGGATGATTTTGTTCATATCTCCAAAAATCACCAATATTTTGTTTTTACTTCAGGACTGGCACAAAGAGCTGTGACACAGCATCAGAATTTGACAACAGACTTTTCAAGAAAGTGCTTTGATCATTTAAAACCCTGATCGTAGTTACATTTTTCCTATGACACTTATCTTTTAGCTCCTTCCCACTTTTATGAACTCTAATCAAAACTAGACCTGAAGGATCAGAACATACCCTTTTTCTTGCAGTCTTTATTCATTATCCATATGCAAGTTTTCTAATCTATGATATACTGATTTTCATATATTTCGATTTCATCACATATATTTAGATTTCATCTTAAACACAGATACTGAAAGAGATTTCTGAGCATTTTTCATAAGGAAGAGAAAGGCGTAGTTTAGTAGCCTACTTCCAATTTCCAAACGTACCCATTTGTAGCTGGGTCCCAGCTGGGATGATCCCCTAGCTGGGCTGGCACGCGGTGTCACCCACAAACCCTGGCTTCAGCACTGGCAGGGCTGCGGCAAAGGCAGGCTCTAGGTTGTACAGTGGGCGTGCTGGGGGGAAATCAATGCCGACTCCATTTCCCAGTGGAACACACACGCACGCACACAAGCAAACCACAACAAAGGTGAGCAGAGTTCAACCACTAATACTTCACATTCACCTTGGATAAAGAGGCGCTCCACAAGCAGCAGCAGAACAATAGCAGAGGTGCAGTATATCCAAAAGAGGAATCCGAAACTTTGAACTTGTGTGTCCTTGGTAGCAAACAAGTGACAGTACCTCAGCGCTGTAAATTTTTAAGGAAGAGCAACCAATCAACCAGGGAGATGTAAAACTGAAACTGTCCATCTCAGGCTTCCTTCAGAGAATTTGAACAGACTACATGGAAAATCGTCTCCATCTACGGCCCTGACTCCATCATTTAAGGTATTCTTAATTCTAGAAGCATTAGTGCAAGCCCTCAGTTCCTTCCGAGTCTTCATAAGGCACTTCAGCCTTATCTTCCCAAAACATAGTGAGAGTCCTGAAAAAAAACCCTAATCCTTCAAGTGGGGAAAAAAAACGTACCTGTGCTCACATGCATAATTCTTTCCCTGTTACTTGCAATTTCCACCCCCAAAAGAAGCAACACACCAAGGGGAATTGCAAGTAACACACAATACTTTCCTGAAAGGATGACTTGATTCTCAGTGATGGCCACAGCGTGGAAGGAAACAGAAGGGGGGTGTGAGGGAAGGCACGGTAAGGAACCTCTGAGGAGAGGTACTGATGTCGGGGGGGGGGGGGCAAGGAAGCTTCTAAAGCGAATTCAGCCTTAAAACAAGCGCTCAGAGCCCTCTAGGGTGACCTCACTCACACATTTACCTAGGAACGTCTCAGGGAAGGAGGCTCCGACAGGCATGCCGTGGCGCCATGGCGCCAGAAGTCACTCAGGACAGAGCGCTGACCGCGAACGGGAAGCTCTGTCAGGCTTGGCCGGTGGCACCTTCTGGAGAAGCTTCCACACAGCTCCATCCCCAGAGACCGCCGCGGGGACACGGCTGCAAAGCTGTGGGGGTGACAGAGCGCGGGCACGCTCCGTGCCCCTCGCTCTCTGCGCCCCTCGGTGCAGGCACGCTGCCGCCGCGGGCCGGGCAGAGGTGGGCGCAGTCCCGCGGCCGGCCGAGGAGGAGCAGCCTGGTGTCCCGCTTCCCGCCCGCGCTCCTCTCGCAGCGGAGGCAGGCCGCGGCTCCTCGGCGGCCGGGACGGGCTCTGCTGACCCCCATTAGTAAGAGCAGGGGCTGCTTTTCCCCCTGAGAGGCCGCGTTGCAGCGAGGGACAGGCACCGGATCTTCCTCCTTGCACACTGGCAGGCAGAGAAACATTTCCAAAAAGTCTGAGGTGTGTTTCTACGAAAGGAACATGTCTTCAGTGATAAAATTTGCAAGCACATTGGCACCAAGCCTCTAAGGAGAGCAAATTGATACTACTTCTTAGCACACAGCTGAAGGTGAGCACGTTTATATGCTTAAATACATATATTTGAATATAAAACTCAAAATAATGTTTATAACTGCAGACGCTTGTAAAATTACTGAATATAGCTCAGGCGCAAATGGAAAAGGTAAAAAGCGTAAGAATGCTGCACATGACAGGCCACATAATGAACACGGACAAATACCATTTACAGCCGCGTTTTCCAGTGAGCTGCTGTTTGCTCAGCAGCCTCGCGCTGCGCGCAGCGATGCACGGCGCACCCAGGCTCCGCAGCCAGGTCTGCTCCCACGGCGCCTGGCGCTGGAGATGGAAGCAGTACGGGATACTCCAAATAAGTCAGCTAATGAGATGTAGCAAAGACTCGCTTAGTCTTGTAATTAAATACCATTTAATTATAATAATTAGGGAACAAAAGAACCCAAATCTCTTTGAGAAGGAATTGCCGTGTCCCTCACTTCAGGTCAGTGCTGAAGCAGATGCAATGAGCCCGCTGCTGAGCTCAGGGAGTTTGCTCATACCTGCGCTGCTATGGCAGCTCTGGGACTGCTGTCAGCCTTCAGACCTTGGAGGTGCCTTCACATAAATTATACCTTAATTGTTAGTACTTCACTGTAAATAATCACAAAAGCTACCACTGAACGCAGCGAAAGACATGAAAATGCGCTTTTACAATACATGCCTTTAAAAAGCCAGCTAACTACTGAGAGTTGCCAATAATGGTTACTGACGCAAAATGACCAAGAAATAGGCTAAGCAAAGATCTGCACTAAAATAAGTTGTGCCTTTGGCCACACAAAATTAACATGCTAGATGAGAAAAATAAAAACATTTAAATATATGAAAGTTTTGAACGGTCATTACAGCTAAGGACATCCTGCTTTTCTCCAGCATAGAAGAGCTGAGTATTACCTAATTTACAGCATTCAGCTATTAATTTTCAGGGTTTAAGTGCTGCCCTATGAAACCATCATGGAGACGTGAGAGGTAAATAAATAAATATGACTTTATACAAGAGAAGAAAATGGAGAAGGAAAGCAAGTGTGACTCATATAGAATAAGGATTTGCAGGAGAAAACAGAGTTGGCTTGCTGTTGGTTTGTTCTCAGTGTTTAAAATAAAGCTCAGAAAATGCATACAGAGCACGGAAACTTCTATTCCCCAGTAAAATCCTTCAGCTGGTTGAGACTATAATTTATTTTCATTGTAGGCAGCAGCAGGAGTATCTTAAACACAAAATGCAAGCCTACGAATGGCTCTCCCCCCCAGTCTAGATTTTGAGTAACAGGCATCAAATACAGCTAGCATTAGTTTTTCTTATTGAAAAAAAGATTAAAAACCAAAGTTTCTTCAATCCATTTCTAAGAGGAATAAATGAATTATTTACTCCCTGATTTACTGCTATGCCTTCCTGATTCCCCACCCCTCCCACCCCCATCTTTTTTCATGGTCCCTCCCACACTGATTAACACTAGTACATTGGTAAATGGTCTATATGTAGGCAAGTACAAACCTACTTTTGTTTTCTATCGATTATATGCAGGCTTGCTCAACGACTAGCGTCTACTTTTAACAGGAATCACACGCTTCTCCCGTGTTTTGTTCGGCCAGGGTTCCTCCAGAGCCGCACTGCTGAGAGCGAGCCTACGGCCCTTTGCCGGCAGGACCCGCAGGCCTGACTTCACGGGCTGCAAACCCCGCGGGACGCGGGGTGGCTGGTGCGCGAGGGACAAAATCTGTGTAGAGATGGAAGGTGAGGGATGGAGAGCAGAGGGAACGGCTCCCTGGAGATGCAGCAGAAGTCACCCGAGGAGAGACAAGGAGATATCACTGGTACGAGAGTGGTGGACACAGGCAGACAAGAACATGCTCAATCTGAGAATCGGAAGATTTTTAAAAGACCAGAAAAGCAAGATTCTGGAACACACAGCTGAGGAGACAACTGCGGCAGGAAGGAGGCCAGGGATTCGGGGGTCAGCAGCGCTACCTGGAGAGGAGCGTGGGCACATGTGCCATGCACAGCCCCAGCGCCAAGACAGCCCGCCTGCTGGGATTTCTCCTTCCTGCCCTCTTCCTCTCTCCCTGCCCCGCTCCATTCTGGCCTGCCTCTGCAGCTAGCTCTGCATCAGCCGTGGCGAGGGGCTCGGGGCAGAGCGAAGCGGGGTGACGGCGAGACGGGTACGTGCTCTCGGGCAAGAGAGCTTACAGATATGTGTGCTGGCTTGAGCTGTGGTTAAAAAAATAAAATAACAATAATAAACAAACAAAACAAAAGGTCCCAAAGGAACTATTTTAAATCCGATCTGCTGCTTTGCTGAACACACAGAAACATTGGCAATAACTGCTCAGGAAGCACAACACTGGCTCCAGGACTGCACAGCAGCCTCAGAGAACGCAACGCAAGACAGCGCAGAGGTGCGAGAGGAGGCGGTGCTCTGGACACACGCAGAGCCGGCGAGGATCCACTGCAGCGAGCGCCGGCAGAGAGGGGACCGAGAGGAGCAGAAGATGGCAGGTACCGAAACACGGTTCCGCAACACGGCACAGCATCTTGAAAATGGGTACGGGGAGTTTGATCTGTTTTACCAAATGCAGAACTGAATTAGTGTTGTGACAGCCCTGCTAGATGCTCTGCTGCCATCTCCTCCTCCAAAAACCATGCTGCTGGCTCTATCAAAGGAGATCAGTGTGGGAGCGTTGGTGCAGTCGAGTGCAGGATGGATTAGGTCTGCATTCTCCTTCACTAACCTGCGTCTCCCTACCACAGCCAAAGTGAAAGAAAAGGCACCTCAGTGCAAATTGTTTTTTTGTTTGTTTTCCTGAGACCCCAAGAACAGTTTGTACACATGAAAGTTAGCTTCGCAGCACTTCCATGGAAAAACGTGTTTTGTTTTCCGCTTGCATTCCCTCAGGCTGAGGGGGCCGAGCGGGGCGTCGAGGCCAGGCTGCAGGCTGGGGACACAGCGCCAGCCTGGCAGGGGAGGACGGGGCACGGCGCAGGGGCTGGGGCCGCAGGTCCCTCCGAGTGGGCTGCTGTGCCCTTGGCGGAGGAGCGGCCGGTCCCGCCAGCAGCTCAGACTCACAGCTTGGAATTAGAGTCGCTGAAAACAACCGATTCTTCAAATGCACGAGCAGTTATTTGCCTACGCTGTTCTGGGGACTTGCTTATAATTTCAGTAAAATGCAAAATACTTCCCTTTCACAGCAAGATTAACTTGCTTTTTCACTTTCATAACATGAAATGAGCTTACTACAAGAGTGTTTAAGACAACTTCAGTAAAATCATCTGAGCATCCTCCAGAATTTTCATCCAAGAGAAACACATCTAAAAGCAGCAAGCTGGCAAGTTTGTTTAAAAACATAAATATCCATCAACAGAAAAGTATTACTTATTTTTCAAAGTCAGTTTAAAAAAGAAAGATTTTAACTGGTTCATGGAATGCGATTTAGCAGTTAAAGGCTTTCAGTTCTCAGCATCAACTTTGGAGGGAAAAGATCCTTTTCTCTCCCATAGAACTGAAGAAGAAACACAAACGAATGATGAACAACATATGAAGAACCGATAGCAATTACCATTCAAGAGATAAAACAAAAAATCTCCAAAAGACCATAGTATAATGTGCAATCAGGGAAATACAGTAAAATTATACTGGCACTGTAAGGCAACAATTTGAATCTTGCCACATTTACATAAATTGCTAGAAAAAGATAATACAATATGACCATCAGTGCAGATGAGTCTACAGGCTAACCGTCATAACTTTCGGAAAAGTTTTAATCCTCTCCATTACTTTTTTTTTTTTTTAATATTTAAAGTGAGCCATGCAAGTATATATAAAAAAATATCTGTATATTTTTTACATGTGAGCCGGACCAACGGAAGAGCAGTCCCATCACCCTGCCCACCACAGACTGCGTGGTAAGTACAGGCATGCGTTACTACATGGGGGACAGGGGACAAACAAACAAACAAAACACTGGCTATACCCTATCCTTAGTAGCAGGGAAGATGAAGTTAAGATCACAGATACAAGCCCTCTCACCCCCACACAGGTGAACCTAGCGTTTTGGCAGAGGCTGGAGAGACGCGCCCTCTCTGGGGCTGCTTATCTCGGCATCCAGGAAGCACTGGGGCTGAAACGCAGCAGGGTTTTACGGAGCCCCTGGCGCACTGGAGAACTCCAGGCAGCTGCAGTGCAGGGAGGTGTGCTCAGATCAGAGGCAGAGACCCAAAGGGCATTGCTGTCTGTGCTTCCTCTTTTTTAAGGCATATATGGACATGATATTCATGTATTCCTCTCCTGCTACCAGGAGCCTACTTATTATCTAGGACAGAGAAGTGCAGACATCTAAGCTGTTTTTTTAAGCCATTGATATTTCTATCAGTTCCAATTTCAGACTTGAAGGATTTTGCTGTATTTTGGGAGTGCAAACGGACTCAGCTGCCTCAAGTACACAATTGCATGTGATAATGCAAAGCAGAAGTCCCCTAAGAGTTTAAACTGCAAAGAAGCCAACATCTTCACAGAATCACAGAATCACAGAATTGTTCAGGTTGGAAGAGACCTCCAAGATCACCTAGTCCAACCTCTGACCTAACTCTAACAAGGCCCACACTAAACCATATCTCTAAGCTCAACATCTAAACGTCTTTTAAAGACCTCCAGGGATGGTGACTCAACCACCTCCCTGGGCAGCCCATTCCAATGCCTAACTACCCTTTCGGTAAAGAAGTTTTTCCTAACATTCAACCTAAACCTCCCCTGACGCAACTTGAGCCCAT
>VXAA01002792.1:587656-598207 GCA_013399115.1 Anseranas semipalmata | reverse complement strand
CAAAACTGAACACAGTACTCGAGGTGCGGCCTCACCAGCGCCGAGTACAGGGGGACAATCACCTCCCTAGTCCTGCTGGCCACACTGTTCCTGATACAAGCAATCTGATACAATCTTCTAGGTTTGCTTGCTGAATGCATGATCTAAATCACATAAACCATATATTAAAAAGTCACGTCCAAATCATTTGTGGTCCTATCACACCTCCACGCAAATTAGACATGGAAAAATTACATAGGACATTCTTATTGCTATACCTCAGCCCTCCTTCTCTGACGTTGCTCCTAAACCATTGTCTCACAGCTTTACTGTCACAGAGTAAATTCACCCACTCTTGGACTTAAGCTCTTGGCTAGGTCTTGCAGGTTAACCCCATTTCCAATAAGCCTGGGAATTCGCAGCCCACTCTGGCAGGATTTAAAGGCTTGAGATACAGAGCTATCAGACAAACAAAGAATTATTTATCAAAGCAACACAATAGCAACATGGAAGAGCTGTTTCAAAGCATCCTGTGTGCAGAGTTATCTCTTATATAAGGACTTTTCATCAGCGTACCAAGGCGAGATTACTGCACGTTACCAGCTGCAGGAAAGCTCGTGCAGCTCTGCAGCAGCCCCTAGATACTGCAGCCCAGGTCCCCAGCCAGCTCTGCCCTCCTCCAGGTCCTGCCCCGAGGGGCAGCCAGCACCTTCCCGTCCCAGTCAGGAGCACCAGCGGCCCCAGCATCCAGGAGCGGCCGCGCAGGCGGGTCCAGGTGATTGGGACCGCACGTCCCTCAAGGAGCGACCATGTCCACGGAGAGCAAGCAGCAGCGCCCACTCTCCCACTGCTTTTTCCCAAGCAGTTCCCTTTGAATTCAAAGGAAAAATTCATCCAGTACACACCAGTGACCAGGCCAGCTCCTCGCCTGCCTGACCTGCAGTCGCTCGCGGGAGGAGTCTGAGCAACGCTCAGCAGCGGCCGCATCCAGAGACATCTAAGCTCCTCTGGTATCATTTGTTCAGGTTAAAATTGAACAAGTTACTAACCACAAAGTATTTGCTTGGTACTGGCTTAGTAAAAGGCCACTGGGGCCTTCTGGCTGGACTGAGCTGGTGCTTTACTTTTTCATGGAAATGCAACGTGTTTTATGTAGTAAAGAAATCGAGCATTTGATGAGTCAGCCTATGCAAGTTTTAGGGGTTTTATGTAATTCATTCACTGAGCTTCCTACGTGCCTTCATCAGTCCAAAGAAGAATATCAGGAAAGGTGTGAAAGCGATAACTGCTCATATATTTTGGGAGTGCAAAGATGCTAACAACATTTGAAGTTATTAGCAATATTGCTATATAAAAATGTGTATAAATTTCTGAACACACCTGAAGACAGGAATCATTCAAAAAATATATGAATAAGCATGTAGTATACAATGCTGAAATTATGTAATGAAAATTATTTGAAAACTTGCTTCATTTTGTATTTTAGATGTCGGAACTCAGAAAACTGCACAAAGCAGCCACCATATTAAGAAAATGAAACAAATAAGTAGTTTAAGAACAAAAAAAAATGCATGTCTCGCTTCTGCCCAGGTGGTAGAGCAAAAGCCGAGTTCACAGGTATCAGCTTCATCCTGCAAACCCAGCAGCTGCCCCGCGCCTAGCCAGTCACACCGTGGCAAGCGAAGACACAAGGGCAGGGAGGCCGCCCACTGCCCCGCGCCCGGCTCCTTCCCCTGGCCGCCCGGCCCCGCTGCTCCTGGGGTGCTGCGGAGCCGCCACGGCCCCGCGGGAAGCTCAGCGCACACGCGCACTCGCTGGGGCAGGCGGGGAGATCCAGGAGCCCCAGTTTGAAAGCCGCGTATAAAATAAACCCATCCGTCTTCTCCTCAAAGCCCTTATTTGTGTCTCATCTTCATAAAAGCTGTAATGCCTCAATTTGTAGGTGTCACATGAAGAAGTCAATCATTTTCTATCCAAGAGTTTTTTCCTTAAACTAACATGATATTAAATAGTAGTATTTGTGAACTCTAAACAATAGGGGGTGTGTATAAGCAAACACCTTGTCTGAGCAGCCTGCCTGCAAAGCGAAGCGAGTTCGCTCACTAAGCTCCGCGCTGCTATGGCTGCTTTGCTTCTGGTGCCTAAACCCAATTATTTAGGAGGGGAATTATCAACATATTAGAAGAGAAAGATGAAGCAAAATATAGGTCCGTTGCTTCCTGGATGATGGCCCATAAATGGTCAAAACAATCTGATTTGTCATACTGGCTCACAGACTAAACTCTCATTTAAATGTAACTTTCAGTTTGCATTAAAATTGTGTTAAAAAAAAAAAAAAAAGGAAATCCATACTGGCCCTTTTTAAAAATAAGTAATTTAGGAAGTATACCATTATTTGAGGTATCTCTTGAACAAGCATTTCTTTAGCCTTGAATAAATACCCGAATATAGATTTGTTATTTGCTAGGTAGCAGCTGGGTGCCGAGCCAGGCACTGCGCAGGGAGCACTTGGCACGCGCGTTCGTAGGCAGCCACGCACGCACAGCGCGCATCGGTCACGCAGGCTCCACGGTCACCGACTGGCACGTGCCCGAATTCAGTACGCCTTCCACCGCGGCCCATCGGAGGGCAGCCGATCTCGTGGGTTTGGGAGAATATTCCCCCCCACACGAGTTACCCAACGAGGCATCGCCAAGCCAGCGCACCAGCTCCAGCCGCACCGGCGAGGCAGCGCGCATCGCACAGCCGCGCTCAGTCGTCGCGGCGCCTTCACCGAGTGCTGTTAACGTGCCTTTCAAGCCTTAGAGCCTGGTCAGCCTCCCGGGAGGCGCTGGCACATCAGTGCGCTCACAGCGTTCTGGGAAAACAAAGGGAGACGAGGAGAGCAAGCAGCCTCATTTTCCCCAGCATCAAGGACGTTGGCCCATGACCCAGGAACCGCCCGTACCCCCTCCTGCCAGAGCTGTCCCCCTTCCCCACTGTTTTCCCCAGTGCCCTGCACACCAAGCTGGCACAACGCTGGCATTAAGCATAATTACTCAGAGGGCTCATTTTTCTCTTCCATTAGTGGTTATTGCTGTCAAAGCTAATGCATACTCTGTTCTGCAAAACAGCTGAAAGAATTCTAAAAAACCTATCCTGTACGCAGGGCTTTTCAGTACAGTGCTTCAGGGGAAGAGATGGATCTGTGTATTTTCGGAGCAGCTGCCTCATTGCGAGAGGTGAAGAGCTCACACGCACAGACATCTCACCCTTTCCAGCACCCCTGGCAGTTGTGCGCTGCTAAACAGCTTTAACAGAAGATGAACCCAGCCTCCTGCTCCAAGGCCACCAGAGGTGGGGGTTTGTTTTATGTTTGCTTTTGGCCTCACCATTGCCCTGGTTTGCTCAGTGCCACGCACAGATGCTTCCCAGAAGGCGCTGGAGCCCAGCAGGACCCGGTCAGAGGAAGGCTGTCAGCCCTCCCCGTGCCCCGGAGACATGGGCAGCGAACGAGCTTGAAGCGAGCCTCAGGAGTTGGGTCAGTGCTCCAAACAAATAAATTACGTTTAACAAGGTTTTTAAACACATAATGGGGAAAGTATATTTTCAGGTTTTCCTTTCGTCTGTTTGCTAGTTTTTTGGCTAACGGTGACTTGCACAGCTACTGCAGCTATACAACCACGCCTTCCATAGGGGTGAAACGGGAGCCTCGCACCCAAACAGCAGCTGAAGGGGCAGCGGCACTTGGATCACAGATGCTGTGGAATGTTTTTACAATTACAGTTGATTTAATGCAAGATAAATAAGGCTTTAGAGACACTTCAGCATCTATTGATTCATATGAAAAGGAGTGTACATAAAAAGATTTATTTAATTGCTCTTGCATTTAAAAAGTGTAGGTTACAGCAATTAATCACCCGGAGTATAGACATGAAAACGTCCTGGTGATGCAGAGTGTGTCAGCTTGCTCTTCAGCATGCCGTGGGAAGACGTACAGAGATTTTAGAGTAAGGTCAGTGTGGAACCTCACATTTAAATTTAAAGTCTGAAATGGGATACGGTGACATTTGTCACAGAAACACTGAGTGGCATCCTTGAAGGATGCAAGATACGTACATGTACAAAAAGCCAGGAGGGGAAAACCAAACCAAACCAGACCAGACCTTTAAAGCCCAGAAGCCTCAGTCTGCTGCAGAAGAGCTGCTGGAGGCCAGCAGTGCCTGGCTCGGGGCCTCCCCGCCCCGGCCCCCAGGAGGGCAGCCCGCGGCGCTCAGACAGAGCTGCCCGCTGAGCTCGGCGCCCGGCTCTCCACGACAGCCCCGGGGCGCTCCTCGGATGACCCCCGCTCAGCCATCAACGTCTAGGATTCCAGCAAGTCCAGTGAGCGTCAGAAAGCATTATGCGAGCAGGATCTCCATCACCATCTCGTCCCTACCTCACTTCTCTGCTCCCCTCCATTTTTCTAACTTAACCACCAACACTATCCACCCGTCGCCACCCCAGCACACCAACCGCGCCAGCCCCAGCCCCACGACGCCCCGCACACAGGACGGATGGGTGCCCTGCCCGGCCTCCTGCCCATCGCCAGCCCCACGCCCCAGCAGGGGCATGGCAAGGTGCTTCGGGGCACTGAAGTGTGGCCACATGGGGAGGTCAACCCTGCAGCGTCTTCTATTCGGACATACTGCAAATCATGATGAAAACAGGGAAAATGCAGCAAACCACACTGCGTGAAGTACAGCACAAGCTCACTTTACAGTCTCCTGCTCCTCCTCCGCCACCACTGAGCAGGATGGCAGCAGTCTGCCCAAACACTGCTTCCTCTGAGTACTTAGATGGGTGAGGAATTATTAAGCAATTATTTAATAAGCATGAAAAATTTCAGAGCATTTTTAGATGTCACAAGAATGTCAGATTAATGTCATCTATTACTTCTTGGCCCCATTTTAAGACATGGGGCCAGTTAGGGATGCACGCCGCATTACTAAAGCCAACCCAAATCACAGGTCTGCCCGGGCGCAGGACGCGGAGCTTCAGGAAGCCGCAGTAAGCGATGGCAGCAGCTGCTGCCTCACTCGGCGCTCTCACAAGAGGATTAGTGCCCTGCGAGAGCCGTGCCCTAATGCCCGGCTTCAGAGCGTGCTGGGAGCCGGACCCACAGAAAGTAGGTCAGGCAGCAGATGACCTCTGCTTAGCATCATTAACATCTGGCTCATCCTCACCGCAGCTGAACAGCAGCAGGGAGATGAGGAGCCAGATGTGCTCGCTCACTGCAGGAGATGGGCCCAGAGATGCTCCAAACAAGAAATTTTTTTTTTTTTTTTAAACCTTAACAGTTCTCCAGCTTAGTTTCTCTATGCCAAATATGCAAGTTACCCCAATTACTAAGCTGATATGTAAAACATTGCTACATCAATTACTTTATAACAAGGAGATGGATGAGCAAGCTACTACTCTCTAAGTTACAGATATTTACTTTATGGAGCAATGGCTGTTTCAGAAAACACGAAGGGCAAGTCGTGATGTGCATTCAGCAACAATTTTTGAGTTTGCATAAGTAGGCAAAATCATAATTGTTATTTTAGGTCTCATTTCGTCACATGGTTGCTATGCTTGACTTTCAGTTGCAAGTATATTCTTATCATTTAACCCAAACAAGATTGAAAATAAACACACAGAAGAAAAAGACTTAGGACTGCAGGTATTTCACTCCACTTCTAACTACAAACTGAATGTTAATCCGAACACAGATTTCAGTGCTGCTTCCTTAACTTTTCTGCATTTCTAACAGACTCAGCAGCATTCTCACAGCAACTGGAAGGTATTTATATTTAAGTCAAAGTCAGTGGAGGAGTGTAGAAGAGCAGATGTAGCAAGGAAAGAAAATTGAGGGACTTATATATTGAACACAGTTTGGTGTGACATGTCATCATACTTCAGATTAAGTAGTTTGATCATTTAAAAATAAATTAAAAGCAAACTACGGTCCTTCTTCCTGCCCTTGGTATCACTTTGTGTTTCAGCACAGAAGTATGTTGACTCCTTAGTGATGTGGTATGCCTCAGGCACCTGGCAGAGCTTGCTAAAGAAACAGAGTCAAATTCCTTCCCATTCATAACGCCTAAATACAGGAAGCTATTTTCCCATTTTGAAACACTTTGTTCCATCCCCGAGTTTTCCCCACAGCAGCTGCAGCTGCCCAGGTCCGGAGCCGCGCGGTGCGCGGGCAGCTGCTGGCAGAGACGAGGGGCCTGCAGCCGCTCAGCCCTCAAAGGGGACCCGGCGGCACAGACACCGTGCTGCGGCGGTCAGTAGCAGCAGTGCTGGTCTAACCGGAGAGGAGACTGACTCCTGTAAGTTAGAAGGTGGCTTTCATATCCATCTGATCTGCTCTGTTCATAAAAACAGACCAAACCCTTCTGGCACAATTCATTTCTCACTTCCACTTTCAAGTGGTCTCTCAATGTAAGAAACCAGGCCTGTCCAATTAATCACAGTGCTGAACATCTTGAATACCTGGGGAGAAAGCAAACCACAGCTACTGGAAAGTTTAATTTGAACACTTGAACTAAATTAAGGAGTATTTAAAGCACAGTGACAGTTGCCCGGTAGCAGGTAAGAACTAACCTCCTGGCTTTTTTCTTTTCCTCCTTGAAATTTTCTGGTAAATGGAGAAGTTGTCAGTTACTGTAAGGCTTCTTGAATCTTGCTGATGCTGCCCTTATTGAGTTAGAAAATGGAAGGAGAATAAAGCCCACTGGTAAACATTTAAGTTCCAAATTATTTTAATTTACACCCCAGTGACACAAACAGGCTTTCACATATGGTGTCAATGTGTTAACTGGATTTTCTCCACCTTCTACTTGCTAAGCACAACGCAGACTCGGCAGTCCTACGAAGAAACAGCTGAATATAACATACCACATTCCTTCTACACTTTGGGAATTGTCATATTGCATCTGTGGGATTAAATTTTTTAAGGAGTTGTCAAGTTTAATTGGAGAGTTCACACAGTCCCAGCTCTGGTGCTGTGATTTATCCAGCAAGTGTTTTGCTTTTATCGCTTTAAACTAACTCACAGATCTAAATAAAACTATCTACAAACAAAGCCTGTGGAATCAGGCAAACAGCTTTACTACATTGGTTTTCCTAAGGTTTAATTTGTACGTTTTGTCACTTGCTGGAAGTCCAACTACATTTCAAGCTTTCCTGCAGGTTTGGTGCTGGGTGCTCCAGCCGCAGCTGGACCAGGCGCCCAGCGTGCCGAGCCCCGACTCCCTGCACGGTGCCGGGACGGATGCGCCTGGAGGAAGAAGCTGTCCGTCCGTGCCACGCTGCTCACGGGCAGGCCGAGGTGGGACCGCTCCCCTCCCAGCCTGCCCGAGCGCCCCAGGAAGCCGAAGCGCGGCTCTGGCCCCCCCGCGCCAGCGCTCTGCCCGAGCTGCTGCGTGCGCAGCTCTCGGCTGTCCGTGGGGCCGCCACAGCCCGAAGGGACGCGCTCCTCCGCGTGCACCTGAGTGTATGCGCACGCACTTATCGATAAATACAAATTTCTGGTTGGAATAATATTTGACAAACGTCTCACTTGGGAGCTTATCAACGCAGGTACAAGCCGGGATCAGTATCGAGCGCGGGTCAGAGCACAGTATTTACGTGGTACCCGAAAGGCACTTTAACGCCTCTCGGGAAAACGAACCGACAGTACGTTAGTTTTCTCTGCCCAGCATTTGAAGATTACTGCAGCCTTAAGCAAACTAATGAAAAGCAATGAGCTTTTAATAAGTTAAACAGACCACGGCAAACTCGCAGAGTGCACCAGGCCAGAAAAGGCAGGGGCACCGGGGCTTGCTTTACACAAAGCAACGCTGCGTTCTCGCTCAGCACAGGGTGCGCGGCACCCAGGAGCACCGCTGCGGCCTGGGGCAGTTCCAGCCCCGCTCGGGCTGTTTTCGGGCCGGTGTGCAGCGGTGCTGAGCGCTGAACTAGGATCGTGTTTCCTTTTTAAACATCCTTTTGACTGGCAATTGCAAAATATATGCCAGGGAGCAAGTGTTATCTGTCTCTGTAAATACTGGGAGGACTACACCTAAAGTTTAGTGTGGGGGCAAAGCGTTGCCTTACCGCGTAAGTAACAATTGCTGCAACATTCCATGGAACTGATTTGAATAAGTTTCTCTATTTTGATCAAATGCAATAAAACTGCATCTCCCCTTCTTATACAAAGTTAAAAGAAGATTCCTATGAATTTTGCTCAGAAATCGCATTCGTTTCATCACTCAGCAGCAGGTGAGCTTCCAAAGACTCAAGGTATGGGGTTTTGTACCTGTAACACTGGTTTGAAGCTCTGCAGACTTTTGGGACAGTTTTCTCTGTGTGGATTCTAGATGTTTCAGTTCACGCTCACTCCCACCTGTTCTAATGCAGTACCTGTTTGTTTTGCCTCCAGCACTCACTCACTACCTGCAGCTTGTAAACTAATATTAAGTGCACGATGAGATTGCTGAGCTAGGGATTGAGTCATAAAAGCCTTTTGCAGCACTTACTTTATCTTGGGGAAAAACAAACAACACATTTCCTAAGCGAGCTCCCAGCTGCAGTGTGCAAGCAGCGTGCTGGGGTATTAACCCTTCTCCTCTGCGCCAGCAGAGATCTCCTTCATGCGACAAGAGTTAACGGGGAGGATGTGCACACACTAATGATGCATTTACAGAGAGAGAAACTACTCGAAGAAATGAAAAGATACTTTAGTCTTTCAAATATTGAGAGCCCTCATTTGTACATATTTATTCTACTTCCATGAACACAGTCCCCTGGAAAGCTATATACTAATCCATAAACAGAAAAACGGAAATTGCCTCCTGCAACAGTGGTGGGAATTACCCCAACATAGAGATGAATAGTTTATGTATGTATTCATAGAAAATACTGATAATTATTTCTTTGGTATAATACATTTATATTTACAAAAACAGCCCCCAAAACACATGAATATGTCCAATCGTATACACGCCTTTCCAAAGTACTCTAAAAAAGGTAGCTAGCATAAACTGCAAGAATATGGAGGACTGAAGGAATGTGTGTAATATCCGGAGATTTTTTAAAAGACATCTCTCCACAATAGCTTTGTTATAGTTGATTGTGCAGTAGGGCTAGACTAGATGATTATTTTCAGTATTTATCTTGTTAAGCTAATGTAATCCAATAGTCTTCTCTCTCATAAGAACTGAAATTTAGAAGACCAGACCCATTCTCAGCCAAGTGATCAATTTGCAAAAGAAAGAATTATATATCCCTTCCCCTTAATTAAAAAAAAAGAAAAAGAAAAAGAAAAAAAAAGTAAACTCCATTAAAATTTACAACAATTGGCAAACTTCCATCTTCACATTAATTCTTAGCTCTAAGCCTATGGAAGTTGATATTCAGCCCATCTTCACCTTTATATTTTTTATTGCTTTTTGTCATAGTGCCCCCGACAGGAATCAGAGCCCACTAAAAATAAAGTCTTTATCCTAAGTCCCCAGTCCAGCTAAGAAAGTGCTTTGGAAATGAGTTTAGTCAAGCTGACCTACAACATCTACATTTTTCACATCTGTCTTTGTGACTACTAGCAAACAGCTTTCCCATTACCATGCTTAATAGGTACAATGCTCCATCTTGCTATGTTCTTACAATGGGAAATGCCTCTGTCTGAACTGATAGCAAGTCTCCCAGTTAAGAGTTTTATGTAACACTGTGCCTTTTTTCTTGTATGCCATCATTCAGTGCTGAAAATATTTGCAAAGGCATAACTAGTTCACATGGCAATTTATTTTTTTGTGTGTGAAACAGGGATACAAAGTGAAGAAATTATGGTTTAGCATGTCCTGCATGAGTGGGCAAATCAAGTGCACTCGTGTCTAATGTTTTGGTACTCACACAAAGTTTGCCCATCCTTGTTGTTCTCCGGATCACAGAAAGCCTCCGAGAGGCACAGCTGATGCTACAGGATTACAGCTGGGCGCTGCTACGGCTTCCTCCAACCTCCTTCTGCCCTGCCTCTCACCTGCCAGCCGTGGTCCCAAGCAGGGAGCCTGCAGCTCCCAGCTGTGATGCTGTGGTAGGGGCTGGGGGAAAAGTAGCTGAGAATAGGAAAAAGGATCCAATGAACTACCCCTAATCAGCACATCAGTTATCCAAAACAGACTTCTAATGAACCCCAAGCAGGTTTTTACCCATGCAACTCACTTGAGTACAACACACAAAGCTGATCGTTGTCCAGCCACAAACAAAGCTTTCCAGGCTTGAGTATCTGTCTTGGGACTATTGTGTTCCCTCCATCACGACAGCCACCAGCCATAACCAGAAGTTGTGAACACCACAAAACATGATCAGTGCCGAGGATCTCATTTAGTTCTGTGCTTCTATATTGGGTTTACGGGTCAACGGTTTGGTAGCGGGAAGGGGGGGTCTCTGTGAGCAGAGCCCAGCAGCTGCCCCATGCCAGACAAGAGCCAGCTCCAGCCAGCTCCAAAAGGGACCCGCCGCTGGCCAGAGCCCAGCCTCTGAGTGACATTGGTTGTGCCTCTGGGAGAGCAGAGTTAAGGAAGGGAA
>VXAA01002792.1:540946-587387 GCA_013399115.1 Anseranas semipalmata | reverse complement strand
GAAGAGCTGCAGCCTGTGGGAAGCCCAGGCAGGATCAGTTCGGGAAGGACGGCATCCCGTGGGAGGGACCCCACGTGGAGCAGGGGCAGAGAGTGACCGTGAAGGAGCAGCAGAGACGCAGCGTTAGGGACTGACCGCAGCCCCCATTCCCCGTGCCCCTGCGCTGCTCGGGGGGAGGAGGTAGAAGAGGGTGGATGGAGGAAGGTGTTTTAATTTGCTTGTAGTTTCTTACTGCTCTAGTCTGCTAGTAATAGGCAATAAATTACATTAATCTCCCTATGCTGAGTCTGTTTTGCCCGTGATGATAATTGGTGAGTGATCTCCCTGTCCTTATCTCAACCCTTGAGCCCTCTCCATCGTATTTTCTCCCCCTTTTCCATTGAGGAGGGGGAGTGAGAGAGCAGCTATGGTGGAGTTGCTGCCCAGCAGGGTAAAACCACCACAGCTTCACAGCAGTGTCTAAATACTTCAACAAAGGTTTAACTTGTTCTTGAGGTATCTTAACCTTTTCATGCATATCTATTTCTCTTTGCTAGATTCCTTTGTAATTTAAAACCAATTGACTCGAGGGGATCTGTACACCAAAGAAAAACAATCTCATCATGCCAGAAATGAGTTGCCCTTGACCTCATAATTATGACCATATGTAGCCAGGAAAATAATACACGGTTGACCATGAGCTCAGCTTGACCCATTTAACTGTTAATACAATGTTTTCATACCTTTCTTCCTGAAGTCATTCTTTAAATGGGCTTTATGACGACTATTCATACAACAGTGAATGGCACTTAATGAAACCACACATCTTACTCTGGCATCCAGATGTTTTGTTGTTGACTTCAACCATAAACGTTTACATATTTTTCCTTAGGGTAAATTCTAAAGGAATCATTTTCTTAGCCCAAATAACACCTTAGAAGATATAAATTTTATACAAGATGTATACAGGGAAGAGCTCTTTTCCTGTGACATTCTCATTTGTTAACATAATTTTGACAGTCTTATTCCTGAGTGCAACAGTCTAAAGACGTAGATGCTAAGCAGAGCTATAATTAGCATGTAATTTGTTCTGAACTTCCCATTCCAAAATAATGAGATACACAGATGGAAAAACTGCTGGACTGTCAGAAGGGATAGCAAGGAGCTCCTGAATAACCTTGGTCAGGTACCAGCCATAGTGCAGGGCTCCTCCAGTATTTGCAGACTGGGAATTCAGGACATCGGTGGGAATTAGCAGACTCACAGCTGCTTCCCACTGCAGCTGCCCTAGATTAAACCTCAGTCTTAAACCCATCATGTTCACATAAGACCAGCATCTGAACACAGGCTCCTGTGTTGTTTGAAAGTTGATGACCTGAAGGCTGCAGGAAACCAGATAGGATTGCTGCTCACAGCACCTTCAGGACGTGCAGAGACACTGGAGCACCAGTTGCAGAGCAATAACCTCAGACTGGAGCCCTGCTTGCATTGGCACGTCACAAAAACCAGGCTCTGAGCAAACCCCATTCCAGCCCACAGTAATTAAGTGCAGAACACTGACCTTTTAAGCTTGATATTGTTTAATTGTTTTGTAGAAAAAAAATTGGCTCTCCTCCATACCCCTCTCCAATAAGCTCTACTGGGAAGGAGACTTTGTTTAAAGGAGAGAGGAAAGTTGAACTTCTTGTGCATTAATACTTAATACAATCTCTTGATGGGCCATTTAAAAATAAAAGTGATCCATACATACAATAGCACATTATATTTGTTTTGTCATGAACATTTAAACCTCTATATTTTTCATGTTAATTATGCTAATTAAATAAGCAGCCTATAAAATTTATCAGGAGAGAGCCCGAAGAGCAGAGGGCATGCTGTAGTTTAGAAAGGCTGCACTCTGCTTCCACAGTCCAGAGCAGATCACAGAGGTTCCCAAAATGAACAAACTGAAGACTTTAGACAACCCAGCTGGTTTTAAAAGCGTTCACTGTGATGTACAATGGTCTATTCAAATCCCCAGGCTTTTGACTCAGACCAGTTGTTTACATCTAAATTACTTTCTTCATTAAGTTCAAACTTTAATTTCTAATATATTAAATTTGTGTTGTTCTAAACAAAAGATTCTTTTTATTAGCTTTGTTCCTACAATTATTAGATTAAGCATGCCATTAAAAAGTAGTTTATCAAGATTTCTTGTAGGTATAGTTTGGTAATGATAAACAGAGCAGATTTTTGAATCCATTTAGAGAGGAATAAATTCACACCACATTTGACAGCCCCATATCAATCCATTGTGTCTTATTAAAAATGATACTTTTGTAACAGATGAAACCAACCCGTGGGACGAGCATGGCTGAAGCTTGCAACACACTTGCTGTGCTCCTCAAATCCTTCGGATACTGGGACTAGCGAGGGATTTTGGTTTCTGTTCTCCCTTCCCCAATATATATTCTTTGCTAACATATTGTGCACAGTGATCAATCTGATGGCAAAAAAAAAAAAAATGCTATTTTCCTCTGTTAGAAGCTAGCATGATTTTGTTTCTGGTAACTATTAAGGTGAACATGGGTTATATTTGCTGTAAAGTACCAGGCCCACCTTTTCTGAAACAGTTTTCCTTATATTCAAAAGGATGCTTAACAGGTCACAAAACAACAAAAAAAATTCTTTAGGCAGTTAGAAGCAACTTGTCAACAGTCTCACCACAAGCAAGAGTCCCCTCCAGCTCAATAAACCTGGCTTCTGGAACAAAAAGGCAATTGGCACCATTTGCCTTATGCAAAGAGCAACGTCCTGCAGTCCCCGTTCAGCCGCAGACAGCTCGCAGGCACTCAGGACGACCAGCAGGTCACGAGAAGTGCCATACCTTTTGTTTGTTTGTTTTTCTCAGCTACCAGTAAAGTGATACTTGAGAAAGAAAGGATAGAAGCTAGGGGTAAAAATTAAAGGAAAATATTTATCTTCAACTGCTACAAGCTGAAGATAAATGCTGTAATGCTGTTCTGCACTTGAACTTCCACCAGGGCAAAGTTTTCCTCTGAGGTAAGGATCACACAGTATCATCCTTTTTCTTATGCAATTAGAGCTTTTGATTAAGAATGACTGTCAGTTCTATTTGTTAACCTGAATGTGATACCAGATTCATTTTAGTAATGACCCCCAACAACTGTCTGTGTTTTACACTATTTCAGTTCAAGTGTCTGAAGGTGCAAGGATAGCAATGTACAACACATCATTTGGAAAGGAAAGCTCTGTCTGTTTTTCACCCAAATGAGCTTTGTTTCAGAGTTGTTCAAAAATGTTTTACAAAGAGACTGAGTTGCAATACTGACTTTCAGAATCTGCAGGTAATGTTTATAGGCTTTGAAGAGAAATCTTGTAGGCGATACGTTAGAACTGACCAACTCACAACCTCTCACAGGCACAGCAGGTGCCAGAAACCCAAGGAATACACATAAACCAGAAGTGAACAGCTCACTCTCTACACCCAGGGACAATGTTTTTTTCTCTCAGAGCAAGCTTCAAGGTCTTCTAACATCTCACAGTCTTTGTAACAAATAACAGTGTGTATTTGTCAACAAATGAAAGTTTATGGAGAAACACATCTAAAAGAGACAGGTTTAGCCAACAATTCTCATTCTCCCCTCTTCTATCTACCCAGTGACTCACAACAGAGATCAACATTGCCAGGAACACGTGGGAATATTTGGCTGGCAGCCTCGCAGGGCTTTAACACCATTCATATATATTAGGCGAAAGAGACCACAAAGAGGCTGTGCTCCACCTTCCTATACCATGGACCTTTATCCAGGGATCCCCACTTCCAGCCAAATAAGGACTCTTTTCCCCTTAGCACTCTTTCACCACCTGCAAGAGGTAGATAACGCACAGACCTAACTAATAGCAAATGAGTTGTCAAAGTGTATCTCTCCCATCCAAAATGAGAGCATTTTAAAGAAAAGAACAAGCTAATTAGATATAGGTACAAAACGTTTTTGTGAGCTCTCTTTAGATGCAGATCGTATCTCCCAGGTGGAAAACAGATTGCTCGTTTGTTCAGCCAGCTTGCTGAAGAACAAGTTCCTGACATTTTTTGTTATTATTTTTATAGCTATATTCATGAAGTCTTGTGGTTGGTAAGTAGGGCAATTTGCATCGCTGGTTTGGATGGAGTTTGATGCATCCCTCTGCAATGCAGTTTCAAGCGTTTAGAAAAGCAGGACCCAAGTGCAGCAAAGCAGCACACTACCCCCTGCATTTTTAAACACACGTTGTGCAACAATCTCTGCTAGCTGATAAAGTGCAGTCATTAGAAACACTTGCTACACCTTTAGCTTCTTTGTCTTCAATCACCGAGATGCGTGGCATTTCAAAAAGTCAAGTGGGGAGGATTAGGCTCAGCTGAGAAAAATATCTTTGCATAGAGATTGCAAATACCAGTTTGAATAGGAAGCACATTCACAGAGAAGGGCAAAGCAGAAATCATTCTCTATTTGTTTCCGTTATAAAAAGGAAGAGGACCATAAGCACCAAGTATCAAAACAGAAAGACTTATCTGATGGCAATCAGAGATTACAAACGCTTTTACTACAAATAAGCACACTTCCTCAGAAGAGCCAACATGCTTACCATAAATAATTCATTAATAGGTAACATACCTCATGTATTTTGACAGCAGAGGTTTGTTCTCTGTCCCTGGGCAGGCTATGGGCACCGCCAGGCTGCAGCCACCGCCAGGCCGCAGCCACCGCCAGGCCGCAGCCCCAGCTGCTGGCGCAGGGGCACGAGGCCGGGCGGCCGGGAGAAGGCAGCCCTGGGGCACGAGGCCTGTTTGCAGGCAGTCATGCCGATGCTGGCAGCTCACCAGGAGCGGGCACAGTGCCAGCAGCCTGGGTGGGGGTCTGGGGGCAGCCCCGCTCCTCTCAGGGCGAGCTGGGCACAGGCTCCCGGCATTGCCAGAACCAGGCCGCAGCCACTGCCAGCAAGAGCACCCCTCAGGCCCAGGCCCTGGCCTAATGCTCCTGCATGAATGCTTTGGAAGAACAGCCTGGACTTTGCTTGTATCAATGAATAGGAAAAAAAGGTCACTTGAGGCGATAGAGGTATAAGTAGAAAATCAGCCCATGTGCAATGTTTAATCTCAATACACTGGCATTGTCCTGTTTTGCACTGAAATCCATCAGTAACTGTGAATAAAAGACTGAGGATTCACTTGTTGCACCCAATTCCAAACCAATTCTGAATATATCTACTTTACATTAGTTATTTATCCTTTCTGACAGTAATGTCTACAGTAATGCAAACTACAGTCACAGTAATGACTATACTAAGATTATAGTACATACTTATGTGATTCTTGGACCATATATCACCTGAATTCAAATCAATATATCTCCCACAATGCCACTAGTTTAAATCGAGAGAGAAGCACACCAGCACTTCCTAATCTTCCCAGCAAAATGAAAGATATTTCAGCCAGCATGTACAACCCTCACATGTTTATATAATGCAATTATATTCTAAAACAACCTCAATCCTACTTTTTTTTTTAAATAAGAGGTGATAGTTTTCATTTTACTTACATCACCCATTCACACATGTTGCTAAAGGTTTCCTTCAAGCAAGAAAAATAAAGTTTTAACGCTATTCATTATCTACAATCCTACTAGCCTCTAGACCAGTCCAGCCAGCATAAAATTAATAGAAGCATACATAGCACTCACCCTGTGGATGTTTAGAGCAAGTTTCATTATTTTGCATTCTTCTTTTCCATATCTGCATTTTGCTCCAGCACAAAAACCCACTTTATTACACCTTCTACCAGCACTAGTGCCCTACAGCTTATTCCCCAGTTAGAGCCAAGATGGGAAAGGAAGTGAATCAACCACCAGCACCCCTCCACACCTGCTTGCCAGGACGCAGGCAGCCCCCGCACACTGATGTGCTGCACCTGGAGCTGATGTGCTGCACCTGCGGCCAGGGTAACTCTCCCTTGTACCAGGGGCACCTTCTCCCTGGAGCAGGGCATGAAGGCGGAGACACAAGCAGAGCGGAGTAGCTGGTCTGCCTGGCTGCAGGCTGTTCTGCCTGTGCCCGGGACAGCCCGCCTGGTTGCCACGGTTGAGGTGTTTTACTGCTCAGCTCGGCTCCTTCCGTGCAGGGGACAGGGTGGCAGGAGCAAAGTGAAGAAAGGCAGGCAGGGTGACAAATGACCAAGAGATCTCCCTGCCTCCCATAGGCAGCAAATGTGTGGTGTGACAGCTTAGGGAAAGCAGCCTTGCTCTTGGGGAGAGGCAGAGGAGGAGGAAGGGCAGGGGTCTGCCCAGGCAGCAGCAGGTCACGTGCTGGGGGAGCAGTGCAGAAGAGGGGCAGGGGCAGGAGCAAGTTGAATGTGTAGGCACGTGAAAGGGTTAATTAGCAGCTGCCAGTAGTTACCCTCCAATACATATTTGAGAAAATAACTATTATTTAGGCACCCAGTGTGCATGGCTGTGACATAATGCTTCTATCTTCTCCTTCGTTAGCTGATAGAAACATTACACAGATGTATTTCTGGAACTAATTGGACTGATCCTATTCTCTCAGCTGGCTTGCATGGTTTAAATAAGCCTCCTATTAACTCAGTTGTTTTCTTAATCCAGCACTAGACTTTTAAATACTGTTACTCCTAGCACAGCAATGACTTCAGTGTGAATAACTCTGCTCCCTAGGCACATTACTATATCGATAATGTGATTTAAGCCCTGATGCATGCACCTCCAATACCCTGATATGCAATTTGCAAGGCTATTACTTAAAAGGCTAAGGTCGCTGGAAAAAAAAATCAGTGGATGAAGAGCAGTCTTTTCCAACAGCAAAGTGGCGCAGCTCGAGCCCCTCAGCAGTCGCTGGCTCCAGTGCCCCATGGGATGCTGGCATTGTCCCCCCAGGCACCATGCCCACAGGGAGTGCACTCAGCAGGGGCCCTTCAGAGGGTGTGAGCATCCTCTTGAACAAAGGATGGCAAGTAAATAACATGCTTTATCTGCAGCAAACCCACTGGTTATCACAGGAAGGTATTATTGAAGCTTGACCCTATCACCTGGATAACAAAAGTAGCAGTTGGTCTCAAATGTTGACAAGTTTTAGAGGACTGAACTTCACTTGTGCAATATGTAAAATATGTTACCTTCTGTGTCTGCCATGAAAAAAAGTACTATTTTAAATGGGCTGACGACTCCCCGGGCAGCAGTCGAGGTGGCTGAGGGAGGTGGCAGTGCTCGTTTCTCTGCCAGGGTTGTCCCTCCTGCACCGGAAGGATTTCCGAAACTGCTCTTCCCTCGGTGAACCGTAACACGGAGGTCTTCCAGGCTTTTCACCCGTTTACATACCATTTTCTCCCTTCCTCATATGCCGAATAGGATGACCATGCAAATTAACATGTTGTCCCATTCACTCTGCTACTCTGAGTAACATTTAATTAATAAGAAAGTTCAGCCTACCAGGAGGACTATGTGTTTACCAAATACAAATGTTGCAGAGCAGTCTCAGCTTTGGAAGCGCACGACAGACTGAGTTGCTTTCCAGGGTCGCTATGTGGCACGGAGGAGCCAGGCACTTTGCATGGCATCGTGCTGTAATTTGTAATTGACAGTTTTCTTGTGAGAGCTTCCCAGCCAAATCAAGAGATTGTTCTCCAAAGACAGGCAGCTGGGTAAATGTCAAGAGCTCAAAAAGTAAATTACAGTGCAAACAGGTTTGATATTTCTATGAAATGAAAGTTAAGCACATTTCTTTTTAAAATACAGAATTTTATTTAAAACAAGTGAAAACCTTCTATTGTGACCTTTATGAGATTCCAAACAGTGACGAATTTGGTCATTACAAATAACCTTTCCCTAGCAAGAGCTTTACCAGTGGGGACTTCCTTGCAGTAATGTATGCGAATTAATTTCCATCCTACAAAACAATAAATAATACAAAAATCTTGTAAGATACCTAATCTATAGTAAAACGTGAAGAATGAAAAACAAACAAAAAGGGAAGTACTGCTTTAAAGTGTCACCAAGAAATATTTTATTTTGTGCCATGGCTTACAAGGAAGCCAACTCTGTAGCTCCTCTGCTACTTGAGCAGCAAATAAGTATGCCAGGATTTGCCTTGCTATTTGTCTATATGATTAACCCAAAGATGGGAATGAGATCATTAACCTGGGATTACTTGCATGTTTAGAGCCTTCATCATGCCTGTAGTACTTTGTTATCCAAACTAAAAATATCCCTAATTGTTCATTGTTGTTTTAACTTTACATTGACAAACACTATTCTATACCTGTAAAATAAAAAATAAAAAATAAAAAAATCAGTGGTCACTAAATGAAACCTGCAGCTCTAATTAACTCACAGAGTACCAAACCATGTCTCATGATGTAATCATCAAACTAATACTGGGCTTTTTGAAACAAAAGTTTCCTTTTAGCAGTGGACACTTAAAATTTGTCCATGTTTTTCAAAGCATGAGACAATGAATTACTGTGTACTGGGCCCGGGATTGCATTTGGCTACAAATATGCAGTAGTAGGAAAACAGAACCAGCTTTGTCCAGCTGATCCGAAGTGGCATCATCAGCTGCCAGGAGAACCCAGCAAGCTGGCATCCATCCTTATCAGAGTGGCTGTGACGTCCCCAACCCTCGTCTGTGCAGCATTGGTGCCTCGCTGCCAGCCCCGGAGGTCCCACGGCGCCCTCCAGGACAGGGCAGGACTTGGTGTGCCCTGGGGACATGCACTGCCCATGAACTGCCCAGGGATGCAGGTCCTGATGTTACTGAGCCTCGGATGCTTGGGAACCCACCTCTCTCCGGTTCTAGCAGAAAATAGGCACGTGGGTGTATTTATTCTCTGCGCTTCTGCCTTGACCAGACCCCAGACTCTCGAGGCATCCTTCTGGCTAAATGGCACTCAGGTCTGCTTCAGTACCGCGAGCAGTTTTCCCCAAATAAATCAATCCGACTGCAGTTTTCGCCTGTTTGTGTGTGGCAGGGAACATAAATCCTACCAGATGACAAAGACATAGAAGGGGGCTCTGGGGGTGGACAAGTAGGTGTAGGCTTCTTTCTCCCCAGACCACTTCATAGGCTGAGTTGGTCTCACTCCCACATCATTCCCGAGACTCATAAAAACAGACGTCAGTGCCAATAATAGTTGGGCTGATAGAGAGATTTGTTTTATTTGCTGAAATGCAGTATTTATCACCCAAATGCAGTCAACCATCAGATACATAGTCAACATCAGTAACAGTGCAGAAACCCCAGGTGGACACTGCTTTCAATTACAGCTAAGGAGGCAGAGCGCTGCAGGCTGAGCCGGACCCTTCCCGGCGCTGGACCACGAAGGTGCAGCCCAGTCTGCTCCGGCATGTCAGCTGCGCGGCAGTGGGAGGCTGAGGACCTGGTGCTGGAGGTGCAAGCCCCAGTGCAAACCCACTGCACCTAGCAGGCCGCCGTGCAGGGCATTACCGGTGCAGGTCCTGACCCTGTTCACAGGCGATGGGGATGGCAGTTTGGGCTGCTGATGGGTGGGATTTCTCTTTTCTTTTCCCAAAGCATCACAGGTGTCATAGAGGTGACTGGCTGGTTCACAGGCAGTGCATGTGGCCTGGAACTTGATGGCAGTGCAAGGTCCAGGGCCGTATCCTGCCCTGCACATTGCCTCCATCCATTGGAAAGGCAGATACAGCAACTGTTGCAAGACCACGAAAGCATGTGCAGAGATGACAGGAAGAGAGAAGGCAAATTTATTTTTCTTTTGCTGGGATCCTTATAGCCAGAGTACCACGTTGTCTTTTTTGATGTTCTTTGAAGCACTATTCATTAGTTAGCATTAAAAAATTGTCCAAATGTGACAGTACATTTAAAAATATGGATAATAAATTATTTCATATTTCATGTGACATAAGTATAGCCTCTGTTTTATACTCCCTAACAAAATGTATCATTTGCTATTTAATTATATCTAAAATATGAAATGCAGTATCTGTTCTGTTATTGAAAAAACAAGATATAATGAAGACTAACATGTTAGAAAGTTTCTGTAATAATTAAATACTTCAGCTTACTCAATTTAATTAAGAAATTTAAAGACTGCCATTTCGGAAAAAAAATCTTGTGTACCTTTATAAAGCCAACAGGTCAGATGTGCAAAACAATCGTAGACATGATCTGGCTGCATTTTGGGGCTCACTCTCCGAATCAAATTCCCCTCCCATTATTCAGGCTAAACCCCTTTTGCGAAGTATGAAAAGTTTCCCCATTGGAGAGTAAACAGGTTTCTGAATCAGTAAAATCAACAAATAAAAGTGCTGAAATAATTGAGTTAGCATATAGGAGAGAGAAGTCCCCAACAGTGCCTTGGGACACGGAGGTATTCTTCCGAGTATGCAGCTGATAGGAAGCCACACCCGTCCGTGGGGCAGTATGGTGGTTTAATTCACGTGGACTGTCTTGCATCAGAAAGGGTGAGACACTACCTGTTGGCTCGTGCACGTGGGATGGCTGGCGGCTGTTCGGGTAAGAAATGATAGTGCAGACGGGGGATGTCCTTCCACAGCCAGCGAAGCCACTGGCGGAGGCTCCTGCAGGGTGTGGGGCAGGAGGGGCCGGGCGGTGCCTGCTGGGGGAGAAGACCCTGGGGCGTTCGGCACTGTGCAACCGTGCAGCTCTGCGGGGGCTCTGTGAACAAGAGGTCCTTAAACAAATAGGCTGAAAGAAGCAACCGGTGCATAAATCTTCTCACACCAAGACGTTAGAGGCAAAATATTTACTAAAGAGTAATACAGTTTTCTAGCTAGAGATGATGCATGGCGCATGGAAGACATCACTTGAATAAACATCGCAGCAGCATCTGCAAAAGCAGTGCGATCATCATCAATCTGTATTTCAGAAGAATGAGCAATGCCTCCATGGCCAGGTGCTCCCGTTAATAAGAAATCCTTCTGTGGAGAATTAAGTTTAAAAATAAACACTGGGACACTTACAACTGTGGGTTTCCATCAGATAGGCTAACCAGAATCAGGTAAATAGATACAGGCAGGCAGAGTGGCTAAGTATCAGCAAGCAGTGAAAACTGAGCCCCTACTGCTGGAAAATCCAGAGCTGAGGAGTGCTGAACAAGGAATGGGGTCCCGGGGAGTGGCGTCACCTCGGCAGAGCACCTCAGTGTGTGAAATACAAATCAGACCAGTTGGGTAAGTCAGAAGAGAGCTCCGCAACACGGGCTGGGCACTCCAGCAGGATGCTCCCATGGGGCGGGGAGGCCCTGGGCATCCCCCCCAGCACACGCGGCCGAGTTGCCCTGCCTGCAGCTGGAGCACACACATCACTGGTGCAGGCAGTGCCATCCGCAATAACCAGGAAACTAGAGCACCCTTTTGGTAGCATGTTACAGAAAGCAGAGGAAGTGTTTCACAGGGGGGAACAAGAAAGTTGCCAAGCAAACAACCTCTCTCTGAGCAGTTGCAAATTAAGCTGAACAAATACAGAAAATGGAAGTGTTACAAATACTACAGCCTGAAGAAGCTGAAACCAAAAGAAAAGCAAACCGAATAGGTGTATACTATCCACATCCTCATAGCTCAGGAATTCCCAAGCAGATGTGTGGAAGAGCTCTGCAAAGGCATGTAGAAATGCTTGCTGGCCACCGCAACAGGAGCAGTACCTCGCTCTTTGAGTGCACCTGCAGCTTCTCTCCTTTCCTGCAGGACTTTGGGGACTGCGGAATTCTAAAATTCAATAATAATTTCATCCACTGACAGCAAAGGCACAATAGAAATCATAACTTTTGGACATTGATTTCCAGTTTATGGAGCCCATAAAATCAGCGAACTGTAACACAAGTCACCCTAATTTCAGGTACCACATGCCATCTGCACCTTTTTAACTTCATTTGGAACCCCCCTAAAAGAACGATCTGCAGTAGCTGCTGGCTACATCGTCTGTTGTGTGTCTTTCAAAGAACTGGTTTATTTCAGTGTATTTTTGCAACTGGGCTTAGAGGAAATGTTCCAAAATCTATGTAAGAATCCCTGATTTTTTCTTTTAGGGACCAACCATCGGGTGAGAAAAAGTTCAGGACAGAGAAGCCTGATGGCAAGAAATAATTGAAGTCATGTTCAGGGGAAAAAAAAAAAAAAAAAAAGGAAACTTTTTAAATAGCATAATTCCTGCCTCTTGGGGTTGGAAAATTGATCTCCAATTGCCCATGCTTCCTTCAGATTGCTACTTTGATCATTGCAGGCCACTGCTCGGCATTTTCAACCTCTGGGGCTTTCCGACTGGAGCCAGGATTGATAGAGGTTTGAAGAAATGATCACTATTTAGATAGTTTCCTATTTTTTGAGTGCCATCAGTGTCCTTGAAAATGTTCAAAAATAAAGGAAATCTTTGCCTTGATCTCTGCCGCTTTGTAAACATATGCACAAAGATGTTCGTTAATTTAGGTGATCCAGAGGATTCAATAACTGTTTGTTTGTTTGTATCATGACAGTATTGTTCTCTTATCTATTTCAGTTTTAGTAAAGATTAAGGGAAAATGGATCTGCATGAACACAACTCACAGAATAAAGGACTTGAGAAAGAAGAATTCCCTGATTGTCGGGCTTAGTTCAATGGTCAGTTGCTTTTGCTTTGTCTTCACCACTTTCCAAAAATATTTTTATCACCCACTTAATAGCATAATGTTGGAGATGCCTCTCCTCTCCCTTTCCTTCTTCTGTTTTCCTCTTAACATTTTTTTTTCTCTGTTCATCATTGTCATTGTGACAAATAGAGTTTTACAGATTAAATTGCTTTTCTTGTTATAATTCCAGTACCATAAGAATGTTAATTAGGGTTGCTTATGTTTCAGAAGCTATTTAAAATGTACTTTAAAATGTACTGTAAGATCATACTCTATTCTTCACCTCGGTATGCAACTCCCACCATTGCTAGTAAAAAAAAAGTTCCTAAGATTTGAAGACTGGATTTTTTTATTTTATTTTTTTTTACTGTGGGTAGCATAAAAAAGAAAACAAAGTTTAGTTTTCCAGCTTAGGGTCTGTCAAAGTGTCTCTAAAAGTCACAGCACAAAAAAATAAGCTCTTCCCACAGCTCTGCTGGAAATTTCCATCCCTGTCTTCTCTACAGGGGCTCACAGTCACCAAAGGTTTTGTGGAATGAAAGCAGTAGATGCTTTGCAATTACAGCTTGCCAAAAACTGGAGGCTTTTCTCTGAAGGAAGGCCTAGCTCTCAGACATATTCTCAGTCCATTAAAATGTCCTATGCCAAAATAAAACCTTTGATTGTGTTTGAGGGAAAGGGAATTTCTTTTGTTTTTTTTTGGTTTTTTTTTTTTTTTGGATGTGTGGGGGATATAAAAGTCTTTTTTTTCCCCAAGATAGGGAATGTTTCCCAGGGAGCAAGAGGAGCTGATTGTCCCACTCTACTCTGTGCTGGTGTGGCCTCACCTTGAGTACTGTGTGCAGTTTTGGGCACCACAGTATAAAAAGGACATAAAACTAGAGAGTGTCCAAAGCAGGGCTACAAAGATGGTGAAGGGCCTGGAGGACAAGATGTATGAGGACCGGCTGAGGTCCCTTGGCTTGTTCAGCCAGAGAAGAGGAGGCTGAGGGGAGGCCTCATGGCGGCCTGCAGCTTCCTCACGAGGGGAGCGGAGGGGCAGGCGCTGAGCTCTGCTCTCTGGTGACAGCGACAGGACCCGAGGGAACGGCATGGGGCTGTGACAGGGGAGGGTCAGGCTGGGTGTCAGGAAAAGGTTCTTCACCGAGAGGGTGGTCGGGCGCTGGAACAGGCTCCCCAGGGCAGTGGTCACAGCACCGAGCCTGCCGGAGGTCAAGGAGCATTGGGACAATGCTGTCAGACATAGGGTTTGATTTTTGGGTCGTTCTGTGTGGAGCCAGCAGTTGGACTCGATGATCCTTGTGGGTCCCTTCTAACTCGAGATAGTCTATGATTCTATGAACTTCAGCTCCATTTCTGTGCAATTTGGATGACCAATTCCTCCTGTTCCAGTGGAAGGCTCAGTGCCTGAGTGCTGGGCACACTGTGCTGGCGGGGCAGGCGTGGGGATGGGGATGCTGCAGCAGCACCCATTTCATCCCCGAGCATCCTTGGCTGCCGGCCACAGGGCGGGGGAACCTGCCTGGCAAGGGCAGTGGCTGCTGCTGCCTACAGCCACTCGGCCTTCCTGCCTCTGCGCTGCTCGTGCCGATGGAGGCCTCCACCTCGCAGTGGTGGAAGATAAAGCAGTACCACTGACCTTGATGCAAGTGGTTTAACGCAGTACACCATGAAAACAGGTGTTTGTATAGTGGGAAAATCATCATTAAAGTTGATAACATTCTTCTGTTGTTTGACCAAGTGGGTTCCTGAGGGCTGGCGTGTCAGCTGCAAAGCCTTCTTCTGTATGCAGAGTTAGGTAAGGGGTAGCGAAGTAGCGAATTATAAACAATCCAGCAAAAAAGATATAATGGCAGAAAATGAATTAAAATTATACCCAGCCGCTTCCATGAAATGGAGTAGAATGCTATGTATGATACAACTCCACTCTTGAAAGCAGGAGTGCATTTGCTGTCATTATTCTTGTAAGCTGAACAGCATAAAACAAGATACACTAATGGCAATGCTTTTGACAGTAGCTGAAGCCGCCAGCAGCAGCTCTCCGTGCTTCACCTGCTAGTGTTACATAAAATTAAAAGACTGGCTTGAGGAAATCTGCTGGGGATTGTTCCTATCGAATAGCAGAGAGAAAAGAAATACTCAGCTAGTTTTCTTTCTCCTTTTTTTTTTCCCACCCTTTTCTTTTAGAAGAGAATACAGAGCAATGTTATGTGGAAAGGATGTTACTATGACACTGCCGAGAGATGCGGTGTCTCCATTTGTTGAAAGAAAGGACAGATTCATATAAATTATTTATGATTAATGTATCATATTTTACCAGAGCAATTTAAATATGGAGATTTCAGTATTTCTTAACATTATTATGGAGATAATAAAGCATTAGAAGGAAATATCTACTGCTAATAATCAGGTGGAGCATGTGGGAGAGTCTGTTTGGGTGAGAGAAAAAGGAGACCAGAAAACCCCAGAGACATGAGTGCAGCATCCCACTTGTGGCACATCAATAGCTTTGGTCTCTGTCATCCAGCATTGCTCTCAGCTGCCAAAATCCCACCTACACCCACAGTCTGAATCCGTTCTTGTACAAATACGTGCATTTCTCTGGAAAGGTTAATAAAGTTGACCATGATGCTGACTGAATTTTTGAAGAGAAGCACAGTTAACCGCATTTGCATATGTATGTGCATGCTATATACTTACCTACCCACATATACCTGTGCACATCTGCGCACCGCAGAGAGCAGCTCCCTCGCAGCCCGGCCACGGGCTCCCAGCCCTTAGTGCCTGTCACGGTCCCCTCCCGCCCAGCGCCCGCGCTGCCAGAGCGCTGCCTTGGGGCGTCTTTCAGACCCAAACAGCAGGAGAAAAAAAGGAACTATCCCAGCCTTCACTTTGTATTAAGGCCAGTCTGGAAAGTGAAGCGGGATAATGAAGTAAAAGTAGCTGCATTTGTATCTGCAATAATGCATTAGCTCACTTGTGGACCACAGATCACAACAAACTGGCTCATGATGGCACTGTGCAGGAGGAGTGAATCCACTTGTATTCTTCTCGCCCAGTCTCTCCTGCGCCCCTCAATCACCAGAGGGCTGGTACGTGTTGACCCCCTCAGCCACAGCCGCTGTGCAGGACAGCCCACAGAGGAGCCGCAGGAACTCCTGCAGCGCTGCGTGGGAAAGGGCCCTGCCATGCCGACAAGCGCCGGCTCGCAAACACTTGCTGCTTTGCAAAAGCTGGCCGTGAGGTCACGCAGGGGAGCTGACCATGCCGGCGTGCACAGGGCCGGTGAGCGGGGCCGAGGCGCGGTCCTGGCGCCTGGCTTTGGTGCTGGGTCGGCTCACAACCGCGGTCTGCAGCAAACAGCACTGGAAGCAGCTAAGCCTGGTGCAGGACTCTAGAGCAGCCCTGCACAAGTTGTTGTCAGGCAGTGAAAATTACCCAGTTCAGCCCAAAGCCAGTGGCATTGGCAGTTTAGATTTAACGAACGTTCAAGAGAGTCCAAAATACTATTATCAGCAGTGAAAGAAAAGCTAGAGTCTCAGAGACTGCAGATGAATAATGCCCAGAATACAATGTTCATGAAGTCACTGGGGGTGTATGTAAAATAAAAGCATGCGTGAAACATGCAACCCCCCCACTTTGTAAGTGTAATAAGGAAAAGCATACCTGCTGTTGAGTAAAAGAGTGCGGCAAGCTTCATTCTGCTGCATTATGGGAGCTATAGACGGTCTCGAGAGAAGTACTTGGCCTTCTTGACAGCACTATCCGAGATCTCTGTATCTCAGCTGGCAGGAAGCTCGGGCACTCCCTGGGATAACCTTAGTTACAAGGTTCTGCATTTCAGTGTATGATTAAACACACAAAACCAAAGCAGATCTATTTTCAGACTCTGGCTCTGAGTGATTTCCACAGCTCCTAAATTCTGTTGAGCGGCAGCTTCGTGTCCAGCACCTTCCTTGCTCCTGGGAAGTGCTGGCTGCTTTCAGAACCACAGAGTCTGAAGGTGTCCCCAAAGCTACAATTCCCTGCCCAGGGCGCCTGGTACGGGAGCTATGACTTTGGGTTGAAAGCTGCAGCATGCCACTGGGTAAGCTGTTTATCTGCATGGTAGTACCTAAATGCTGCCTCTGGGGCCACACCTCTGCGCAGGAGCTGGGCATTTTGTGGCACGCCTTTAGGGCATGAATTCACAGCCCCTTCATTGCTGCTGTGCTCCCCACGGGGCAGAGAAAGGTCCCCAGGGTTACTGTGCTCCACCAGTTTCCCCAGTCACTTCAGCCAATTAGTTCTGAGGAGTTTCTGATTAAATTCACATAAATGCACCCTCCCTCCCTGTATTGCTTGTTACCACTGCTGCGCTGTGCTGTGTCGTGCCCAGCGCTGTGAGAGCAGGCGGGCTGCCAGTGGTGAGCTGTGGCTGAGGGCACCCAGGGGCGGCCCAGGGGCTCGGGCAGCATCCTGCGGCAGGGAGCTCCAGCCCCGACGCTCAGGGTTAAAGCAGAAGAGAAGTTTGCTGAGAGCAGCGGGCTGTGGGAAGGCACCGTGAGGTAAGGTGGACCAGGACAAAATGCAAATGCGGTGGAACAAGCTGCGGCACCGCTTCCCTGCCCTGCAGCAAGGGCCCCGCACAGCCGGTCGGGGGCTGCTCGCCTCTGCCCATCACGGCTCCCCACCGACACAGTGCGTGCTCTGCCCCGCCGGCTGGCTTGGCCAAGCAGCTGGCTTCGCGACATGTGGGAACCCCAAGCACGAACAGCACCGCAGGCGATGAAGAAAACATAGCCGCTTGTCACAGGCTCGGTGTTACCTCTTTCCACTTTTTAAAAATTGCGTGTTCACAATTTAAATATGGATTGAATTTACATAATATAATCATTTCCCATCATTTTTAATCCCACTATTCTATTATGCCCCTGTTAATCAGACTGTCTGAATACATGAGCATAATGATCCCTTCTAGCCTTAAAATCCATCAGAGCAGAGGCCAGCTCCTCGGCGGGGCTGCCCCAGCCAGCTCGGTCACTGTTGAAAGTTCATGCGCTGATTTTCACAGTTCTGCCTCAGCCCCATATAAAAGCTCTTGCTGGGCAAAACATGAGTTTAGGAATCTGGGTGTCAGCCTGCCTTACTCATGAAAATCAAACCTCAGCACCTTTAGCCCTTCAGCTTCAGAGGAACCGCAGCCCAGGTGCCCGCGCAGCCTGCAGAGCTGGTGGGGCTGCAGAGCAGCAGAGAAGCCTGGTTGGCACTGGCAATGCCACGAACTTGAGGTTCCTGAAAGCACATTTGGAAGTGGGGCCACACTGCTGTTCCCCTTCCCCTGCCTGCGTGCTATGCTCATTTTGCTTTCCTGTCTCAGAACCACAGCAATGACACAGTGCTGACACTGTCCTCAAGTCTCTGCCTTTACAGATAGTTTTTGACTTTACATGTTTTACAACTTTTAAGTTAATTTATGCATACATTGTAATGCACATTTAATCAGGAATGGCTTCATTATTTCAGACATTTTCTTTTTGTTTACAAATATAGGACAACACAGCATATAGAGATCACATTCTTCTTACTAGCATCATTTCATTCTTTCCCCTGGATTTATTGCATGGATACAACTCTGATGGGCAAATGGCCACATAAGAAGGGCCTCAGGGAGGGAGCACGCAGGGGGCTTGCAGCAGTGGGACTGCCTCCGAGGGCACGGCGACACAGGCAGAGCAGGGGCAGGACGCGGCTCATGGCGAGCAGCACCACGAGTGTGCTCTCAAGTGTCCTAACAGACATAAAAAAAGAGGAAAACCAAACCTTCTGTTAAATCTACTTTGGAAATCTGTGACCCACTTCGGAACAGCTCACAACATCACCGCTGGCTGACACCAGACACATTTTTAATTTTTACCGTCCCAGTTTATGATGATTTAATAATGTGCATTGTCAAATTCTGTCTTTAAATTTTAATTGCTAAAATTCATCTTTGAAGAATATTTTTCAGTATCAAGAATGTAAATAGAAATAGGGCTGAACAGGAATAATATAAATAATTCAGCCTTACGATATGCAAGTTTTATACTTGGAAATGAGTGATTCACTCCTACTGTATATTCAGTCATCACAAAGTGCAGACATTAAAATATGGAAAAAAATGTGAATAAGCCATAATTATTTAATGGTGTTGTAAGATTAGAATTTTTAGATTGTATTTTAATTATAATGTACCTTACAGTGTGAATTTTATGTCTTGAGTTTATAAAGGAACTAGCTTACTTCAAAACAAAAAAAGTGCCTGGTGCCAGCTCGCTGTGACTGATATGTCTGTCAGTCATCCTTAAGTGGGTCAGGGCTTTCTTGAAGGACTACGTATGGATTTCCTGCTGCCGAGTGGGAAATCTGACATTGCATACAATGCAGGTGTTTTCTGGTGGGAGCTGCAGGGCTACGATCTGCTCGTTTTAGTACGAGAAACATGAGCAGGCTGTAGGTGTCCACTCTAAATCCTCCAGACACAAACTCTTGAGATACTGCACCGCGGCCAACCAGAAGCGGCAGCGCACAAACAACCCTCCCTGATGAGCCACAGGTGTGAGCCTGCTTCTGCAGCCCCAGAATCGTTGGATACCAGCATTTTCTGGATTTGGTAAAACTCCTTTTACTTCTGTGACTTGTGGATTTCCACCTTTGCAATTTACACCCCAGCGATTCCGGTGTGATGAATGACAGCTCTCCAGCACCGGCGCCCGGAGGAGGCGCGCAGGGCGGCAGCGTGCCTGGGGTTTGCCTCCTCCATGGCAGCTCGTCCCACACGCCCCGCGCGGCAGGCCTCCCTCTGAGTCGTTGATATCTTCTTCTCACAAAATTCTCTCCAAACACGCACACACTGTGGATACAGGTGAATTACGCTGGCATAGTTATGCTGACGGTTTCCCAGGAGCGAGGATCGGTGCAGCGCTCGCTGCGTGCTCCAGCTGCAGACAAGCCAGGGCAGCACGGCAGCGAAGCTGAGCTACAAACGCAGCCAGTGCTTCGAAGCAGTCTCCTCCTGCTCATCTGGCTGTTCCCACAGCTCCTGATAGCGTGTGCGACTGCGTGGAGCCCTGCTCCCTCCCTGATGCTGCAAGCATGCCCGAGCCCACCGCGCTGCTCCGGCACTGCCAGCGCTCCCGGTCCCTGCCGGGGACGCTTCCCCGCCTGTTGCTGCCTTTCAGAGCTGCAGAGAAGTTTCTCACAGGAAGTCCATGCACTCCTGACAGCCACAGAAGGTTACAGAAAGGGGTATGCTCTAAACAAACATGAATATTTATAAATACCAATGAAAATCTAAATATAGGCATTATTACTCACATATTTGCAAACATCTGGTTTTCCTGCAGAAAAGTGAGAGTACGTGTTTTTTCCAAGCTTCCAACTAACAGATTATAGCTCGAAGCCCTCTGCCACAATTTCCATCTTGAGCAAACCCAGATGAAGTACGGGTGGGTATCGCTGCTCCACTCATACCCCTGCTGCTGACATTTGGAGGCATTTATCTGTACAAATAGGGGAATTTAAAGTTAAACACAAGCTAAGGAAACACAGTGGTGTAGGATGTCCTGGGCCCTGTGTGTGTCTCTGGGTGCACAGGGTGGTTGGCAGCCGGGCCCCGGGGCGTGATGCCTGTGGCATCCTCGTGGCCATCCCCATGGCTGAACCCTAACTGTGGCCATCCCTGTCTCCTTTGCTATCCCTGTGGCAGTCCCTGTGGCTGTCCCTATCTCCTTTCCCATCCCTGTGGCTGTCCCCATGCCCATCCTTGTCCCTGTGGCTGTCCTTGTGCCTTGGCCAGGGCAGGGGGGCTCTGGCCCATGGGTGCAGTGGACCACCAGCCTCCTGCTCCACCCAGGCTCGTGGGGTCCCAGCCACAGCCCCGTGTCCTGCCTGGACCATGCTTGCTCCAGCGGGAGGTGGAGGAGGCGGGCAGGGCAGCGCCCTGCGGTGCGATACATTGGGTGCGCCGGGCACCCGGGTGGAACGTGCTGGGAAAGGCTAACCAGAAGGCTAGGAAATCAATTGTCTTCTGCTTTTCTATAAAATGCAAAAATAATTGCTGCTGTGGATCCCACCATGTTTTACAGTACATACGAGTGAACAGGCACCCTGATAGGCAGATGTCTGATGGCAAGTTACAATAAATATTCATATACATAGTTAATTCTAAAACATTTTCTTTGACTTCCACCTTATTTATTTCTTGTTGCTGGAGAAGTAGACATATTAGAATATTAATTTTCCGCTTTACTGGAATGATTTCAGAGCCAAGTGCCATCAGAACTCCGAATGCAAATATGAGAAGAGGGGGTGTGACTTGCACTAATCCCCTTCACTGGCTTTAAAAACAACAACAACAACAACAACAACAAACACAACAACAACAACAAAAAAAAAACACCTTTATTTGCACTTTCTTTTTTTGGAAACTTCCAAATATTTCAAAAATGCTTTAGAGAAGGTTTAAGCTGGATATGTACCGGGAGTTGGCTGGGCCTCACAGATCTGAGAGAGCATCCCTGCCCATCTGAGAGGAAGTGCTAGGAGTGCTTTTGGGGACCTGAGGGAAATCCCTGTGGATTAAAAGCTGGCAGCCCGGCTGCGCACGTCACCTGCATGGAGATGGCGCTGCCGAGCACACTGGCACCCGCGCTATCTGGTACGGGAGCGGTGATTTGCTGGTGAAAGGGGTAATCTGCTCGAAGGGAAAAGTGGACTGAAGGTTAAATTTTACATTTTCCACTGAAATTTCACATAGTTCCTTGCAAATGGCCAGCTTCAGACTTCATTGAAATATGCGTATTTGGCTCATTTATTCATTTAAATTCATCTCCTTAGGCTGAGATGCGAAGGGAAATAGCGGTTTGTCACTTCTCAGGGAAGCTCAGCAAAGCTTGCTGCACAGCGAGGGGACGGCCCTGTCCCTGCTCTGGTCGAGGAGCAAAGGCCAGCGCAGCCACGCCGCGCACCCCGGCTTGGGCTCAGCCTTTGGGCAGTGGTTGGATACCAAGCAGAAAACTGGGGGGATATTTCTCCAGGAGAAATTGAGCTGTCTTCTGAGCAGGCAGGAGAATGGATCTGAAAGACCCTGCTTATAAAGGCAGAAAAAATATGTGGGTAGCAATAATATTTGATCTTAATTAGATAATAACATTTCAGGAGGGCAATTTTTTTTACATAGTTTGGTATTGGCTGTTTGCTCATTTTGTGCAATTTATTATCAGATCAATTGGTTTAGGCAGCTGGGGAAAAGGGTCTCAGGTACTGTTTAAGATAAAAAATGCTGTCTCTCTTCAATAAATCCAATTCAATCATTATTAAGTCTTCTGGTAAATATCTTGAAGAAATTAGGTCTCCTAGTGTTTGTGCTCATGGATCAAAGAGGGAAGGAAGGAGTCAGATGGCTTTCAGGTAAGCAAACAGAGAGAGTTTATTATTCCACATAACGGATAGAGTGCTACCTGAAGTCAAACAAACAACGCGCACAAAAGCCGCGAACACGCACGTTTTTCCCAGGTACCACGCTAAGCGAGAAAGGCTCCAGGCGCCGCGCGTGAGCCAGCAGCAGCGCCTCGTGCGTGGGGTGGGAGCACAAACGCGGCGACTTCTCTGCACCCGGGCTGAGGTGCCGGGGAGGGAGCGCTCGCACCGGGCAGCACCGGCACCCTGCGGGCCGGGGCACATGGGACAGGGCCATCACGCCGGTCCTCGCGTGGGATGGAGGCTGCCGGCGGCTGCGTGCTGTGCCCAGCCCTTGGGGACGGCTTTCTGCTGCCACAGGTGAGTCTGGCTGTACGGGGAAAGGGCGTACCAGTCCTGGCGCGAGGGCTGCATGGGCTGAGCGCAGGGAGCCGGTTCCATTCCAGACGTGACCGGGAGGCCCCTTGGGAGTCACATGTAAATCCTGGATGCTTTGCTCTGCAGTCAAGCTTCAAGACCGACGGCTGGAGCCAATACTGAGGTTATATGGCAAATACTGCAATCCTATGCGAGTTTCTGCTGGATGCAGACAGGTCTGTCCCAGCTTACTGCTCAGCACCTGCGGGCGGTGAGACGCTCGGTGACCCTGCGTGCGTGTGGGGAGGTGCCAGGAGGGGACGTCCCGCAGGAGGGGACCTGCCCTGCCACCCGCGGGCACACACTGCCTGCGCTGGCCATGACAGCGGCTGGAGGGCAGCTGCCGAGCCCAGCCTCTGGTGGGTGCCCCTGGCGGTGGCAGTGCCCATGCTGGGCACACGTGCAGTGGGCGAAGTGCGCGCGGGGACGCCCGACTCCCTCCTGCTCCAGCCGCCAGTGCGAGGGGGCTGCAACAGGAGCACAAGCACAGCGCCCAGGGAGCCAGGGAACCTGCTGGCCGGGAGGCAGTAAATCCCACTGGCTCTTCCCTTAAGTTCACAGCACCTCCAGGGATGGGGGGTCCTGGCTGAGCCCCTGACACAGCCTGGGCACCCTCAGCCTTCGGGTGAAGGGAGAATGCCAGCTCCCTGATTGCAGCTACTTCGCTACTGTTGTTTTCTGCAAGGGTAGATACATGTGTCTGTAATTCGTAATTTCACATGATTTGTTGCCTGCACCTTTAAAGATTTGGAGAAAAGCATTAATTACTCCCCCTGGGCTTTAGTTCCTGCAGGATGTGTTCCTTACTGTCTTCCTTGAGCCGGCAATGCAATCACTGCTAAGCCCAGAAAGACATACGCAACGTTTCTAATATTAATACAATAGTGTCCAAATATTCTGCAGTTCCACAGCAACTGTCACAGATGGCTCCAGAAGAAATTTGCTGCTATTATAAGATCACATTTAAAATTTTGATATCTACTTTAAAAGGGCAAAGCCTGCCAACTGACAAATAATAAGCAGCCCTTTTGTATTCCATTCCATTCTTATCCATTTTTCATGCTTTAGCAAGGTGAAGCTTTCTAATCAAGGAAAAGTAGCATGGGCAAGTGTAGATAATATATTTTGATGGAGGTTTGTAATGAATATGGTATTTATTAAGACACAAGTCATTAAAAGAAGCCTTGCATGGTTGTTGCACATTATTTTATTGATTTTTTTAATGCATGGATCAAGGCGAGGATTATACTTTACAAGAAACATTTCTATTTCTAATCTTTAATTTGATAATGCATCACCGTATTTGTTGATGTGTGCCATTTAAGGTTTTGCTTTTTTGTGTGTGTGTACACATGCTGTGAATTTTAACTTCAGGGCAAGCTTTGAAAGAAGAGGATGCAAGCTGTAGAGAGTAATGATGAAAGTTTGGAGAATAGATTGAGGTCATTGCTTCTGTTTTCGATCTTTTATTCGTGTGTGTGGATATAGGGTGGTCTGACTTCTACTGAAGTCAATTATAAAGCTGCTCTTTATAGCAGCAGTGAAGGAAGAAGTTCCTTGTAGACATAACGGATGTCAAATGGATAGTCTTGGGGGATGAAGGATCGTCTTTATCAGCTGAATAAACACAGCCTGGGCATCAGCAATGAGAACTCCCTGGACCTCTTGCCGATGCATACTAGTCACCCCTGCAGTCGATATGCTGTGACGAGCATTTCGGCGGGGAAGGTGCCGTCCCTGCCGCATGGGTGCAGCCCTTGGAGCCTCTGCCTGGGCTACCTGCAGCTACGCACAGCTGGGGCCGCGCTGCCCTGGGACGCTCTGGCCCGTGGAGAATGGCCTCAGCTGTCAGGACTGTGCCTAGCAGCACCCATCACCGCACGTTCAGACTGCGGTGGACTTAGTGGTCCACACTATGGACCCAATTTTTTGTCTTCCTTTGTACAAAAAATATATGCATTGATTTACATAAATTATACATTATTGTGTGGTAAAATATGTCATAATTTTTTCAGTTCAAAAGAAATTAAGATTAAGGTTTGACCTCCAGAACCCTATCCGGCTGCATAGGGCCCCATGCCCGGGCGGAAGAACCTGCCCAAAGGGCGCCCTTCAAGAAGCCGGCGGCCCCTGCGGCACAGCACCCGCGGGGGCTCGGGGCCGGGGGCTCAGGGCGCCCAGCCTGCAGGTGCCCACGTCCCTGAGCTGGCACGGGCCTGTCTGGGGAAAGCGCGGGTGGGAAGATGCGTGCACAGCTTTGGGGAACACCCTCTCTTCTCACACGTGCTCATAGTCTGGAGAGGAAAAATTCACTAGTTTTTGAAAGGCTCTTTCTGTCACTGTAGTGCTCCTTGGCACCGTGTCCCGATGGGGAGGTCTGCGAGGGACCCTCGGCTGAGGACCCAGCAGCAGGAGCACCTCGCTGCAGAAAGGCAGGAAGGGGCAGTCCCCTTCTGCTGCCCCCGCTCCCCAGCGGGGAGGCACCTGCTCTGCCCACCAGCGCTCGCCAGCGCTCACCAGTGGCAGGTGTGACGGGAGTGCTGTGTGGTTTCTGATTTAAACACGCAGATGGTGTTTGGATTTCTTTTAAGGTGGGCACAAAGCTAGTGATTAAGAGAATGTTGCAAACACAATTTTAAATTAATCAGTTAAAAATAGTTTATTGTTTTTTTATATCTGATCAGCAAAGTCTGGTATAAACAGGTCTTTTGTGAAGAAATGCAAAAAAAAAAAAGTGTTATTTTGATTCCTTATCTCAGTTCAGAATCAACTCTGTCATGATCAGGGATGAATTGCAGTTTAATGCATGTCTGCGGGTTTTGTCTGTGGCTCCTTTTTGGAATGAAAAGGAAGCTTTTCACCTCTGCCAGGCTAGCGGGGCTCAGAAAGGGCGGGATGAAAGAAGATAGGGAGTGATTTGAAAGGACGTTGACCCTAACGGTACTTCCACCAAGATGTGCAAGCCGTGAAGATTTTTCTTTTCTTTCCTGTGAGAGCTGTGAGGGTACGAAGTGATGGATTGGATGCTCTGTGCTGCCGGGCACAGAGCGGCCGCAGAGAGGCCTGGAGTGTGTGTGGCAAAGTGCGGAGGGAAGGCAGAGCACAAGAGCACGCAGCCATTAAACTACTGCAGAGAAGCTGAGGAACCACTGCATTCTGCAGGCTCCAGAGCTCCTGAAGGCACTCCTACCCTCCCTGCTGTTCTCCTAAAAATACAGCAAATCAAACACTGTGTGCATTATAAAAATGAGTATCATTGGTCTATTAAAAGAGTCAAGAATGTACAAGATATTTCTCAAATACTAATTTATTGATATTGTGTGCTTTCCAAGGCTTTCTGCTACCACCCCGTGCTAATATTTGCGAGGCCCCGTAATGCACCGGTATGGATGTTTGCTGTGATGGTGTTGGCAACAGAGGCACTCAGTCTCCATCCCGTATGGATTGAGGTACTCTATTGGAGCCACCACTGGAAGGACAAAGCAGGCAGGCTGGGAGTCCTAAGCCATGCAGCCTAGGGCCTTCGCATCCCATCCAGGCACGGCCGGCTGTGAGATCCTACCTGGGGAGAAGTGCCTCAGCATTTTAGTCTTTGCAGCTCTTACAGGATTTTCTTAGGAAAAAAACAACTCAAGTCCTCCTGTCATCCCCCCTGTCAGACAGAGGGATGCTCATGTGAGAACATGCTGCTTCACTTTAAGATAAAGCCAAGGCCATGCAGGTGGTGTAATCACCCCTCAATGTACCATGGTCTTTTGGGTAGGATCATGAGTATAGTATAAACCAACACTACAGTAAAATGGGAAATATATGAACTAGGCAGTGCATCCACTCTAGCTAGATGCTATTGCCTTCCCAGCAACACTAATGTAATTTCCAATGAATTTTCATGAGACAGAAACCTTTCCCGCTCCCTGTCACACTCAAACAAAATTCCTTTGGGTCTGCAATGTCTGGATGAAAACCCAGGCGACTGTCTAACTCTCGAGAGTATTTCATGATGAAAAATAACCCGCCTCATTTTGTCTTGTGAGCTATTATCCTCATGACTCCTAAGAAGTGCCTATTACTTATTTGGTTTATGCTACTGACATCTTGCTTTCAGAGAACAACGTAGATTATTATCCCTAAGTGGAGGAATCATAGTGCTTTATAGGAAACCCACATCTCTTACTGAATTTGAGATGTATTTTCCAAGATCTGTAGCTTCCAGATTTTCATTCCAGCAGTTTGATATCCGACACTGGTTTTCTAAAGCTGCTCCCACTTCCAAGCCATGCTCTTGAACTTGAATGCCTTCATTCGGTAACTCTTATTTTCTTGTTCCTAATAAATATTAGCAGGGTTTTTTTTTACCCTTTTTTGATTGTTATTCCTTTGTTGGGTTCACTTCATTGCTTATGGTGTGCTCCATTTTACACTGTTAGCCAGCAAATAGCCCTGGTATTTCACATTTTCAGGACACAACAGTGTCAGTTTGTGTTAGACGCCAGTCACAAAGGACACAAACGAAGCAGGGATGTCCAACCCTGTAAATGACAGAGATAAACAAGGGAGAAGTGAGAGGAGTCCTCCGTGCTTGCTCTCCTTCGGACGTCACTCTGCTGGGAGGAAGCCTGTTCTCCACAAAGCTTTGTCACGAGAACCTGTCCCTTCTGGTTCCAGCTCCCCCGGCGCCGAGCCCCGTGCCCGGGCCAGAGGCAGCTGCCCCGGCCGGGAATGTCGCATGGTGTGGCAGCCGTGCCACCGCCACCTGCCTGCGGCACATCCAGGGGATGGCTGATGGACGAAACGACGGCTGAATGAAAAGCGGGGCCTGAAACAGGGATTTTTGTAGCATGGCGGACCGGCTCCGACCGACTAAATTACATATTATTTAAGAGTGGGTAATATATTTCAAATAATGTATTTAAGTTATCCTCGCAGTCTTTGTTATTTCTCATTGGAGCTCCCTGATCCTTATATCCATTTATCTCCACCAATTCATAATATTTCTTAAAATAAACTTTGAAGTATTCATCACTTGAATTTCTAATCTAAACCACCTTGGTGCACTTGCTGTGCTATACATGAAAATCACAGTCTTTCAGCAGCTCTGCCCAGGGATTTATTGCGTCTCCGAGTCCCGTGCAGCACTGACCGCACCAGGGGCCAGGAGACGTCTGCCTGCAGAGCCAGACCTGGGGGCAAAGCACTCAGGACCTGGAGAAGTCTTCCCATTACACTTGGTTAGGTAGAGGCAGATGCTCCCTGTTGGGATGGTTTCACTACGGAAAAAAGCACAAGAGGGAATATATAAAAGCTATCTGAGCTCTGCAGTGAGGCAAGGGAAAAAGCTTTAAGGGCACACTTGGAAACAACCCTTGTTATGGAGTTCTACATGTCAACCTGAACCCAGAATGAATTAAATGGAATTTGTGGTCAAACAGTGAGAAATTATATTGTCAAGGTAGCAAATGCATCAGTGGGATTTTCAATTTTACCTGATGAAATTGCATACATTGCTGGGAGAGAACAAATACCTCTAGGAGTGAGGTTGGTTGAACTGGAGCATGCATGTGCCCACATTCAAGAGAAATACTCCGGCTTTGTCCTGGTCTTTGCTCTGAGCGTATAGCCAATAAAACCTTAATGAGTGTTTCTGAGTTTGGGCTTGACCTTTCCAAATTAGTTGGTCAAGGATATGACTATTACTGAAGTCTCAATGACAGCAAAAGGAGTAAGCGTTAATAACAGAAATACCCCAAAGTGATGACTGAATACTGCTCCCTGCATAGGTTAAACCAGGCTGTTAATGATGTGAGTGGCGAGTGAAGTTTGCAACACAGTGAAAGTGATCAAGGAAGCTATTAAGGGGGCTGGGGACTTCCTTTTCTCTCCTTTTTTTTCTTTTTTTTATGTGTGTGTGTGGTGGAAGGTGCCTCATTGCTGCTGTACCGGCGCTGTATCACTTGCTCTTTCCTTGAAATCTTAGCAGTCATTTGGCAGAACTGTGACCTCTACTTGACAGTGGTGACAGGAAGAAGAGGACCTTTTTATTTGCTCTTTTGTGTTGTAAATACCTTGACCTTTATAATTACTTTGATCATGTGACAAAGTTCTGTTTGAAATTTGAAAACTGAATCAAAAAGTAACATAAATACCTGCTAAAAAAGTGGATACACATCAGAAAGCGAATAGGACTGGTTTAACAGCAGCACTCTGCTGCTGCTCTCTGCCTCTCCGAAGTCCGGGCAGATGCTGTACCTGCTCTGAGAAGAGCGGTTGGAGTTTCCCATGATCAACCACTGAATAAGCAAGCCAGTCATATTGCAAAAAGTTTTATTGCTCGAACAGTTGTTTGTTATTCCTGCTCTGTTTATATGCTACACCCACATTTTTCCTACTCTTTGAAGTGCCATTGTTCTCTCCAACACTTAGAGTAAATTCCCAGTCTCCAAACCGCAGAGCAGATCTTGGGACCTGACCTCGTTTGGAGTGATTTATGTTGAAGTTACTGTGCCAGACAGAGGCAAACAGGCAACATGTGGGAAGCGGAGAAGGGCTTGTGGGTGTTTTGGCCAGAGCTGTGAGCAGCAAGAAGCCTTCGTGTCTGCTCCTGAGCCAGGAAAACTGGGCTCTCTGCTCCCCAGACCCAACAGCAATCACTCTCAGGCTTGAGAGTGCCTTTCAGGAACTTCTAAATAACTGAAAGAAAACAGAGCAACCCAGTTAAGATAAAAAAAAAAAAAAAAAAAAAGATTGAGCTAATTTGGGCCCTGGTAGGGTAGCCGCCTGACTGCTCTGTGCTCTGCATTTCTCCTTGCTTTCTTTGTGCCGTGACACTGAGCTGTGCCCATCAGCTTGGAGACGCCTCGTCCTCAGGCTGGGTCCCTCAGCTGGGAACTGGGCGCTGCTGGCTGCCACAGAGGGCAGGAGCTTTCCTCTTCCTCCTCCTGCTCCTGCTCCTCCTCCTCCTCCTCTCCTTCTCTACCTCTTTCCCCTCCACCTCCTCCTCTTCTTCGTCCTCCTCTTTCTCTAGAAATAGTAGTCAAGACTATTTCTTTGTCACAAAACTGTAGCAACAGGAACATTCTTTACTGGCTTGAAAAACCTGAACAACAGATCTGGGGAGAAAGAGCAGGAGGCGTTTATTTGGATTTGGGACAAAGAGGCTTCCATCTCCTCCGTCAGGAAGCAGTTGTACGTAAGCCGACAGCCGCTACGGCTTCATACGTCATTAGGCTGATGCTCTGTTTAACTGCAGCTATCAATCATTTCTTCATTAAAACTTTCTGGCTGCTGACAGATAAATGCACCTGAAGCAGAAGGCATGCTGTGGAGCGCGGGCGGAAGCCCAGGCTGCGGCGTCGGGAGGCAGGCGGCAGCACGGAGCGCGGGCTGTGTTGCTCACTCCCTGAGCCCGGCTGCTGAGCGGCCCCTCCGGGAGCAGGTTCCCTGCTCTGCAGGGATGGGGAAGGGTGCGTGCTCCCTGCAAGGCCCAGCCACAAACCCGTCCTGTTTTTCCTCTGTGTACGTCGTGTATAGCAAGACAGGTGTTACAAATCTTGAAAGAAACTGTTAAAACTAATTTTTATTATGCTATATGGTTAGAAAGCTAGGGAACTGCATTTTAAGGAGGTTATAAAGTGGGAGAAGTAGCCTAGAGGCAGAAAAGTAATCTAATCAAGGTACACAATAGAAAAGTTAATTAAGGAGCCTTGGAGAGGAAGATAAAGGAAATGGCTTAATCTGCGGCATCCCCACGTGCTCCTCCCAGCCCAGCCACCGGCCGCCCCCGGGACCCCCGCCGTGGGGCAGACCCAGCGCCTCGGCAGCGGCCGGCAGCAGCTCCCGGGAGGCTGGTGGTGCCTCGGAAATGCCAAAATAGCTGGGGCTCCTTGCGGCTTAATATTTCCTGATAGCACATTCTGCCTCCACTTAACATTTAACCTTGCCCCGTTACTGAAAATCCGCGTGGGGCATGGCTGACCACGACGCACCAATACTGCATTTCCTCTGCTTCGGCCCGTGGACGGCTTCATCTCTGCCCTCCTAGCCTGGGCTGCCGCTAACTCAGCTAAGCCAAAACTGGCAAAAAAGTGGTGCAGCGCTGTAGAAATTGGTTTCTCATTGATCTGATTTGGACAATTTACTCTTCTGCTGCATTTTTTTTAACAGACGCCCTTGAAAGTAGCCTCACCATAGCAACACACTTCATTAAAGCACATTGTAAATCAGTTTAATCTAGCAGAAGTGAATACATAATGCTGGTCTTTAAACTTTCAACAGGGATTTGCCCAGGTTCATCTCCCAAACCCGCAGTGAAATCGGCAGGACTTTAGGGATGTTCATCACGGAAATGGGGTGCGGGACAGACGCAGCCACCGCCACTGCCGGGCTGCTCGCTGCAGTGCAGCCGTCCCCGCCGTCGCTCCTGTCCCACCGGTGGGGCGAGCCCCGGCGCTGCCATCCCGCTCCGCGGCAGCGCAGCTCGCACCGGGCTGTGCTCCCCTCCCGCCCCGGCCGTCACACGCAGCGGGGTCTTGGAGCGTGGGAGCTCCGACGGGGCACGGGAAACTGCGCGTGCTGCGGTGCTTCTGGTTCATCTTGGGTACTGAGTGCTTACCTGCAAGGGCATCTAATAAGTAACAATATACCTTCCTGCATTTGAATCTGACATTTGCAGACATTCTGTGTGAATTATTCAGAAAACAGAAGGGATCAGATACCATAAAAGTCATGGGCCCATGCATGAGAATGAGAAGAGTCATCTTTTTCTAACCAAAAGAGTTTGGGATACAGGAGATACGAGAGGGGAGTCAAATGGCAATTGTGTTCAGCACTGAGTCATCTGGCCCAGCACCAGCGAAGGCCGTAAGATGCTTGGGCCGAGCAGCGCGCTCCTCCCTGGGGAGCGGCAGAGGCTCGTGCTGCAGACATGGAGCTCGCTGTACCCCTCGCTGACCGTCCCCGTGGCTGTCAGGCCATACACGCACAGTTCTGCCTGGGATGGGCTTCAATTGCCGTTTGCAATCACTCATGCCCAGGTAATGAAAGTAGGACGTGTTAACATAAACATAAATGTTTTTTTCCATGAATTTCATTTAATACATTCTGGCGTTTCACTGATAATTTTATAGGCATCTTCATGGTTCACTTTATGTTTTTCTTCACCAGTCTTTCTCTTCTTTGAAGAACAAATAAAACAATTTGCTTTTAATTCATATGGATCCAATCTCCGGATCTGAATGCATATGTATATTACATATAGCTTGACATTTCTCTGTCTTTTTCTCATATCCCCTTCCATGAATGCGACAATGCCACACAACACTCAAATGCAAACGGTGAGCTGTCCTTTGCTATTAGCTGGTAAAACAGACCAGACAATAAATATGCTGTACTAACCTACATATGGCAAATAATGATTGTATCGCACCATAACTCAGGGTAATTAATGAGAGTTGCTTTGTGGAAAAGGTTATGAGAAGAAAGACATTTCACATGAAGAATGTACTTTGCGAACACCTTTAATGCTGTGCAAGAGACTGTTTCAAGAACAAAATTGAAGCGCTGGCGCTTGGTGCTCTCCCCGTCCAACGGCCGCGTGCCTGTACACGTGAGCGTTACGGGGGAGGCCAGTCGCGGCGGTGGCATCAGCCACGTCCCGCGGGAGGGAGCACAGGAGGAGCCAGGCTCGCAGCTCCCCCGCGCTGCCCGAGCTGCTGCCGGCAGCCCCCTCTGGCACAGCCCCCGGGAGCTCTGGGCTCGGCGGGACGCGGTCCCCCTCAGCTCCGCGGGGTGGGAGCGAAGGGGGGGACACGCGGGCAGGGCCCTGCCATTCCCTGGGCCCCACCTTGGGCAAGCATCTCGTCCAGGCGTGACACTGCGTAACAGGACCCTCGATCCTTGGATAAGTTTGGATAAAAGGCAGGGAAACCCTGGTGGCACTCAAGTGGAAACTCTCCAGGCTGATTTTGGAGCAGCACTGGCTCATCGCCCTCTGGCTCAGTTTGTTGCTCTTTGGTACCTGCCACAGCTGCAGGCCTTTGTGTGTCTTTGGTTGGGGTTAACTTGGTCACAGCAGGCACTCATCTAGCTGCTAAACAGAGACCCAGCATCGCTCCTGTCTTAAGTACAAACTGGCCTGTGCCACCTAATTAGCTCCAGGAAGCAAAGAAAGCAAGCAGAAGCATCGAGGCTGCCCCAAACTGGTAAGAATGCACACAAAACTACTGGAGAAAGGAAGAAGCCTATCTCTGGAGGGGATTATTTCTCCAGGAAACACCTAAATAAACTTGATGTGTTCTTAAAGTTTGGTCTGGACAGAAATATACAGAAAAGAAATCCTTCAAAATCTTTTAATGCTAATTAGCTGTCATTAAAATTCTGTGTTGAGTCTTGTTCAGCATGCAAGCAGCCTTTGTCTAGTTTAGCTTAATTTAATTCTATAGTAAATTATATTTTATTGTACCACTTTCAGAAGCTGAGGAACTTAGGATTTGTACTTGAAGGGCTGCAAAGTGCATTTTGTCACTTTGGCCTTTTCTTTTGTCTTTCTGGAAAAAAAAAAAAAAGAATTGACATTAATCTTTATCAAGAAATTGAACTTTTCCTTTAGAAATCCTAACCTCGGAAATAAAGTGCTAAATCAACATATTTTAGATTTGCAATGAAATATCTATTCATGGAAGTGTTCAGCATAAAAATAAAAAGAACAGAAAATGTTAGGCATCTTTAATTTGCATATGCTTAAGAAATAAGGGTGTCACATTTTTTTACTATTGGGCAGTGTCCAAAACCACATTTCCACCTGACGTTTACTAAGACTTGCTTTTAGGGACCTCATGCTCTTATATTTTATAAGTAAGTGAGGCTTGAAGGTGTTTTCACATTTATAAGTCCCGAGCAATTTTAGAGGATTTTCTGAACTTTATTTTACTCTGAAATTGCTCTTGAAATTTTTGCATGTCATACCAGGACATCTCCCTTTAAGGATGTTCTGCCCCAAAATAATTGAAACATTTAGAAACAGTTCTGTTGTCATAGGGATGAATGCCCTAAACAGGAACACCTCAAAAACAGTTAGATCAAATTGTTATGTTAATAGGATTTTTTAAAAGTAATTAGATCACAAAGATGCTTTTGTCGTTTCTTGTTCAGAGCATAGCGTGACATTGCTAAACAAATTATTGTGAAAATAATAACTTGTTTATTTTAATCAGATATTGTCATTGGAATACTTTATCAGTTATCTTACAATTTTGAGTTGCATTCACACAGCAGAATTGTCAGACTTGATTCGTATCAACTCTGATTAATCTGATTTTCTGGGCATTTCACTTGAAGCTTCTTTTTTGGCATCTGATCAGCTGAAATTGTTAGTTTGCTTTGATAACATAGCTCAAGAGAAAGCCAAGCTTTGAAGGGGATCCTTTATTGGATTAAAATGCAGATTTCTGAGAAAGTCCCATTTGAACCTGCTAAAAAGAAACCCAACTTCTTTTCAACAGTTGCCTTTGCTTCTCATTTCTTTTTTTATGTATCCAAAAGACTTTCTGTTGCTGTGCAGATTTCTGGTGCTTCTGCTGGTAAAGTGCTCGTGCAATCTCCCAGCCCGCCTGTCTGAACTGCGGGTCTGTGTGCACGGTCAGGAGGTCGCCGCGAATTCCCCTTGGCTGGGTTGCTGGGGGAGGCTTCGGCTGGGAAAACACGCCAGATGCTGGGTACGGGATTGCCACCTGAGAGAAGAATGGGAGTCGCTTGTTTGTGAACTAGTGCAAACGTGTCTTGGCGAAGTAAGCTTTGCTCTCCATATTTCCTCCAGGATGGTCGGGTTGCCTGGGATATATGTAGTGTGCTATGGAGGCAGTCTTCAACAGAGGTGGGAAGCAGAAGCAGATTTAAAATATTTTTGAGCTAATAATACTTTTTCAGCTCTGTAGCTGAGCAAGAAAACCTGGTTTAGGTTGAAGTGAAGTAGATCTGCTTCACTTTGGAGAAATTAAAAAGATTTCATACCATTTTCTGCTTGATTAAACCATTTCACCTTGCTTTAATTCACAGCAAAAAGTCAGCAAAACCCTTCTGAGATGAAAAAGAAAAGACTGACCTGTAACGTAAAACCTGATAATTTCTCTGATTACAGGCATTCCCCATGCTGCTGCGCTCAGGAGCACCTTGCACAGGACGTAGGTGGAACCAGCACGGGTTCCACCAATGCTCTTCTCTGAGTGCCTCCGGAGATAGAGGGGCTGTAGAGATTTCAGAGCTGAATTGGCATACCCTGTGTTTGTTGTCCTAAAATGACCAGACCCTGCCAGAGCAACCGGGCAGTGCCCCACATCTCTGCACCCCCTGGGGGCTTGCTGGGATGGCAGCCCTGGAAAATCAGCTAAGTTCTGCCGTTGGTGGCTCTTGCAGAGCTCTGGGGAAATGAACGCCTATGTATGATGCTGCATGTGGCAACTGGAAATACTTTTCAGGGTTTCAAAATTGCTCTAGCCTCCCTTTACCCTCCCAGCTCACAACTTGCGGTGCTGTACATCATTTTAAAAATATATTTTACTGTTTACCTTTGCGATAGGAAATAGAACAGTTTAAAAATGGAAGATTAAAAAAGACTGAAGTAAACTAAATTATTCCAGCTGATGGCATTCACAATTGCCTTTAGTCTTATTTCATTTAGAATGAGTTAGGCAATTAAAGTCATATATTATTTTTAAAAATCAGTTAAAGGAAACATGTTGTAGTACACAGCCCCATCTAAAACCTGTGGTGGGTGGGAACACACAGTGGGGTGCCATAAAGACACAAATTTCAGGGTGAAAAAGTGAGTATGTATAAAGAAGCAAAGACGTACAAAAGCAGGTGCCTTTGAACACTGAAATCTTCAAAGACCAGTAGCTTGGAGCAGGAGGGATTACATTATAACTGCATGTCTTCCAAATCCACTGCCTTGTATTTCTGTATACAGCTCCTGAGAGCATAGCACTGTGGTGGTTTAACACCGATGGGCAGCTCCGCACCACCACGCCGCTCCCTCGCTCCCCCTCCTCAAAAGGACAGGGGGAGAAAACACGATGGAAGAAACGCTCATGGGTTGAGATAAGGACAGGGAGATCACTCGCCATTTCCCGTCACAGGCAAAACAGGCTCAGCATAAGGGAGATTAATGTAATTTATTGCCTACTGATAACAGAGTAGAGCAGGGAGAACTCCAAGCAAACTAAACCCACCTTTCCCTCTATCCTCCTTCTTCTGCCTCCTCCCCCCGAGTGGTGCAGGGGAATGGGGGCTGCGGTCAGTCCCTAACGCTGCGTCTCCGCCGCTCCCTCGCGGTCAATCCCTGCCCCTGCTCCACGCGGGGTCCCTCCCATGGGATGCCGTCCTTCCCGAGCTGATCCTGCGTGAGCTGCCCACAGGCTGCAGCCCGCACGCCTGCTCCCCCCCAGAAGGGCCGGTGGTAGGGGAATGGTGCACGCTGTGCCTGAGAGGAGCCCCTCCTCTGCACCCCGTGGAAATAACAGCACCTTAGTCAGGAAACGTGGGGATTTCAAAGATAAACCTTTTTATTTAATATGTCCTACAAGCAAGAGGCAGGCACGGACTATGTGCATTTTCAGGGACGCCCATGAGACCAAGAGGAAGAAAACTCGCACCTTCTGCCTTTCCTGGCAGATGGCTGACCTCCAGGGCTTCTCCTCATCACCTTGTCTTCAATCGTCGTAGCGTGATCAGATTTGCAAAACTTTTTGATTAATCCCTGGAGACTGGTCTCAAGAAAACTTGGATGAAAATTCATGGCTTTATTCATCAGTGCTTTGAATCGCTGCAGCCTTGCAACCAGAGGGGGAAGAAGGCCCGTAGTGTTATCCCTCGGGTCTGGAAAAGGCTTGTGCTTGTAACCACAACGGAGTGCTGGCGGAGGTGGAAGTGTGCCCCATCCCTCAGCACTGCCTCAGACTGGGGTTTTCACCATAAGGACTTTTTCGCTTTGAAAGAAGTCTTGGTATGGCATAGACAGGACTGACCTTTCCATTTTAAGTTTGGTCACTGGGAACCTTACTATATTTCTTAATCATATTTTTCATATTCAAAGCTTCTGCAGTTATTTATTTACTTAGTTTGCTATATGTGTAGAAATCCATGTGCTCCACTTACTCTTGCTTATCCAGAGATGCTATCACCTGCATACTGGTTACAGCTTTGTAAAGATGCTACACTGCAGATTTTCAGCAGAAAGGAATTTTGTCCTAGAAATTATTGGCAGAATGGAGTACGCAAACAACAAGTTAAACCTCCATTAAAAAAATAGGAAAATAAGATTTACTTTGGACTTAACATGAAAAATGTCAATGCTGAAGCTGAAAATGTGCCTTTGAAGGGCGGTCAGCCTCTGTGCGCTTGGTGAGCATCCCAAGGAGCATGGGACGCCCGGGGACCCCGGGAAGCACAGCGCCAGCCTCGCTGTCCTGGGGACCGGTCAGCCAAACCGCAGGCACTCGTGGCTTGGTGGAGGTGCAGTGCAGAACCTCACCCCTCCCGAGGCAGGAGGCAGAGGGCAGTGCCCGTGCTGGGGGGTGCAGGGTGGTGAGCGGCACCTCTCCTTTGTGAGCCACGTGGCTGAACAAGTGGCACGTGGACAAACCCCTCAGGGGGCACCGGTGAGGTCTGATGAGCGAAGCAGTGCGCTGTTTTCTTGCCCACGGGTTGCAGATTCTCGGTGCGTGGCAGGGCTGGATTCAGATGGGACCCGCATGCCCTCAGCCAGCCCCAGCACTGACAGCATGAGTCTGAAAGAGGAGGAGCTGCAGCAAGCTCTAGTATCATTACAATTTCAGGCCTCCTGATGTCTCATGTCATGGTGCAATTAGTGGTTGGGTAACTCGTCAGCAGAATGCACCTCTTGCAATTACACATGGAAGCATGTACATCAGCTCCTAGCGAGGGAGAGAAGGAAGGTGGTCTTTCCATGTACCCTGTGGGACGACAGGTAGTCTGAACACAGGTCCTTGATATTTCATGTGCACAGCGATACTTGGATAATAAAAAAAATGTTAGCAATTAAGAGGCAAGCTGGGAATTGCTGTATTTGTGCTAAATTTTCAGTTTCACTTTATTAGCCATGCAAGATTTACAGAGAGCCTGAAAACACCGTTATTGTCTGTAACGTTCTGATGGCAGCATTAAGACAATATTGTAAAAACTGCTATACGGTGTAAACGGTAGATTGTTATCACACAATCACCATAAATCTGCTCATTTTGCAAACTGGTTTAAAGAGCTGGTGATTTCTTGTTTCACTGGAGAAAACGTGCTTTCTGTCAGAGTATCTCCATGGCAAATCTGACTTGCTGCTGTGTGTTCAGCATCTCTTAAATACAAGCAGCTCCACAAACCTGTTTTGTGATGGGCTCTTTCATTTGTTTGCCTTTATTTGCCTTTTGAACTTAAATGTTTCTAGGGCGAGATGGGCAGGCTGCTGGCTCAGCCCGCAGAGAGCAGGGCGGGGGCTTGACCTCCCGGAGGCCAGCGGCGTCCTCCTGGCCGCGCGGCTCTGCTCTCCAGCTGCAGCCAGGGCAGGTAGGGCTATGGTAGGAAACAAGTACGCGAGGCAAGATGGCTAAGCCATGGAGAAGTTGTCTGCGGAGCAGGAGGAAAAATGAGAGGGACAGATGCAGGCTGACCTCCAGCCTTTAGTCGAAACGCGCTCAGATCAAGGGCCGTTGCCCGCTGGGCGCCAGGTTGCTCTGAACAGCATCATCTCTTTTCAGGGGTGTTTTGGACATGCTGCCAGCGCTGGCGAGAGGGGCAGGGGTGGATTGGGGCGAGGGCTGCCCGGGGGCGCAGCCGGCGTGGGGACAGTTGGGTTCTCCCGGCCGTTAGGGTGCGGCCGTGCTGGGGCTGGGCGCACCCGTGCCGTGGAGTCGCTGCCCGCCGAGCACCGCGCTGCCAGGGCTGAAATTAATGCTAACAGGAGCTGGGAAATTACTAGTTTTTAAATGACAAGGCCCATACTTTATGTCATTTTCATTTGGCTGCAGAAGAAAGACAGATGGTCACATTGTCTGTCTTATCAATAGCAAGACGCCTGTTTATGCAAACGTTTTAAGATTTAGCAATCTGTAAATCCCATGGCTGGTGTGGCATGAATCCGTATTTGTGCAAAAGGCTCTGTGAAATGAAACAAAATAGTACAAGCTGTGTGCATTAACTGTCAACATTTAAACAAACCCCCAACCCTTGGCACATATGCTGTGGATTTTCAAGGACGGGGTGAGTGAGATTCTAAGGAAAAAGCCACAGCCACCAAAGATCCCTCAGCCTCTCCAATTAATATTCTTTCTCATTAAAACTGCCATTAACCTGGTTGTTAAATTACCATGTTTATTAATAAAAATACTAAAACACATGCATACCCTGTAATGACAGTGCATCAAATGAGAAAAAAAATAAATGCTAATTTCAAGTGAAAGTGATAAGAGGTCAACAGTATTTTATCCTGTTATTACTGCCTCTTCCATATGGTTATATTTTCCATTTTGTTTTTTTTCTGTGACAAGAGGTGAAGACCCAGGAATGCATGAACATGTTTAGTAATTTGCAGAAAAACTTCTCAAACTTTCAAATGTTAAATGGAAAGGGGGAAAAAAAAGCCCTCTTCCAGAAGACATGGAGAGTGATAGGGAAACAAAGGAGGAGCGCGTTAATGCTGTGACAGCTTTATTCTCTTGTCCTCAGTTGAGTATCAGTGGATGCTCAGCCTGGGTGGAGGTGGTCATCCCGCCCTGGGCACCACGATGGGGTTGGTGCCACTGGCCATGGCGGTGTCCACAGAGTCTCCAGTGCCCTCTGGCCCCCGTCCCCAGCCCCAAGCCCCCCGTGAGAACGGTGTGCTTCATTCTTATCCATATTACACTTCATCTTCCCTTAGTGATAAGAGAGAGGAAAAGCTGAGAAAAAGTTACACCACCAAGAAAATTTTAACAGGTTTGGTCATCAAAGCAGGAAAAGCTCAGGTTGCCCAGTCTCTCTCCTTTCCGTGTGCAGAAGATGCTAGTCAAATTACATTTTCCTATTGTGTTGGTTTATACCTTCTCTATTTGCATTCATGCTACTTTTCTTCAGCTGCATGTAAATGTTTATAGGTGTTATTTTGGGTGGAAGTAAAATCTGCTTTTATTTTTTAAGACTTTTCCCCTTCTAGAGCCCAAATCCCAGAGATGCGTTTTTCATTTCACCACTCAAGTTGTGAATTCCAACTCTGTGGGAAAAATGGCCTTTCCCAACAGGTCTAAAACGCGGCCCATTTACCTGGGACCTTGGTGCACGGCGATGTGCCACCCCAAACCAGCCTTGGCTGGAAGGAGGGGGGTGCCTCTGGGACCTGACCCCGGCACGTCCCTGTCTGAGCCCCCCGGCCTGGCCCTCACGTGGTAATGGTGTCATTTGCTGCAGCTGGAGCACGTGTGGGCTGCACGTGGCTTGGTGGGCAATAATTGTGGAGACAGAACACAAGTGCATCCATGACCAACACGGAAGATATTAATATTTTAATTAGATCCATAATTAACTAATTTGCTGTCATCAGCTCCTTTGGCAACTAGGAAAGGCTAGTGCTGTGATTGCAAAGTATTAATCACGAAGATCAGTGACAATCTCCTTGAATGCAGACAAACTTTGCTGGATGTAAGTGGAATATATGAAAACAAGACATTCTTCTGAAGTGTCCTTCCTTCCTTCAGGCTGCACATCATAGCACAGGGAGCGAGGCCATGTCATTCTGCCCTGCCGCAGGAAATCAGCAAGGACCTTCAAGATAGGAGCAGCATCACCTTGAAAAACCACCAAGGGGAATGAGGATCGGAAGGTAGGCAGAGAAGCATCCCATCAGGTTTTTTATCTGGTTAGAAAGGCTCAGCAGGACTTTCCTCCCTCCCCGGGCTCATATCTTCATGGATGTGCTGGACAACACTCGTCCCCACAGGGGACACGCAGGAACCTGGCCATCTTCTGACACTCCACTGCTGCTCAGGTCTCAGCTGTACACAGCCATGTCTCAGGCGGACGTCTGTGGTGAGCCCCATTGGCCACAACAGCTGGTCGGCACCAGGACCCTTGCCAGGATCCCATTTCTTTACCCTTAGACACGAGGAATAGCGTAACTCTCAGTTATCACACCTTTGGTTACTCCTACAGCCTGACGAACTCAAAGTGAGTGTCACAGCAAGAACGTCCTCTATCCTGAGAAATTCGGTCTTCTTTTCCTCATTAGTCCATAATTATTATCAACTGCAGTATACATATTTCCATGGTGAAAAATATCCACTCACACTGAAAGATTCTTTATTATACTTTGGCTTAACTTGCATAATTTTTCAGCAAAACACTGAAAAAAGCTGTCATGGGGAGCTGGAAAATAACAATAAATTTTTTTTATTCTTTTTAGCATTATATAGCATATATAATGCCGCACACATGTTTATATGTAATGACTTAACATTTATTTTCTAGAAGATAGAATTTTCCTCTACATCATGATTTAAATACACTGTATTTCCTGTAAGAATCCAATTCCATTCAGCTCTGTAAAACTTTCTGTCACATTTTAATGATATTTAATAATAATACTGAGAATAAAAATCTGGTTACATGAGCTGAGTGGGACGCTAACAGAGATGTAGAAAACCTTTAGGGAATGCGACCTAGAAAGTGGAGCCTAGCTGGGAAGAATGTCAATGGGAAAAGAAATACCAGTGTGTTTGTGTAAAAAAGTTAATTTGCTATATAAATGAGGCAAAATAAACATGTACAATAAATGCTATTATTTCCATCGACAATGAGGTTAAATAAGTACTTGATGGTTAGTTCTCAAAGTCATTTGTGTACAGGAGAAATACTTATCACAGTGCATGATGGTTATGTATGGTAATAGAATTAAAATAAATTAAAACTCAGCTGTTACCTGTATGCAGGAGAAAAAAAAAAAGTTATTAAAGCAAAGAGGATCAATTTACGCTTTGCTAATTGGAAATTCTTAGTATGAGTGAAATTATGCAAAATTCACTATCCTTTAATTTTCTTTGGTTTTCAGTACTGTGGAGATCCAAGAAGCTCAAGTTGAATGTAATTTCAACCGCCAGAGTTAGCCAGGAAAATTACTACTGAGTAAAAAAAAAAAAAGGAAAAATAAATTCCCAAACCTATCTCTAGATGATCATGTGCAATCACTGTTCCAGGTTGCTGGCAAACAAATTCTCATGCTTCACGATTAATTACCAGGCAACGTCAGAAGGAAACTCTTTCTCCTCCCCTGCTCTCGGTCCTTGTTTCTACAGCTGACAAGGAAGGGAAGGCACTGTGATTAATCCCCAAATTCTTCCCTCATTAGAGAGAGTACGACATGGGCCAAAAACTCCTTACAGCCAACATGAGTGTTTCTGTGCTCCCCGAGGAATTCCACACCCAAACTTTAGCCATAGACTTGACATGAAAGGAGAATTAGCTATCCTGCCAACCTGGAAAAAATGCAGTCATCTCACTGAGGCATATGGTGTGTGAATCAGACCTGCACATGCTTTGGAGAAAGATCTTCTTCTTAGGTTCTTCGAAGAAGATCTCTGTATTGTGTAATATATTTGCATAATGCTGAAAACTCTTGAAGTTATTATATTCCTCTCCTCCAATGTGTGCAGAACACTATTTCATGTTGGTGGGAGCTAAGGAAGGAGGTATCAGCCCTAAGAAAGGTAAGTTTGATTTCAAAGTGTTATACTTTATGACTGAGAAGATGTATGCACCATTAAGTTGGGTCATGTCAAAGCAACCCAGGAATAATGCATTTTTAAAAGCTTCTTTTTATACCCTTATAGATAATGTCACTGATTAAAAACCAAAGCTATCTTCCCAGTTTTTCTTCCTTGATGCAGGGATAATAATCTACCTATCGAACAAAATATTGACACACTTACTTGTAAGAAGAAGTTCCTTATTCCACCCCAAGTCTAATTGTAGGGTTGATTCGTTTTGCAGGCGGTGAGTACTGTTAGGCTGTGAGGTTACTATAGTAATTATTCTTGCTCTTAAATGCTAGAATAAAAGCTGGAGTCAGAATCTATTTAAAGTGAAAATGAGAACCACCCCCTGCCTGGTACAGCTGAATTAGGAACTTTTCTCCTCCTTTTATCACGCTTTCTCTTTTTCTCATTTTTTTATTTTTTTCCCTCAGGTATGTAATTTATTCCACTGAGGGGGCTGGACATGACATTTTTAGCTAGGCAGAGGATCACTGGCCATTCAGGACCATTTTGGGTAAACAGGGAATCTGGTACTGTTGGGAAAATGCACCAGGTCTTTCTCCGAGTTCTGAAAATAAGGCAGAAATTTGTCAAGAAACACATACTGCTGTGGGTTAGCTTCTCGTTTAACAAAATACAGCAGTTGATTTCTCAGAAATAAGCTGACAGACATCTCATACAACTGGATTGCAGTTAACAGCTTGTATTAATAGTTATGAATATTTGGGTTAGCACTGAAACCAGCCCCAGCCAAATTCCAGCATGCACCAGTGATGACAATGTGGTGGCAGTGCAACAGGGTGTCTCGTTTCCCCTTGGTGACTTGGGACTGGGCCACATTTCACATATGTGGAAAGCAATGGAAGAACATAGCATTATGGGTGGGTTTGTTTGCTAGTCAAAAGTTTAATTTATTATTCTGCTTGATTTTGCTACTAGAGATAAACATATACCTGTGCATATGTGCATGTAGGGAGATATACAGAAAGTACAGTGATCTCAATGTAATGAGAGAAATATAGAACAAATATATCATTTATGAGCATATTAATGTCATGGGGAGGCACTCTGGGTTGTTTGTGGTCATTCGTAATCCAATAAAATTGTCTGGGGTTTTATCTATGAATTTAGAATATGATAAAAAAAAAAAACAACCTCAGGAAACTAAGATGAAAGGATTCTTTTTTTAGACTCTCTGAGAGCTGCATATCAAATTGTTTGGAGTGGAAATCAGAAGACGCTTGCTTCTGCCAGTCTTGCAGATTCAGGTCAAACTGTGAAAGCCCAAGTTATCTTTTTACTGGCTATATGATGAAAAGTAAGATAAAAGCATAGTGGGGACCGAGCTCAAAGCTGTCGTGTGTGTGCATCAGGACATCGCTCTGCCGCATCCTCATTCGAGTGCTCCACTGCTGCAGGGAGTGAAGCTGGGAGGGAGGCATGGACCTGCATGCCAGCCCAAACGCCTCTGCTGCGGCTCACCCTGCAGGGGGGTAGGTCTCTGCTGGCCCAGAATCATGCCTTAGGTGTAAGAAGCTTTTCCTTTTTGCAAATAGCCCTAGCTCTTGAACTGGCCCCTTATCTGTCTGGATCAGTATCTTGTCTTTCGTAATGGATGCTCTCAATGTTTTCTCATAGCAATGAGCAGCACAACTCATGAAGAAACATTTTCATTTACCAATTTTAATTTACTGTCTCTCACCCTCTCTGAATCTATATTTATTCCTGTATGTGAGAAAAGGGAAACAGCAAGATCACTTATGCTGGTGTTTATGTTGCTCTAGATACTTGGGAGTAAGTTTCTGATTGTGATATATGCAATACATAAGCACTTGTTCAGAAGGCCGATGGAACCTTTCTTGTTACCCTCACTGGGAATCACTGGAAACACAAGATTACCAGGTCCAGCATCATCAGCCGCTCTCTTCAGCTGCTCGTTCAAAATTCAGACCAGTCTCACTGACCTAATTCTAGCCCCACTCTGCCTGCTCTCCCCGTGCAGGCACCCACCCAAATGAAAACCAGTGTTCCACTCCTATCTTCTAGCACAAACAGACAGTATGTTGTGATCTCCATCTTCCATGACATGCAAATACTTGTTTTTGAGTTATTTCTTCTTTGCAGAAGGGTAAAAACAAGAGCATTTTTGTTTATGGTCTATTTCTCTTTCTGACATTTTTATTAGGAGAAAAGCAATGAGAAATGGCCATTCTCTAAAGGGAGTAGGAAGTAGGATTCAGTCTCCAGCAGCATTGATTCTGGCTGACTGAACCAGCCTGTGAAATGGCACCATGTTCTCAGCTGCTCCAGAAAGCTGAAATTCAAAGAAACTTCACCCCTGCTTAATTTTTTTTATTTAAAATAAAATACAAAAAGAAGAATCAACATAATTTACGTTTCCTCTCTATCTACAGAATACAGTAGGTAAAACTGGAAACACAGCACTAATCAGAGTTGGTTACAGATTCGCAGTTGATCACTAGTGCTTTACCCTACACTGCTAGTCAAGCCAACCACTGCTAATGATGACTGCACCACAAGTTGCAGACACCGTATCTGCAACCCATCCTCTTGAAACTACCAAGTTTATGTCCCTGGCCCTCCAGAAGCAGCGAGCACTCGCAGCCTGGGGCTAGGGCAAGGATGTGGGTTGTGCTCATCCTGCTGGAGGAGGAGGAGGATGAGCACGATGCAGCTGGTTGGTGTGCTTAGGCCCTTTTCTCTCTGCTGCTGGTCAGACCCCTGGTGCATGTTCCTGTATTTCATGCTATTAACTTTCATCCCAATTATATTACTACAATGCTTAAGGTCATCTTGTTTGTTCTGTATAGCAGTCCAACTCTCCCTGGTATCGACAATCTCTCTCAATTTTGTGTCATCAGCAAATTTCATTGCAAACTCCTTCCTTCTATGCCAAAGTCATTAATCAAACTTTAAACCAGTTTCAATAAAGAACCCTGAAGAAGGTCCCTGGTAGCTTTCCTTAGCCTGACTCCTGTCTTCACAAAACTGCTGATGCCTCTTATGAAAAGCAATGCTTCAGCCAGCCCCAGCTCCCTCTTCTCCAGCCTCACCAGCCATTGCCCAAGCAGCATTGTATCCAATCTCTCACTAAGATGCAGGCAAACAAAATCTCTGTGCTCCTCACAGGTGTTAAAATAAAGTATTGAGATCGTCACTAAACCACAGAATAATGGTTTTCTTCTTTAGCCCCTTCTTCCTCCTTTAATCAATCATCCTGAATTAGGAGAAATCTCTCAAAAAAGTAGAAGATATAAAGTAAAATCCTTTTTCTGACTGGTGTGAGATGAACCATGGGGAAAAAAAAAAAACAAAGGTAAGGCCAATGCTACAGCTCGATGGTGAGGGCACATAGGATGAGGAGATAAGGAAGGGCTCGCCCTGTCCATACGGATGGCTCTGTGCCTGGCTGCAGGGCAGTGCGGCAGGCAGGCAGGAGGCCGGTCACTGCTGTGGGGGCCATTTTGTCATGGCTGTGGGGGCCATTTTGTCATGGCATGCACCTGGTGCTGCGACTCTTCCCTTGGAGCCTCAGCCACTCGGCCTCCTGCTCCTGCCACTGCAAGGGCACGCTCTGTCATATGGACACATGCACAGATGTCCTCTTCTTTACATGGGAGAGGAGAGGAACACTGCCCTCCAGGGCTGCAGCATGAGCCAGGCCTGTCCGTGGCTTCACCATTCCCATGCAGCCCGGGTCAGCTCGCTGTGTGGGAAACAGGAGCCTGCTGGGCTCCCGTCTTTCGTGCAGTGGTGTCTGTACTGGGGCTGGCAGGGACGGAGTGAACTTTCCCTGCAGCAGCCCATACAGTGCTGTGCTCTGCCCTTGTAGCTAGAACGGCCCAAAACACACCAATGTTTTATCTGTTCCCGAGCAGTGCTGGCACAGCATCAACACTCCAGACCCCCCAAAGCCAGCAGGCTGGGGGTGGGCAAGAGGTGGGGAGGGGACATTACCAGGGCAGCTGACCTAAACCGACCAAAGGCATATTCCACATCATGTGTTGTCACACTCAGCAATAAAAGCTGGGAAAGGGGAAGGAAAAGGGGAGGCTCTTGTTATGAAGACATCTGTCCTCCCAAACAACTACTACACGTATTGAGGCCCTGCTTCCCAGGATGTGGCCAAACATCACTCTGTGATGGGAAATAG
>VXAA01002792.1:513361-540758 GCA_013399115.1 Anseranas semipalmata | reverse complement strand
CTCCTCTTTCTTTTCCCTTTAATTAAATTATCCTTATCTCAACCTGTAAGCCTTTTTTCTTCCCAACATACTTTCTTCTCCCCTGTTCTTTGGAGGAGGGGGAGTGAGAGAGCGGTTGTGGTGGGGTTCAGCTGTCCGGCAGGGTAAAACCACCACAGTGTCTGAAGCCGAGCCAGGGCATTGGTTCATGGGGCTGCAGCTGAAACTGACGATGTACTGGAAAAGACAGACCCAAAGGGAGCTTTTTCCTCTCCCAGTGTCAGCTTCTGCATAAAGCAAAGACGACGTGAGGAAACGAGGGTAAATCATAGCAAGGCCTGAAGCATAACAGCAATTTTTGTCTGCATCTGTAACGTGCCCCACCAGACCGAGGCCTTAAAGGGACTTAAAGGGACTTGGACCGCTTGCCAGTCCATTTCTCCACTCATTCACCAACAATTGCATCAGCACATTTGTATGAACACCTAAAAATTCTCCTAAAAAGGCCTAAGGAAGCCTTAAATAATTTGCTGATGATGATCTCTTTCTTGCCTTCCCAGGGGAAGTTAAGAAGGACTTAAACACAGCCCACTTCAGCAAAAGAGAGGGCGTTCAAGTTCTGGAGGTTTGTGTGCCAGCCTCCTCACCATACAGAAAGAGCATGCCGGTGTCTGAGGTCTCAAATTTCTTGTCATTCAGGTAAAAATGAAAATTCGAGGGTGGGTCTCTCCGGACCTCGCTACCCCATCCCATCACCTGCCAAAGAGGCCGATCTTCCCCCTCTGGCTCTATGGGATGCGCGGGTGTGGTGTGCTGACAGCCCTTCCCGAGCGATGCCGGTGGCTGGGGGAGCCGAGGTGCTGCTGGCAGGCCCTCAGGCCGGCCCACGCAGCCACGGCCTCCTTCGCACGGAGCGGGGCAGAGTCCGCCGGCCACCTCGCTGCCCAGCCCCAGCCCGACCCCTGTGCGTCACCACCCGGCTGCCCCTGCTGCTGGCCGCCACGTCACCGGGGCTTCTGGCTGTGACTTGAAAATGCAGAAACTGAATCATTTAGAAGGAACCAGTTTTCTTCCATTACATTCATTAAAACTTGGAGCTATGCTCTTTAAATAAATTAACCTCCAGAGACAGGACCCTAGTGATATTTAAACTAAGTAATGTCATTTCAGAATAATTTATTATACTTTGTATATTAAACCCATTTTATTACTTTAAATTTTTAATTTTTAGAAACTCATGTATCCTACTATTTGATTTTTATGATTAAAAAAGGTATAAACTTGAGGCAGTTGCCTACTATATATAAGTAAATGCAGCATGATTGTGCACGTTATACCGACGAAATAAAACCCTACTCTCCCATGATTTGCTGTATTATTAATAGTGCTGCCAAGCTCATTATAATCTAATTTAAGGATAGATCTAGCAAAGAGACCTATGAAGGATGATCTGAGTTCAGGCCCTACAGCAAATTGCTTGAATCTTGATCTAATTACCCCAGAACATCCAGTGTTACAAGCTTTTCATATTTGGCAGGGAACTTTTGAAAATTAGCTTGATCAGTGTCAGAAAATTGGGTTGGGGGGAGAAATTTTAGGTGTTTGCACATAAACGTGCTGATAAAATTGTTGATGAATGAGTGAGGAAATGGACTGGCAAGTGGTTTGGGTCCCTTTCAAGTGCTTAAATTGTTTGCAGTCCAGCTTTCTGGCAACCCAGTATTTCAGCAAGTCAGTGCCAGGCATCAGATATACCCAAGGTGGGGAGAGGTGGCTGCAATCGCCACGGTGCAAGGGCACATACCACGGTGGTGCCGCAGAGCATCCCTATCTGAGGAGCAGGAACGCACCAGGCCACGTCAGCGCATCAGGGAGAGCAAATCGCTTCCCCTGAGCGGGCTGAAAGCAGTTAGAGCTGCGGTGACAACTCCCCCACACCGCAGAGGCATCTGAGGACCGCACAGCTGAACAGCAGATCAATGATTATTCATGCCTAAAGTTCAACTACATTTTAAAGCAGCAATTGAACTTTTTGACCTCTACCAAATGCTTTGCCTGGCTGAAAATTGTAAGCCAGAAGATAAATTCACACATTTTAGTAGGCATTTGAGTCATAATCACTCTAGGACCCAATACATAACCGAATATTGCTCTTAATTAATGAGACAATTAGACTTTGATTATGGCACTACAGTGCCCATTATCATTTTTATCTATCATGACCCTCTCTTACAAAGCATCCACGTTTCCTTATGTGCCGCTGTATTTCTGTCTGGGATAATATTGGAAAATAATTTATATAATGGCAAGGACTGGACAAGCATTCAAATCATCCGTGTTATGATCTGCTTGGCCGGGATAATGAGCAGCCGAAACAGTGCAGAACTGAGTTACGGGACTCAGCGATCACAAGGGAGTGCTGCTCAGCCCTAGTGCAAAGGTCTTTTTAGCATTTGCGGGGCATCATGTAGCACAGTGGAGGCTGCCCTGCAGCGGTTCCCACCTCCCCTGGGCACCCTGCAGCACCTGCACTTCCACGCTCCAGCACGCACTCCGCACACACCCTTTGTCTGCCTCTTTCACATACATTTGCCGTACAAACACCTCAGTCCCTGACTTCTTGCCCCACAGTTCAGATGCTGGCCTCTCTGGCTGCCGGGGCAGGTGGGTGCTGGTGGCACCAGGGTGTCCCTGCAGTGGGATGGTGGCCAGCAGTGCCCTCCAGGCCATGCCACTGCTGCGTGGGCTCCTGCTGCAATGCTCCCCGAGCCGTCCCTTGGCTTTTTTATCTAAGTCATGGTCAAGACTTTACATAAAGGCTTCTATGAAATATAATGCTAAGGAAAAAAATATATAAATAAATTACAATGTATATTGTCTAACACCCATGACTTCATCGGTTATCATCTAATGGTGTGTAAAACATGAAATGTTCTACCTACAGCTTTTGGGAAGAAAGGGAAGTTTCTTCTAGCATGTAGGTTTATTATTCCTTGGTGAACTCAAACATTTGCTATTCGAATTTTTCCCTCTGCATCCAGAGAAAACAAAACAGACAACTCAAAGTGCTTCTATTTTAATATTTCTTGGGTTTCCAAATGCCTTAAATGCGATCAAATCCACTAACATTGTACCAGCTTTCCTTTCACACAAGGTTTTCTGTCAAGGTAGATTGTTGTTCAGCAACTCAAGGAAAGTACTCTCAGTGGCATGCCCACAGACGTGGGAATAAATCAGTGAGAATGGGAAGGTGAAAACCCAGCTGTTGGGAGCATCCATCCTCCAGTTGTCACTGCAGAGAAGCAGCTATTATCTGTAAAGCTATCTGTGGTGGTTGATAATATATAAAATACTACACTCCCTGGCAAAAATACTCATCATTTTACAACTGTGAAAACAACCACCTGATCCTGTTTAATAGGAAGGCCCTTTGGACATTCAATCAGCCAAGGAAAATACTCTCTGATTGCCACAAGGGCACTGTTTTTCAGTTGCTGTTTAACAAAAAATTGGGAGTGGTAGACCAGTGAACTTCAACTTCACCTGTGACACACCAGCTTATCAGAGAGGAGCAAACTTTTCATAAAGTTTAAGATGGCTATGATTTCGGTTCTGACTTTTCATGACTTTAGAGAGCTACTCTCACAGACACATAAAGGTAGCCTATTTAGAACAAAATACTTTCATATGTTACTCATCTGTGAACTCTAGAAACTCTAGCGAATAAATTCTGGGTCAAGATGTTGTCTGTGACAAATTACAGACTTTATAGATGCCTGTGATGGACAGCTGTCAATCAGCCATTCCTGTTTGTTTTTGAGCACTTTCGTTGATGGATGTTCAGCAGAATGGCGCAGTAGCAGGTCACTAGATTTGGATTGCAGATACAGAATACAAACAATCTACCATAATTTAGCAAGAAGTCATTTATAGATGGTTGAACAATATTAATTACCAAGTGGTAGAGGCTGGACAATACAGTGATTATAAACAGTTGCCCTTTGTCTGTGAAGAGGTGGATTCAGGTCTTGACTTGGGTTGCAAATGAAAATGAATTCAGTGTTTTCATCCTGCTCCACCTTTGCTCAGATTAAAAACATACCCAAGAGCAGCACTTGGCAGCGCCAGCACCATTGCCTGCCTGTGCACGAGAGATGCGGAAGCTGCATAGCAGGCAGATGTGCGTGGGAAGCCCTCCTGGCCCCTGCCCACCACATCCGGGGCTCAAGCAGAGCTCACAGGTCTCTGTTGCCAGCACTCATTCACCCACAGTGTAAATCTTCGGCAGCTGAAAGGGTTGCCAGGAAATTGAACTTTTAAAGTGGATGAAATTCAAGGGAAAGAAAATAAGCAGCACAATGCATCACGGCTTGTGTCAAAGGTCCCACACGCAGCCTTATGGACAGGCACAGTGCATGGTTTGGTGGTGGGTGTAGGAAAACTGTGAGGACACCAATCTTCGCCAGCGAGAAAGGTATGACAGCTTGAGGACATCTCGTGGCACTGTGTGGGCCTTGCTAGCTGGAGAGGAAATCTGCATTCACACAAAACCCTACTGAGAAAGATTTTGAAATGAGAGTGGTTGGCAGCCGCAGAGGGTGGAGGAGGAGCCTTTCCCCGCCGTGCCACCGCCCGCAGGGTGCCACCGCCCGCAGGGTGCCACCGCCGGCAGGGTGCTGTGGCCAAGTGGGGGTGGGGACAGGATGGGGACAGGGACGGCGACAGGGACAGCTGGAGCGAGCAGCAGCCGGGTGCGCGGGAGCTGTGAGGGCGGCAGCAGCAGCGGCAGCATGGCAGGAGGAGGGTGCAGGTGAGGCGGCCCAGAGGATGGCATGGCCGGCTTTGCTGGGGCAGCAAAGAGCCACAAGCCTTCTCCAGTGAGCCAGCACTGGGAGAAATCTGACTTCAGCAGCTTCCAGTTCAGATAATATACAATACAACCGGCTTTACAACCTTTGCTCCAGCCTAATTGTTTTCTTTCACTTTTTTCCTGGTGTGGTATTTGAACACTTGTCTGTGCAACACTGTACAGAGATTGAATGGCGCCATTTAACTGATATTCTTTGAGGAGGCTGCAGGCATTCAATTAAAACTCAGATGCATTATACCTGGAGACAGTTCGTGTGTTGCAAAAACTTGTCAGCTGGCCTTGAGGTCTGGACTGGTGTGAACAAACCACCTTGTCTGGAGATGGTCAAAAGGAAAAGGTGGATAATAATACTGTGAGAGCTGTATAATTTTCACAGTGATGAATATTCCATAAAATAATTTAGGAAGCAGTTTACTGTGGCATTAGCAGCAGTACTGTATAGCTCTGTGCATTGCACTGTCTTTCAGTGAGTATTATTAGAGCTGTACCTGAAAATTGTGGTGTTAATATGCTCCTCATAGTGCTGGGATTTGATCTGCTAACAATGATCGTTTGGAACTTGCAGGTTATCGTGTTGCAGGGCTGTCTCCTGCTAGAAATAATAATAACCAAGTAAAGTACATGCGCATTCAAATTCCCAGATTAACTAACAAAATTGTGCTAAGCAATTTGTAGGTAAGAGCTACAAAGCAATAGGCAAATCGTACTCCTCAAATTTTCTCATTTTCTTTCTTTTACGTTCATTATGATTTGGTCTAAAAAGTGTTTGGACAAAGACTGTGGCGGCAATTTCCCATGGCACTTTATGAGTTTAGACATACAAATACTTACAAAATTCTTATTCTAGCCACATTTCAAAATGTCAGCTTGAACCTTTTTACACCTTAGGGAAGTACTCACATGTGTGATCCTTGTAAATGAGAAGAGTCTCGTCTGTGGGCCTCTGGCTTGGAGAGGTTTTGACGGAGCAGCTGTGCACGAGGGAGGGGCACCAGGAGGGTGAGCTTCAGGGGCTGGCGACGCTGCAGCACACACTCGAGACCAAAGTCTTCTGGAGCTCTGCCTACACAGCTCCCACGGGCTGCAGGTAGACCATTCCCCTGTGTATTTCTTCTGAGCCAGGCTTTAGAACATTCGCCGAGATCCGATGGGCTTTCTTCGTTTCTGACGTGGCCCCTTCTCATATTTGTGTCAGCTCAAAGTATGCCGCTGCTGACAGTGAGATCCTGCCTGGGAGGGGACTGCACCGCAGGCAGCAAAAGCGCATCCCCTGGGCACCTGCGAGGCCACTGCTGTGTGAACAAGTGTGCAGACGCGCCACATGGTTTCATAGCCAAACCCAGGCACACTTATGAGCTCTGTCCAAGAATGTCCTGCCCAGGGCCAGACGCCACCTTTTCTCTCCGTGTCCTCATAAGGTCTGGAAGAGGGAGCGGGGACATCACACGTCTGGTCCTTTTCAGCAGCTGTTGGAGTCACCGGAGGCTGAGCTGCGGGCTCTGCCTTCCCACCCTGTGTCCTTAGACGAAAAGGGCATCACTGTTTTTCTTTTTGTGTCCCTTTTCCCAGCTAGCTTGAAACTGGGACAGGGCCCCAGGGCAGTAAGGTAAAATGCCATAGAGAGCCTGGGGATGGGGAACATCAATTACTGTTGGAATGAAGCTGCGGGGACAGTCCCAGCTCAGCCACTGCCCAGACCCCGCAGCTCACAGCCTGTCCCTGATGGTGGCCAGCTCGCCGTGCTAATAACGGGCTTTCTGTGTCCGCCTGCGGGGCTCTGGCCTTGCCCAGGGTTCTGTGACCAAGGTTTGCTCTGCCTTTGGTCTGTGAGAGCAGCACCCCCACCGCCCTGCCCAGCTGCTGAAGCTGTCTCTGCCTGCACCTCATTTCTATCCAGGAGCAGCAAACCTCAAATCTTTGCAAAAATCACCTCCATATTGATACGTTTTCTTCACAGAGAAGGAGGAAAGTGTATGTAAATATATTCAAACTATCAATTGCTGGTGACCTTGCAGTTGTGAGAAGCAATGCTATTTTTCATTTGTCAGGCATTTCAGCTGTACTAACTGCTGTGGTGAGATATAGTTGAAATCTCTGCTTAAAAGTTCCCCAATTATAGTCCATATGTCCAACCATTTGCAATGAAAATGGGAGCTTCATTTCATCCATCATAGCATAAATACCTTCCTGTGCTGTGCTATTGTGTCTGTTTCCTTCTTACTTTTTTTTTTTTTTACATCAAATTTGTTTAGAAATTTGCAAGCCTTTGCAGTATGATGGAAAGATTAGCAATCACTGAGTGAAGCAATGTCAGCAAGGAGTGGCGAGAAGTGATGCCGGGCCATTAATCATCATGGAACACCCCAGTGCTGTCCCCAAGCAGCCGGCAGTGACAGGGGCAGCGGCCAGCCCGGCTGCCACGGGCAGGAATGCTCCCGCCCGCGGCTGGTCCCTGTCCTGCAGAGCCAAGGTGGGGATGTCTGCATGAAGGGGTGCCTGGAGTCTTGCAAATTCTACTGGCACTCAGAACCTGACCTGTGAAGTCCTTGTGCCTTTTGGATAATGCACAGACACAAAGTCTGACATTCTCCCAGCACTTCACTATTATGAAAAATCCCACTGATTCTCTATGTAGCTGTAAACTAACTGGGACAAAAAAACAGGGCAAAGCCCTCCTTATGGGGCTTAAACCTAACTATCAAGGCTGGTATTTTTATCATTTACTCTTTCCAGAAAATATGTAGTGAGAATTAGGTTTGCTCTACTAATAAAGTTATAAATTGTCATGATATATTTAAAGGATTTGTGGCTCTCATGTTAAACAAATCATTGATTTGTGCTAGCACCTGCCTTGGACTCACTTTTGAACTGAGTGCACTCTTCAAACTGAAACCAAGCCAGCTGTGGGGAAGGGTATTCATAAAATCATTTGCAGCAGAGAGAGGCTAAATAGGGAACGGCTGCTGGAAGAGAGTCTCTTCCAACACAAGAACACTGGGCTTCAAATGAAGATATCTGGTTTCAGGTTTTAAACACCAGAGCCTTTGTGCAACACATAGCTGATCTCTGAAACTTCCTGCTGCAGGATTTGGTCTTTGTTACAGGCTTTTGTTCAAAAACTGAGTGAGAAAATTCCAAGTGTGAAATAAGTGGGGAGGACAGACCCATCCTGAGCTATGGCCCCAGACGTGGGGCTCCTCTGGTGAGACGGAGCCCGCCAGCACCTGGGAATGGTGGATGCTTCTGGCACGGAAATGCCACATAACGGGCCTGAATATGCTGAGCAGGCTTTTCACAAGTCTTCACTGACACCCTGACTCTGCCCCCACTGTCACTGTGGATGCTTTTCCCCATAAGAGCAGAGCTGGGTAATTCCTAATGATGTGGAAGGTCCCAGTGTTTCACTGTGATCGCTGATTGACTTCTAAAGAGAGATGAGCATTACAACATCTCAGAGCCTGCCAACAGTGCTGAAGCAAACATAAATTTAAAAATGTATCAGTGACAATTTATTTCTGTGACATTTTTAACACTTCTGTCAAGCACACATTTAAATTAAAAATGAACAAGAAACTGAAATAGGAGACGGGGGGTGAAATGGAACAGATCAAAGCAAAGCACTCAGTCCTTAAACCACTGCTCCACCTCTGATTCCCTGTCCTGTGACAACTGTTCTCATGCTGAGTAAAATTCTGTGACATCTCTTGATATTTCAAAGAATAAAAAGTTGCTAGTCCTGAATGCAGAATTTCTTTGCTACTTTCAGTTTTGGTCAAAAATTTTCATAATTTTTTGGGGGTATTTTTGTGATATTCATGAAAGAAAAATCACAGTAATTTTACAACGAGATTCTGGGATTTATTTCCTGGCAATGGGGTTTTTTGCTGTAAAAAGCAATAACACAGTAACGAAGGTGCTGCCCATTGTCTTTAAGTACATCTTAAGTAGAGTTGTTACATATTGAATGTATGTAACTCCATCTTTATGACTGGCTTTTTCATTTTTCCTCTCCACTCACTTTACAAGAGTGCTACTGAGCTAAATTAGCCCTTCCTGACAGTCAAAGGTGTCAGATAGGAGAAAGATTAGAGAGAACATGATGAGAGGATGGGAATCGGGAAAATGAGAGGTGTTAAAACACAAGAACAGGTCCTTGACTGAACCGTATTTTCACTGCTTGATTTGCTCCCAGAGCTGCATGGCATGTATATGCACAGGATGGAGCGGAGGCTCTAAATTTTCAAAATAATTCAGTGAAATTTCTCTTAGAATAGTATAGCTTTGTATAGGCCGTTTATTGTTATAAACCTTGCAAAGACACGTCACAAAATAGCGTTGTAATGGCTGCAACGTCTTTTTGACTCAGAAATTTTGCTTCACCTTTACAAGGCTGGCCTGCAGCACTGCTGATTCTGCAGCCGTCCTGGGGGGCTCTGGGTGTGCAGATCCCCCAGCCGCCCCGGGAGCCTCACCCAAGGCAGACCCCCAAAATTAGAAACACCTGCCCCATCCCTGGCCAGACGAGGGCCTGGGGGTCCGTGCTCCCCACAGTGCCCCGAGGCGAGGGCATGGCTGACCCGGCAGGTCTCAGCATGGCACTGGGGGGGCCTTCCTGGGGACTTACTGAAAATAATGCCATCCCTTCCAGTGTGGTCAGGACTTCCCCGCACGAGAATTGGGTGTAATTGCCTCTGCAAGGTCTAGTAAGTTTATCTGAGGGGCAGATAGACCCTTGGTTCCTTGGGGCGCTTGCTCGAGAGAAGCAGTTAAAGGCAGAATACCCAACATCAGCAAAGCTGGAGTGAAGCTTAAGCTACATTCTTCAGCCCAATACTGCAGCTACACTGTTGTCCACACAGAAATTTTTTATTATGATTCATAAATGCCAATATGTTATGTACTGATTCATTGGACCAGTACAGGACACTTTGTTTAAACATTAGCCAGTCCCATTAAATAACTTTCCCATGATTTCATATCTATATTTTCTTGTACTTAAAGAATAATTTACAAGTTTATTCAGTGTAGTAAATGTGTGTTTATTTATGTACACACAGAGTCAAAACTCACAGTTGCATGGAAGAAAATAAGTATATTTAAATTGATCTTCATTGTGCAACTCTGATTCTTGTTCTTACAGCATTTGCTATCTGGAAGTAAAAGTCATTTACTCTGTTAAACAACAATTTGCTTCTAACAGGAAGTGATGGCTGATTTGATTCCCCTTGGTCAGGCTCTGTGGCTGATTTCGTGTGTTGTTTCCCCATGTTTTTAATGTTAAACTGCTACAGGTTTAGGAAAGCAAGTCATTTGTCAAAATTGATTTCTGTGTTGTCAACACGTAATGCCATGGTAACCTGATGGCAGGGCTCCATGCAGGGAGGCACCACGTGCTGTTAGGCTCCAACTCAGCTGGGATTTTACTCTTCCACTTCAAATTGCATATATTAATTAAAGCAACAACATTTTCAAAATGAGAGCTTGTGACATTTTGTGGTGGTATGTTCTATGGATCTCAAAAGATAGAAGGTACCCATGTCACAGTGCTGCTGGCGATTTCTGTCTCACAAGCATGCCCATGTGAGGGGCTGATCACAGTAGTTCTGGTGAGCCGGCAATGACACCATGAATAACTGTTCCTACTATTTACTTTCAGCCAAAGTAGCTTGATATCTGTAATAGTGTTTGATGTTCATTCAGAACCACATAAACACTCTACCCATAAGTCNAAAAAAAAAAAACAGAAAGCAATTTCTTCTCAGTATTCTTTGTCTATCAAAATGTATTGTACATATCTAAAATTAAGAAGTATTTTGTTCATTTAAAGAATAAACAAGGACATTCTAGGTGCCAAATTGCCCTTCAGTTCCTAAAGAAACACCTTGAGATTCTGAGACACTCTTTGAAAAACTGGAGCTATCTAAAACAAGCCAAGAATTATTATCTTTACAAGAGGAAATCCCTCAACTCATGTATATTGAAAGAACAGCACATGCCACACCACTTCCTTGATTCACAGCTTCAGAACCAAGTCATTATCAGAAACACATTCAGTTTTTTGCTTTAGGTTATTAGGCTGTTTTCCCTCAATAACCAGAAAGACCGTGGATAAAAAGTCTATTAAAGCCTTTAAAATAGCCAGCACCGTTAGGACTTACACACACACTACAGTGCAGAGAAATATATCTCTTTTTAATTGGGTGTTGTTCTGAGATGTTGGCTTACGTCTTAAGAAAAATAAAGCTTCTCACTTAGTTAAACCCAAACTAGCAAACTGCATCTGAAAAAGGAAGAAGATAATCATATATTTAGCATGTTGCATCGTTTAGTCTCAGACTGAGTCCATCCCGTAACAGTGGAAATGACCCCTCTTTAGACTGAGACATAAAATGGGAGCTCAGATCAGTTGCAGTACTTAAACATCTCATGGCACTTTCCCTGAGGTAAGGGTGCAGGTAAATCTTGCTGTTCTGGCCAGATTCCAGCAGGAATAATTACCCTCTGGCTCTGTCTAAACTTCCACTGTATTCTTAGCTGCATGTGTTATTCTATTCTGAAAAACTGGTGGCAAATCATATTTTCAGAGCAGAGTGGAGGACATATTCCGTTTCAATGGCAAGGTGACTAATCCTTTCCACTCTGTTAAGTAGTTTGAGATCAACTAATGTAAAAATCACTATAAACATTTAATATTCCTGTAGAAGTAGTGTCAGTGTTGGCTGCCTGGGAACCCATCCCAGGAGAAAAGGGCAGAGATCAAGGAAAATATTCAAAAGGATAATTAAATATTTAATAAAAGCCATTAAATGTTGTGGGCAAGAATTACAGCTGGCATAAATCAAGATGATTCCATTGGTGAATCTGTACTCATTTATACCATAAAAAAAGAAGTTGGTATTTTTTGTGTCTTTTTTTTTTTTTTTTTAAGCCATTTACATTTCCTTGTGTTATTAAGATGCCTTCAGTAGTTAGGACAATATCAGAGTTACTATATTTCAGAAGACCTAATAAGGAAACCATTATAAAAATGCATTATTGGAAGTTAAATACTATTATGAAGAAAATCTTTTTTAAAGTTGTGTCATTGACTCTATGCTATGTGTCTGGTGCTGCTAACAGACACTGCATTTAATCATTTTTTTTGGTAGACAGAGAGATTGAAACTGTTCTGCTGCCACATTTGCGAAAGTAGACTGATGTGAAATACGTTGAAGCAGTGCAGTCCCGGAGACCTCATAAAAACGTGCCGCCGGGTTTTGGTACCAATTTGAACACGAACATTGGGTATATGCCTGCCCAATGCAGATCTGGTCCTGCAGCGAATTGAACACATGAGACTTGGCAGATATTTGCTACCATGATGAATGTTTCGACTTTGTCTCTAAGACCGCATTTGAGTTTGCGGCAGTCACTTCCCTAATTTAAAGTCAGAGCAGTATGCTTGGGCTCTGTAACTTGGCAGAGATAACGGCTCTTAACTATAGAAGAGAGTTTTTCCAGATTCCCCATATCTGGCCCTTTTTCTCTAAACACCCACCACCAGGCCGTATGTCATCTTTAATCCATCAGCACACACAGAAAATAATTGGAATTATTCTTTTTAATACATCAACGTGCATTGTAAAACAAAGAGCCAAATGCAGAGGTGAAGTGTAATAGGAGTAAGTGAGTTTAATTGAGGTCAAATAGATGTTACATGTCTAGGAGCTAAATGAAGTTGTAAGTTAAAAGTGGGAGATGGCCTACATTAAGTCACACACTCCTTGTGGTTGTCTTTCATATGACTTCTTTTCAGCCCCTTAATTTTATCAGATTAGACCTTTTAAGATGCAGCAGGTTAAATTTAAGACCAATATATGGAAGTTAATATGTACTTTGGAAAATGAGCTTGTGACAAAATGCTGCTGCTTAAAATACAACCAGAAGAGGTATGTACAAAAATTGAGGTTGTCTTTCATGTATTGCTAACTAGTCCATTTTTTCGGGTAGAAGGTAAGAATTGTGAAAATTTTGTTTTGAGGATGTTATGTTTGGACACTGAAATAGCAAGTAAATGCAATGTCTTTATTTAAGATCATCCTGCATCATCCTGCTTCAGTGGGGAACAGGAAAGAACTAAAGATCAAAAATACAGAGTCCGTGCATATGACAGCTCGGTGGGTGGATACCCATCCAACAGAAAGCAAGGTCACTGCTTTGTATATCCATAGCATAGTTGCACCCCAAGAGGGCAATCATCTCTCTGTCCAATTCAGCACTTGATCCTGTCGCATTTCCCATACATCAGTTGCTAGGTGTCTTTGAGGACTGTGATTTAATGTAAGCCCCGGGCAAAGCTGTAGCATTACCCTATTTGTGTAATGGCTTTGAGCGTGAAATGTTAAAGACCAAAAGCAAAAGCTGTGATGATGTGCTAGCAGCAGGCTCTGGAGAGGCCACTACAAGCAGCTATTTAGCACCGAGTCTCTTGTAAGCCAGTCAGTTTGGTGATAAATCTGTCTCTCGGTCACCTCGACTTTGTAAACGTGATCAGAGACTATTGCGATGGATGCTTATGGGAACACAGAAACTTGAGGCATCATGAGGAAAAAAATGCTATGACTGAGAAGTTCCTTCCTTGGCAGGATCTACAGAGGTTTTAAGAGTAAACAACTTATACAGATGGATTGAAAATGGTTTGATTTCCGTGAGTGGTACTACTTACCACCATCCTCTCCAGCGCTCCTGTTGGTGCCGATTCTACAGAGTGGCTCTAGCCTGGCACAGCTGGCGAGATGGGCGAGGGACCACGTCCCGGCTCAAGGCTTCAGACAGGGCAGAAGGACATAGTCTGCTACTGCAACAGCGGGCGACCACTGTTTCAGCATTGGTGTTGGTTTTCCTGACACGTAAAAGTAATTGCAAATATTATAAAGGATGTCTTTGTCAGCTTGCTGATTTCTTTTGTTAGACTGAAATCTTAGATAATGACAGATAGCATACACAAGAAACATGCCTGCAGGAAGAGTGATTTCATCAAGGTCTTGGCAATGGGCAAGAGAGGTGCCCTGACTGTCGTACTGTTCCTGTGGTATCAAATGGTCTTGGCACTGTAAGATTGTCTGTCTTGCTCTTCATAATCATATGTAAGTTCATCTCAGGAAAAATCTCATGATGCAGGCTAACTTCTGCCAAATTCCTGTTGCTCTTCACCATTGCTACCTTGAGATCTTGAAGAGCACAAAAGCACAAGTTCTCCAGGTATGACCATTTGGTCTGAATAATCGTGGGTTGTCTTGAAGACCTTAATCACAATCACTAACCCTGGGGAGCAACTATAGTCTCTGAGAACAGGGCTTTTCCATAGTCTTTAACACCTTCAGTCTGTCTCCAGAATTTGTTGTGCTTGTGGAGTTATACCCACCACAGGGATGCATTGAGAGGCCATGAATGTAAGCCACACAGCTTCCCAGTCTCATCAGCTAGCACATGGGAGACAGGGAGCAATTAGGACATAAGGTTAATCTATTTTGTGTGGCCTGGGAACAACAGCCCATCATGCCAGCATCTCCAAGGGATATTTATGACATCCTCCATATAAACATGTGCATGGTACATAGGCAGGATCACTTTTCATATTCTTACCACAAGTGCTTGTGCCATTAATCTTTTGCAGTCATTCTTTTATGTGCAATTTTGTCAGACACAGAAAAGATACATGACTTTGCAATTTTATTTTCAATGCCATTGTGTTAATATGTAGAAAATGAAAATAGTAAGATTTTTTTGTGTGTGTTAGTTGTTGAAGCATATACATTCAATATATGTGCTTTAAGAAAATGTGAAATATATGTGGTTGATAATGATACATTTCAGAAATACTAAAGTAAATTTTCTAAAATTTTATTTATCCTTATATTGAGAAATCTCATTTCTGTCATGCACTGCAAATTCATCTTTCAGATTTCTGGCTGCTTTCTGACTACACATTTAATTTTTGTTTAAAGTTCTTTGTTCTGCAAAACTGGTTGACTGTGTCACAAAATTGGCCTCATGACCTGATCTCTCAGACCCCTTTTTACTTCTTTATGTACTTCACCTTTCCACCAAATGGAACAAAGGTAGGAATAAAACAACCTGAAAAAAATGTTTTGTTTCCATGACATCCACAGTTTTTCACTGGTTCTTACTATAACTGAGTGGTTCACGTGAGTGACTCTTGACCATCCTCCTCTGACTGAGTTGAGTCTATGACTTAAATGCATTAACAATTTAAGGTAATGCTGAGTGTCCACTGAAGTCAATGAGACTTAAGTATATGAAAAATAGTTTTGCTGAATGAGGGTGAAAATAGAATTATGTTGGTCGGCCCTGAAGCCATGAGTGGACTATTTGCTATGGAAATGAGTTCATTTAATGTGTACAGGAAACAAAATTTGACCTTGAATTCACTCATTGTTGAGGGAAAAAACAAAAACAAAAACAAAAAGGTGCAAAGTTCTTAAACATCGAGCCTTTGAATGTTAGAAAGGTATGACTTCTATTTACAGCAATGTATATAATTTTTGTAAAGTGCTCAGGGATACTGGACATCACAGAAAACGTGTCTGCTTTTCTGATGGAGCACAGTCTTTTGGAGGCGAGGTCAATCATATAACATCACTGATCAGAAAAATATTAAGCAATTCCCTGTAGTTAGCAAACTACAGTGCTTGATTACTAATTCTCCATGGGCAGAGCACTTATTTTTCTAAATTCTGGTTTTCTCCCTCTCTTTCCTCTCATCCATTTAGCAGTAGTTACATGTCAATAAGCCTGGTTATTAGTCCTTCACTTTTAACATGTCAAATTGAGGTATAAAAACCAGATAAGCAAACATCAGCAGGAGCAGCAGGCTCAGTGCTGTTGCTACAGTGTAAAATGATATCACATTTTGGTAACTCTGATTCTGAAACTGTTTAAAATGAAAACACTTTTCTTCAAATCATACTGTGCTTTCATGTGTGAAGATGGTGCTGAGAGGCGGCGAGGTCTATATATAGCACTGCCGTTTCTTTTAAGCCTTTTTATGAGAAGCAGAGGACAGAGGTCCACTCTAAATAACAGGCGAGGGGAAGCCTGCCTGGGCAGAATATAATAATGCTCTGTAATAGGAGATTGATAGATCACTAAACATCGCGCTGAGATGTCAGGAAGAAATGAATAGCGTGTTATTTGGGAATTCCTTTTGCCTCTTCCAGCACATCAGGAAGTCAAGAGACAGTAAAATGTTCAACTGAGTCTAGAAATGTGACTGCTGGAAACCAACAGTTTTATCGCAAGACGTTTATTGGGGTCACATGTGGAGTATTGCCCACTTTGGCCTTTCTCTGGAGGCGTTATAGCCATTTCTGGAATGTGTAGGATTTACGATTGATCTCAAAATCAGGTGTTATCAGGTGTAGGCGATTGACATTAGCTGGCCACTGCATTTGTCCGGGAATAATAAGAACTGCTAAGCTAGACATCACACAAATCTCTCCTTTCATATGCAAGCACCTCCTTCCCTACCCTTTTTATTTGTTTGTTTTCTAAATATAGGTTCACCATCTGTTCATTTTTTACATGACAATCTGCCTTGTTTCCATTTTGTTCCTTACTGCGTAGTCATAGTTGACACCAACAGAAATGCACTTACAGGGGGTGAAAAGGCTTAAGAGGCAAGTCCAGAGCCTGCAGGATGGGATGCACCAGGAGGGTCTCAGCAGGGACCTGGATGTCTTCCTCCCACCTGCCAGGCAAAGGGGCCACCACCGAAGAGCACTGGGGACCTCACTCCTACTTCCAGGACTTTCTGCATCAAGTACAATAGGGTAATCAATCAGTGTTTCAAATTCATGAACATATTTTACTTTGACTTGTTTTGATGATAAAGGCATTACTGAGCAGGTCAATCACCATTTGCAGTCGTGGCCACAGACGAGAGGGCAGAACCGCTTTTTCTGCCCGCTGCCAGTGACAGAGGACAGAGTGGCAGTGGGCAGATGGGTGCTAGAGCCAACCACAGCACTGATGCTTTAAGAGATTCTGATATTTATTGTCTTTTCTTTCTTTAATTACTTTCATCATTTCAAGTCAAAGCCCTCTCAAATTTGTCTTTCTAACATCATTTTGTTTCAACTTCTTATTATCTATCTGCCTGGTAAGTGTCTCCACGACCTTCTGCAAGCAGGTGGCAGCAGCAGAGGAAAAACTATGGTTTGTCCTGGCTCTGGTTCAGCCTCACTCACCATCTTGCCCCCCTCACTAATAGCTGGAAATGGGCAATTTTGTTTTTTTGACAAAGAAAGAAGTATTGGTGACAATGAAATAGTCATAAACTCACTCTGGGTTTTCTGAAATTTTACGTTACGAAAATAGGAAGTTAAAACTAATAAGGCCTGAAAACTTAATTTTAAGAGTCATCTATGAAATGTGTGTGTTTTCTGATTTAAATAATTCCAGCTTATATATTTATAATTTTGGTTATGAAAGTCTTTCAGTATGTTCTTCGGTTTCAGAGGTAAATGCTTAAGGAATGCTTAAAACTGTAACAAAATATACCAGAGTATCAAAGGGTTAAATGAACCATTTTATTTGACCTGAAATGACTTCTGGATTTCTTGGAACTGCAGGAATATTGAAAAGTCATTTATTTGCACAGCTTTAATTAAGCAACTGCCTCCAGTTATGATTTATGCTGTCATTCAGAAAATTAGACCTTCACACTGTGCTTAATTTTTGCCACAGTCCTTAAGGACAACATTTACAAAGATGAGCTGTGGTTTGGGATATTCCAGCTTCTAGATGCTGAGCTTGAAATGACTTTATATTCCCTGAAATGCCTCTGCAATTCAGTTGCCATAAAGGAGATTTGAGTTGGGTACTCAAATGCTGAAGTAGAATTGCTATTCATCTTTAAGTAATCCTGGACTGTTTATTTTTATTGCAGCAAAATACTGTAAATTGTATTTTTGCAAAAAGTGTCAGGTATTTAATGCCTTTTACAGCAACACACATTCCAGTTTCATAACCACCTTTTGTAGCACCATATTAAGCAACAGCACTATTTATTTTTTTAATTGCGGAGTCTCATATACTGTAGCTAAAATGAAGACTTCACACATATTCAGAAGAAGTCCCATATATCCTTGTCTAATTGCTATATTGAACTAAGATGGAGACAAAAGTGTTAGCCCTGCTGTTTGTAAACTCTGCTATTTGTGTATTTCTCTTGAAGTCCATGGGGCTGCTCAGGTACTGAGCATCCACGTCAGTATTTGTGCGTAAGGTTATATATATAGATAAGCCTTCAGAAATGGAGAAATGGAAGGCTGGGGTGTGTCTAATGGATTGCCATAATAATAGATTCAGACTCATACTCATCATCTGAAAACATCCAGCGAGAAGATGAAATGACTTTGCATCAATCAAATTCTAAATGAATCTGTTATTAAGCATATTGTACAATATCAAAATAACTATGTAAGAGCAGTCTGCATTCAATATCTTTCATGGTTAATGTAATATTTGCGTAAGGGTCACTGCCTAAAAGACAACAAAACAAATAATGAAAAATTAGCCACACCATCATTTCTCACACATTCCTCTCTTTGGTATTCTTTTTGTATTCTATGCTAGATTTTTCCATCAAGGAAAAGAATACAACACCCCTCTTTGCCTGCATTTCTCAGTAACAAGTAGAGTCCGTGCTCTCTTCAGTACTGCTTTCTCTCTCACACTTCTAAAGCTGAATAGTACATTTATTGCAATAACCAATCTAGCATTCGTGTTATTTTCATGCACACGTTCTGGTGGCCAGCAATGACTCCGTATTTATGATGTGGGAAGCTACAAATACCAAACCTATTGCACGGGCAACTAGACCAACACTAACACACCTACACAAATGATCCCCCGCTTACTGGTGTTCCATGAAGAGTGCTGCCTACTGGCAAGAGGAAAAGGGAATTCTTGGCTCCTGACCAAGGGAGCAAATCAGAAATGTCTGTGAGGGGACTGAGATGATGAACACTGAGATGCTGAAGACTCCAGAGAGGTAGGAGTTTGTAGGAAACTAGCGAGTGCAGGTGTCAAGATAGGTGGCAGTCCACCGAAACCAAAGAAAAAGTGGAGATATCATCCTGGTGGCAGATCAGAAAAATAAACCTAGAGCATAGTGCTCACATACTCTGTCCCAGTCTACTTTCCTCCTTGAAGGATCTCAGTTCTACTTCTGCAACACCATCTGATGATCCAGTTTGCAAGACTGACATAAAGTGATGTTGCAGAGCAAAAATTGGAAGAATAAAAAACAGATCCTGCGCTGATAAAATCAACAGATAACATATGTCGTGAATCTCATTGGACTCGGGATTATGAAGTTTAAACAACAGAAAGCAGTGAACATCCTCTTCTTAAAAAGAAAAAGAAAAAGAAAAAAAGAAAAAAGAAAAAATGCTGTGTACAATAATGACACCTGAGATAGAAAGACCACAGTCCTCTGTAAATAGTTTCCCCAGCTATCTGAAGTTTTAAAATGTTTTCCCAATATTACGATGCAGAGGTCGAAAAGCCAGAAAGAACCATATGCAGCATCTAATGTGGTCTATTGTACTGACCAAGCCATAGCATCTGGAATTAGAGCACCTCATTTGGAAAGCACACAATTACTTGTTGAGAACCACCAGTTATCTAGTTGTTAACAAACTACATGTTTATTATGTGCACTTTATATTATTCTGGTTTGTTAATTAAAATGTGATGTGTTACCAATACAAAAGCAGTGCAGACATCCATTACAACAACACTATTCTTTTTAACAACCAAGCTCATAATCTAATTAAAAGAAGATGTCAATCTGGTTTGACATGATCTATTATCAGTACACCCTACTTGTTTGGCATTATTTATATTACCCTTCCTCAGCTTCTTAACTGAGACCCTTATCAGCTGTCCCATTATTGCCCCAGCACCACTGGCAGACTGGCCACCCAGTGTTGTCTGTGCCATGCCGTGCACACTCTGCATGCCAACACCACCGAGCTGTGCCTCCGAGGGAGCGCCCGGGAGCCCCACAGTCAAAACTTTAAAATATTTTGATTTACTGGGAGATTCTGGCTTCGTAAAGACCAGGCTTAGTAGCGTCTTCGAACATATATCCTGACTTAATACTGGAATGAAAAGTGCTTCATCCTTGTATGGTATGGCTGTGTTGTCTGGATTTCTCTCAGATGTAGATCTGCCATAGTTACTGGGTACTCCTACCTTTTCCATTTGAAAAGGTTTCCATTTCCATCTCAAAATACACTAATCCCACAACTGGAATTATTTTTATTTAAAATATTCACTAGAAAACCCATTTTTACTGTTCTGACCCATGTTAGATACTGATTTTCTTTCTGTCCTTCACGTCCCTTAATATCATTCTCAATTTCTATGTTCTCATTGATATTCGTTACTGCTCTCTTTATTCCATTTGTTTTTCATACAAGTATCTGCAGTTTTCCAGTAGGTTAGTTGAAGTTGTTTTGGTTCAGATATTTTTTTAGGCAGTGTAGCCTTCTTTCCTGATCATAACATAGCGACCTTCTGAAGGACTTTGGGATGTTTTTATTAAATAAATCTTAATTGTTTTCAGAATTTTAATGATTTGTTTACATTATGAAGTCTGAACTTCATTTCCATAACATTTGTTGTTGCAAGCAGGCTGTGATCACTTGAATCCAAGTTATCACCAATTTCTGGTTTTGTTATAAATGACTCCTTAACTGATAAGTAAAAAGGACCAGAACAGAACAGAACAGAACAGAATAGAATAGAATAGAATAGAATAGATAATAAATAAATTTACTTGGTTTAAGGGGACATTTTGTGTCATTTCCGTGATGAATTCTGTGTACCCATCACCTACTCTTTTGAAACCATTCTCCTTCTTCTTGTTTATTGCAAAATCCCCATCTGAGATTATTGGTTGAAGACCTCTCTGTGGATCCTGCTGGTTGCCCCAGCAGCTCCACAGCTCTGTGGCTTTGAGCAGAGTGAGAACAGTTTGCATCCTCTGGCACAGATAGACCTGAAATAGCAGAAAAGTTGGAATTAGAAGTAGAATAAACTTTATATTTTTATTAGAAAAAATATAATTGTATATTAATTTCTAAGATATTCTGTACTGAATCACATTTTATTGCAGTTTTGTTTCCCCATTAGTGTAGAGGCTAGCATGCCACATAACAATATCTTAAATAGGAAATAAGTATAATAATAAAACTTGTTACCGCTTTGATTATCCTTTAGGTACCATGGGAGTTAATAAAACATTTGACAGAAAACTTTCTAGGTGTCTCTTCTCCTCCCTCTCCAAAGGATCTGGACAGTTTCCTCTTGGATACCTGACCTTGTTTCTTGTTTTTTAAGAGTGACATTTCATTGCCCTTGCTGGAGTAATTGTTGTTGGGGATAAAGAGAACTGAAAACTCTGAGATAGTGAGTTGGTAAAAGCAATACAAATTCTTTAGTGTCATTATATATCATGTCTAAAATGTGACAGAGTATCTAATTTTGTATCATTTGGGAGCACACTGAGGGCTTTGCTGGTTGAATTAACACACAAGAAAGTCTAAGAAGCATTTCAATTCAAGTCATAGTCAAACAGATATCAAGAAAATTCTACCTTTATTTGAAATGTTGTGCATAAAATTATTCAGGCATCACACTGAAGAATGAGAGCTCATGGAGTATGAAATCGGCCCAAAGTTTCCTCTATGAAATGATGTCTCTTCCTCTTCATAATATGCAGTTGTCTAACGGTGACATTTAATAATGCATGTGACTAATTGCTTAAGTTTACTGCTCATTACTTCTTTAAAAACCCAAGAAAACAGTAATAGCTCTTTGATTTTGTTTAAATAAGAAAATAATTTTCACTTATAAAGGTTGAAACAAAATAACTGATCTTTACTTAGAATTTGATAATTTAGTTGCTGTTTCTCTGTGGTGTTTAAATTCTTAAGATTATCACTTCAATTGCATTTGTGCAGACTCTAGAACGAAACTTAAAGGCAAGCTATGAATTTCACTAAGCGAAGTGTTTTCAAACAATTCCTTGCAATCTATTCTGTAGTAGCTGCCGACCTCCTAAGACAGACGGTGTCAGCCAGGCACACCTCAGCCACAGCGCGCAGTGGCCATTTCTAGGGGAACCTCTGCAAGACCTAAGAGCCGGGGCTCAGCCTTTCCCATGGTCTCCGCCACTGGCAGACAGGCCCGGCGCTGCCTCCTGCCACGGCACCAGCTCAGGTGTACCAGGATGGCGTGATCCTCGGGAGCTGCGCACGGGGCAGGGAAAGCCTGCCTGGCTGCAGCAGTACTGCAGAGCACGCAGCAGGAATGGGCATGGCACCTCAGCACCCACAGAGGACCAGAGGGAGAATCACTGCAGCAGATATGCAGCTTTAAAGGCAATCTGGGAGAAGGATGCACTGGCTCAGTTCTGCTGAACATGCACCGTGTTCCCGCTCACTCGTTTCAGCACAGCCAAAAAGGTTGAGCTGCCCTGACTCAAGACTGCAAATAAATATTTTGCATAGCATTCTGCAGTGTGCAATTCAGATTATATCAAAGCAGACATTTTGCAGAGTCTGGCATTGAGGTAAAGTGAACCACAGCAAATTTCTGAACTCTTAATACCTTGTGGGAACTATGTGCCTAGATCTCATGAACAAAATGGAACCAACTTAAAGTTCGACTGAGTGCTTAGAGCATCAGGGCAGCCCAAACATAGTGCAAAGTGGCCACACTCTGCTTATCCTGCTCCATGCCTGGGTTTTGCAGCCCGAGGTGAGTCCCACAGCAATGCATTTTCACACTTGCTGGAGTGTTCGCAATTAGCTAAGCAAATTTACATGAGCAACAATTGCTCCTCTCGCTGTCAGATGGGTATCTCTGGGCTCAGGAGAGCCATAGGCTTCCAGAGAAAATGCCAAATGTAGGCATAAATAAAAATGTTGTATTCACAGATTTTCCTCAATTTGTAGTGAAACGAAATATGGTAGAGAAATGGTTAGTTCTGAATTTATGTTTTGTCATTGCACAGAAAACTAGAGAGTTGGTTTGGGGTCAGACCTAAGGTTTTATGTCAAAACATATTTTAATTGGAAAGTTAAACAGATATTATTTGATTTTTAATGAGCTGTTTCTCTTGTTACCTTACTTTTTAAGTGGATTTAAATGAAAGGATTTTGTTGCTTTATTATTATTATTATTGTTATTGTTATTGTTATTATTATTATTTGGATTTTTATTTTTTTTTTTAAATCCCAGTCTGTTACCCCAGACTGGGATTAACTACTAATCCGACTGGGAATCTGTACTCTGGTTCTTGGCACACTTGCCCTTTTTGTCTGAGCTGGGTGTGGGGCTACCTGATCACGGCTGTCAGGCTCCTGGGGCTGGACAACAAAAGATTTCAGGATGCTGTTTCCACGTTGCTAGAGGTGGATATATGGGTCATTTGTTCAAACAGTGCATCTGCTTTGCTGTCTGTGGTGGGCAGCAGAGGCTCTGTGCTTTCGTATTCGGAAAGACCGTTCAAGCACAGATCCATGATCTATTTTTTAAATCAGTCTCTTCTTGCAAATCCTACCTTGAATAATTGACACTATGAATAGATGTGTAGAATCATTTTCCAGAAGGTTCACTAAGAAGATACAGACAAATATGTCGACAGCTCTCATGAGGACTCTCTCTCTTAGCATGACAAATAAGCATTTTTAATTATTTCCATTTTGAGGGGTACTTGTATTAAAAAGCAACAAGAGGTAACGTTGCATTAGCTTCAGACAAATTTACCTATACAAACTTCTGCTCTACCCTCTTTGAAATGCGTAGCCATAAACCAGCTAAGCCCAAGGTCATGAATTATAAACTCTATAGGATTACAAGGACTTTTGACCAAATTAAGGACAAGGCACAAATACACATCTTATTATAAGCAGGGTCTAGTTTACACCACAGATTGGAACCAAGGCAATAATGCAACACTTCTCCAGAGGAAAGTTGTCCCTTACTGACACTTATCACTAATAAAATCAAATTTATAAACAAATAATACACTGCCTTGTCACCTGATGTGAATTCGTGTAGTTCTCTAGTAAAATACAGGTTAGCTGATTTTTTACCCTCTGGAGAGCAGATTATTGTGGTTATCTAACATTAATTAGTTTTAAATAGCAAATAGCCCTCTCTGCAACATACTTTCAGAGGTGGATCCTCATCTGTTCAAATACGGCTTGTGATGATTTAACTATTGTGTTACCTGGAGAAACTTAAAAGACTACAAGATCTTGTTCCAAAATCACCATTCTTTTTAAATATGTTTTTTAAAAGAGAGCTGACTGCACTGCTGATGTATAGATGCACTTGTAATTTTTAATTAGTTTACACATGGGAAAGAAAACAAAGGTTTGTAACTGGCCATGATCTACAGGACTGTAGTATGGTATCAAAAAATATGACTCTAGCAGATCTCTCATGTTCCCCACAATGCACATCAAAACAGACAACCTGCACTGATGAAGGTATGGTAAGAGGGGCACCCTGGAAATGTGTTTCCACACTAGTCAGCTGGAGGTGCCTGGTCACCCTGTGACGAACATGAGGAGCAAATAAGGCATTTATGAAAGAAAGTTATTGAGCAAACAGTTCTCTGCCTGAGACAGGCTTGAGCCTGTCTTACACCTCATGCTGGGGCTTTAGTAAGAAATTAAACAGGTTCCTCTATAATGTACAAGGATTAAGATACTGAAGAAAAGTTAAACCAACACATTTCCTCAGTTATTACTTGACAGACCATATTTCTTGGCCTGAAAGTTACTTTGCATTAGAGGGCAACTCTTCTCCCTGGGTGCCCTTGGGGAGCCAGCACTCTTCTCCAGCAAGGGAGACATCCAGGTCAAAGGATTCATCTCCATGTTTCTCCCCAGGGCTCCGCGAGGACTTTCTCCTGCAGTGCCTCTGGAAGATAACAGGTATTCCCCTCCAGCAGGGTGGGAAAATGTACGGATACAACCAGCATAGTTGTCCAAACTAATCAGCTGTCTCAAGAACTTTGCTGCCCTGGTTCCCAGAAGTGAGGATGGAAAAGGCGTGGGCTTGGTGAATCACGATGGCCAAACACTGACTGCTCTGTTACACACCTCTGGGTTTGCATGTATATCCTCAGTGCTGTCCAGCTGCTGGTAGTAGAGGGTCATGGAGATCAATCTTCTTTTATCTAGCTGGTCCTTTGAGTCCCTGCCCATGCCAACATGCCTTAGCATTCACTGGAACACTCACACACAGCAGGAACACAATCACATGAACACCAAATAGTGTTTGGTTTATATGATCATGTACGGTGACAGTAAATAAGGCTGTGCATGAGCACAGGGAGCTTCTGGATGGATGGATGGATGGATGGATGGGTGGGTGGAAGTGTAGGTCTGTGCCTATAGATAGAGCGTTTCTAAGCCCAAACCCAAACCTGGCCTGAGGGCTTAATTAGCACTGCCTATTAAATGATGCCATAGTTTTCACAGGAGGGTCACTGAAGGATCTTGAGACTACAACAGGAACTCCAGGTGCTTGCTGTGTGTTGGGACCAAGGCCCAGGATTTCATGTGTTTTAGGTGACTACGGAGGGGCTCCGGGCACGTTATTTTAGGAAATGTGTGTAGTTGTTGTTGTTTTAATTTATTTCCTGCTCAAGTAATTGCAAACAGGAAAATGTTATATGGTGGCTCTGTAAAAGAAGAATCCAAATGGGCAAACTGATGGAAACACTGTGCTTAGTCCTTGAGAGTAGATCCTTAGTTTTATTTCTTGAAAAGCAATCACAGAGGAGACTGCTCTGGCTGGGCATAAGAGCAGGTCTTGTCTTTCATACATCTATTCACTAGTGTGCAGTAAAGAGTCTCTCAACACAAATATTATTCACTTCTAACTTCTTTTTAAGCTTAAAGTTGTTCAGTAATGAAAGGAGAGAGCAATCTAATCAAAGAGATCCTTGCTATGTTGTTAAGAGAGAACAGTCTCACAATTTGCAGGCTCAATCATTTTCCAATCATAATTAATGTCATGTTAGCTAAATATTTGCAAGTGAAAAATACAGGGATGGGCACTCTCAGCAACAGAAATACGACAAAGGCACAAATACTACTCATTTCCAAAGCCTCCTGAGCTCAGATTTCTATGTAATCAAAATCCTTCTCTTATAAAATTGAAGAAAACAGATAGATACACTTAAAAGCTGTGGGTTTCACCTAACTAAAAGTAAAGAAGAGAAGCTTGTCGGAACATAGCAGAAACAAGCAATATTTAAATCTAGTGAAAATTTTTGTTGGTTGTACCAAACTTTCAAATGAAAAAAAAGCTTTTCATGATAGCAGTGTACTGCGAAAGGTGACTTTCATGGGCGTTATTGCCATCGTAGCCCTGTGGGGATGCCCTGGAGGAGGAGCTCCTTTCTTACCCTGCCCGGTGTCTGGGAAAGAAAGCAGGAGGCGTCCTGCAGGAAAGGGCCAGGGGACGGCAGTGCACGACGAGGGGTGAGGGAGGTGGTGGTCGTGGTCTGCCCCTCGACATGCACGACTCAGCCTGCCCTTCCCTGCAGCACTAGCAAGTCGGGGTGTGTGCTGCCACCAGAGCTCGCTGCAGAAGGGGGGCTCGCTGGTTTTGCTGGTTTCCAGAAACATCCCTGGACGTCTGAATGAGACCTCATAAAAGGCCACTTTATGAAACTTTGAAAAATGCAGAATTTATGGTCAGGTTGAGTAGCCTTCTGATAATTCAGGCTGCACCATATTCTGGATGCTCTTGACAACAGAGGGAATCTGGATGTCATGTGCAATCATGCTTACCCATTTTCTCAGAGATTAAATCAAGCCAGTGAATTACAGTTTGCAGATAACAGTGTCAGCTGCTGACCCTCTGTATTTGTTGCTCTGCAGAAACAAAACATTGAGAGTACCTCTTCCCCAGCAAGTTTAAAGATTTAAACTGAAACATGACTCCAAAAGCGTATATGACATTAAAAGGAAGAAAGGCAAAGAGTTAGTTAATGGGAAACAAACGTGAAGAGATGTGGTCATATTTGTCAGCTGCTGTTATAACCCTATCACTCATGGTTTTCCACATAAAATAATTTCAAATTGAAATTAAACTTTCCAAGCCCTCCCGTTACTCCAGCTGACAATCTGCAGCTACCACTGGTTGGCTCATATTGTCATTTCATCAGCAGCTGTCACTTGTTGTAGGTAGAAGGATTTAAAGGATAAGGAAAGAATTATGTCTTGACATAAGTCTCAGGTGTTTGAAGGAAACAAGCACTTCCTAGATCTATCAGGACATGGGAGACCCATTGCACCCAAATCTGAGTCTTGGAGATGGTGAACCCTGCACACATGCTCTGTGGGCTGTCCCAGCAGTAAGGAGGACCACCTGCACTGGTTAGAAAAGATCTTCTGAATAATGTAAAAAGACACAAAATTATTAGAAAAAAAAAAAAAAAAAAGA